>JANAVB010005330.1:0-39139 GCA_029216955.1 Iris pallida | reverse complement strand
TTGACAAACCGCAAAAGAGCGGGACGGTACTTAATATCTTAGGTCGACCGACATAACTTGCCTAACTTAACTTTACAACAACTTAACGAGCAAGGGTTGTGTCAAGCTTTGCCTTAATGGATCGTACCGTGCACGCATCCTACTTGAACGACCAAGTCACTCGGGTGCCTAGACTTAGGTCACAAGCCGCTCAACGCAACTTAACTCATGGGCAAGCCAAAGCTATGCGAAGCCTTGGATGATATGACCGTGCATGCTTTATGAAGCTTTCATGCGGGCGACGCCTATGACTTAGGCCAACACTTAGCTTTGCGGCGAATACCAACTTTTCTTCTCCCAAGCCGCGGGACGAAGGATCGAGTGTCATTTTCAAAGCACGTCGTGCACCAACTCTGTCACTACCACATTTCTAGTATGAGGGTGTTTTTGTCATTTTTGGGGTAATTTAAATTTATTAGAATTTATATGATTTTATGGGAATTTTAGGAATTATTTTGGAATTGTTTGGACTAGTTTGATTTTGACTAGTGTTGACCCTTGTAGACCAACATAGGAGCAAACCCTAGTTAGTATGGACTTGGTTAGGTTATGTGACACTAGTCTAACCTAGCTTGACTTAAGTTAGTGGTAATTAGTTCATTAGAATTAAATTGAGGGATTAGGAATTTAATGGTTTGAGAAATGGTTGTGATTTCACAAGTCATTGTATGACTTAACCTTATAGGACTAGCCACCTAGTGCAAACCCTAGTCTAGTCCATTATGGCCGGCCACCTTAGCTAACCTAGGGATTCCCCCACTATAATCTCTCCTAAAATCTAGGGCTAGCCTCTTCTTTAGGAATTTATTTCAAGAGAAGAAAGAGGTGAGTCTCCATATTCAAAAACCCATAGAAAATCTATTTTTGATCCTTTTTTCCCCAAACAAGTTGCATTGGATCCTAATATTACTGTTCTTGCTGCTATTGGAGTTTTATTTCAGTTTGAGGTTGTTTTGATTGGATTGGGATATCAAGAGAAGAGCTATACAAAGGGGATTTTTCTTGAAAGTTCATCCATAGGTAACTTTCTTATTTCTCCATGAAACTTCAATTTCTTTTCATGATTAGGAAGCCCTAGGGGTCCCCTAAGTGTCTGTATTAGTGTCATGTCAGGTTTCATAAGTTTTGTGTCCATTTGGATACGTACCAGAGGTGGTCCTTAGGTGTTTGTCGAAATGCCACAAAGGGCATTTCGATTTCTTTTGTGCAAAGTTTTTAAATAGAAAATTAAGTTTTATCATTGCTTATTGATTCCTGTTCTTCTGAAAGGATTTTTGTGTCGGTTTGTGCGATTTCGATGCAAGGACACGTGCCGCACACCCGCGCGCGCGCGCTACAGAGATCCCCTGCTGTTCGGGGGCTCTGCAGGACATGACACGCAACCAGGACACGTGAAACTTGACACGAGCCATGGGGCACTGACTGACATGCCATGTGTCAAGTCTCACGTTCCCACGTGGCGTGTCGGGGGAGAAATCTCCGTCGCACGTGGATTTCACTCGACAGTGCACTGTTAGTTACTAGCCACTGATACGACTCTCATATCCGACACTGACACGGAGTGAACACTGGCCAATTGGCCTATACGATAGCCCTACAGGTGGGCTATCTATGTGGATGACCACGAGACACTTGTGTCCTGTGTCGTGTGCACGACACGAGTGCACGTGTGCACGAGACAGTGCACTGGACAGTGCACTGTGTGTCTGTTTTGAGTTCTTTGCATTGGACACGTCGTGTCCGGCCTTGGGTGACACGAAATGGAGTGTGGGGTTTGTGCACATGGGGTATTATTTACCAACCTTTAATTTCGTATTTTAGCTTGTTTTCAATTTACATTTTCAATGTACCCTAAATTCTGATACTTAGTTATTCACAGTTAATTCCAGATTCTAAAAACTGAACTTGGGCAGTTTTTGACCGTTTAACTGATGTAAAATGTTGGTTTTAAACTCTAATATAGTGCTCCTATTAGTAATCTAACCATGGTTTGATTTTTGGTTGTTTTGGTTGTGTATTGTTTTCAAATGGGGTGTAAAGGAAAAACTGGAAAAACTGGGAAACCAGTTTTCATTTCCAGTTTTTGTAATGAACTTTGCTATCTTTTTAAACCTTCTTAATGTTGTTAACTGTTAGGTTGAGACTCTAAACCTTTTCTCCTATATGAATCCTACTGGTATGTCGAATTGGGACTTATTTGGTTGTAGTTTGGGTTGGAAAAACCTGAGATTCAAGTAGTGTTTGAAAACTTAATTAAACTCAGGTTTTTGAGTCTTGATTGGTTTTCCTATTCCTGTGCAGTTAGGATGTTTTGACTGAAATCTGAATTAGCTTTTGATATTAAAATCTGAGATTCATGAAGTGTATTGGAGCCTTGAACCATAGGACTGAATCTGGGAATGTTTAGGTTTGTGGACTGTTTGTTATAACTGAACCATGTAATTCCTCTTTACACACAGCCACTCATGTATGTCTACCTCACCCTACACATCACACACATTACACACACACACCTTGCATTCAGTTTACACACACCCATTGCATCCTTGTTCTCACACACACACACACACATATACACTCTCTTCCCTTTTCCTATTCTTCCTAATTATAGATTGATATATAGGTTGTTTACAATACATAATATATGTGTATATGTTAAGCCTATATATATATATATATATATATATATATATATATATATAATGTGATGTGATGTTCCTTATAGTTGCACTATAACCTAAGGTAGGTATGTGATGTATATATATATATATCCATGATATGTGTTGTGCCTATACCTATGTATAGGTAGTACCTAGCTAGTGTATTTTACATATGGTGTTGGATGACATATAACTTGTAGTTAGTCTAGATAGCCTAGTAGTGTGTGTACTAGCTCGTGTAGGTTGAGTGACCTAGTATTAGGCTAATATAGTCTAGTGTAGACTAGTTTGACCTAATTTAGACTTGGTTGACCTAGTTTGACTTCTAGGGCTGACCAGAGTTGACCAAGAGTTGACTTTGGCCTAGATTGACCTAGAATTATGTAGAATGCATAGTAGGACTTCATTATACCATTTTGGACTTGTTGTGACTTGTGCTGTTCTGATTAGGAGCCAGACACCACTCCTCGGACAGTTTTCATATTGGACACTCAGATACATGGCGAGTACATTCTCTGATCATTTCATATCCTGCTTAGAATTATTTCCTGCAGTAGATTACTTTACTTGTACTGTCACGTTAGTCACACGGATTGGTACTATACGAATCCCTTCTTGAGATGTTATCCTTAGGGAGCATCGGGTACTACATGTTCTGTGCGTTTCACTTACATGACGTATCACTATGCTTTACAGGTTCTTTGATCACTTGTGACATATACCCTTATGATCACAGAGTCTCCTAGAATCTCTTATCCCATTTACTGGGTATCCTAGAATCTCCTAGAATCCCCATTCTTGGGACTACTATGTACCACCCTTCGAGGGCTTACCACCCTTCGGGGGCTATTACATAGAATCATAACATAACCTGTTTGGATCCTTGTGTACTAATTAGGGGTATGGGGGAGTAGAAGTAGACATGTGAATAATACCCAAGTAGTATCTTATCAGAATCTCTTCCATAGTGTCTTATCAGAATCTTCTATGCCATTCACATGTCTATATTGTACTCTGACTCACTAGCCACTGTTAGTCTCATTTATAGTAGATATTTCTATTACAGCTCTCTCTCTCTGTTTACATACAGCATTTCTTTCAGTACTTATATCTAACTTTACTGCATGATTATATTTCTAACCTGCTATGAACTGTTGAGATGTACTGTACTCGCTCCTGTCCTGACTGGACCTGTTGAAAATATTACAGAAGATGAGGAGGAGGCCTACCTGGATACTTTCTACGGGGCAGCCTTAGATGACACCTGCGAGCTGGACCCTCAGGAGGACCCAGCTCTAGCTGAGGATATCACCTCGATTGCCTAGACTAGATTAGTTAGGCTTATCTTCGTTTTATGTAGTCTTGAAACATGTTTTAGCTAGACTTTATTCTGAGTTCAGATTTGTATATATTCTTTCATTCTGTATCTGAGACCATGTACTTCTGGATATTTGCTGGATTATCTTAGACTACTTTTCATCTATTTGTTTCCTTGAGTACTATCTCATATCGTGCTATCTCTTCCTTAGTTGTGATTGAGTTTATTACTGCTATGTCACCCCATTCGGGGAGTATAAACTGTTTAGATATATTGTTAGTTGTATGTTGACCTAGGACAGCGTTCTACCGCCGACACTACGGCGTAGGCTGGACGTACCCACGTCTCGTGCCCTTACTCTAGGGTGCGGGTCGTGACACATTTTTAGTGGTGGCCTATGCAGGTCTAGACTAGAAGTGTAGTGGTATTCGAACTAGAGTATCACTACAGCCTGCAGTAAGATATAGAACATTAATTTTAAGGTACTCAATCACTTTAGGAAAAATTCTTTTATTTGCCATCTGAATCCTTATTGTCAGCTGATCCTTTGAATTTTTAACTGTCCATCTTTGTTATTTCGCTTCTTTCTCAGAAATTGATACTCTTGTTTGTCTATCTTCAGGATGGTAGAGACTCGATCGCAGCGTGCCATTCATGAGGATGCTATAGAGGGGACTGCTACCTCTCAGCCAGTACAGCGAGGCCAGGGGACTGCAGCTCCTGCCACCTCTGCTCGTATTGAGACCTCGGCAGCCGCAGCAGGGGGCATGCATCCACCGACTCGGAGGCAGGACCCGGTCATTCCAGAAGATCCCTTCCAGCAGCCACTACAGGATACGTAGATGTAGCGCAGATGTTCGCGTACTTCCAGCAGTTCATGGACCGGCAGCAGGCTCGACAGGACAGGGGCATGGAGCTGGCCCTTAAGACGGTCGCAGCTCGACCAGTGGTCCATCAGCCGAGGACACCGGGGATCGAGCAGTTTCAGAAGATGAGCCCCAGAGACTTTCTGGGCACAGAGGGGATCCTATATGCCGATGAGTGGATCGAGCATATAGAGGAGATCTTCCGCTTGGCCAGGATTCTAGTAGATCTTCATATCGAGGCCACAACTAGCCGGATGCACGATCTTGCTCGCACCTGTTATCAGTCAGACCCCAAGGTGGGGGTAGCTGGGCAGACTTGGGAGCAGTTCAAGGGCTTCTTCAAGAAGAAGTTTTTTCCAGATTCAGCACTCAGAGCCTTAGAGACGCAGTTCGAGAGCCCAGTCCAGGGTAGTCTCTCAGTGGAGGAGTACGCCGGGGAGTTCGCCCACCCTGGCAGGTTTGAGAGGGCTTGAGCGAGACGGCGAAGGCCCAGAGGTTCCGGAAGGGTCTAGTCAAGGAGGTCAAGTCCTTGACCAAGGACAACTGGGATGCTACGTTCGAGGAGATCTTGACGGGAGCCTTGCTAGCAGAGGATGATCTTGAGCTTAGGCTCAAGAGGGGGCGAGACCCAGTTGGAGACAGCAGCAGCAGCGGGGGCCAGGCCAAGAGGCTCCACTTTCAGCATCAGCAGCAGAGAGGCAGTTTCAGCCGCAGCCGATCCAGCAGAGGCCAGTTCAGCAGCAGCAGAGAAAGCACCAGCAGGGTCAGAGACAGGGTGTCACTTATGCCTATTACAAGAAGCCTGGGCACGTCTTTAATGAGTGCCAGAAGAGGCTGGGCCAGTGTCTAGTGTGTGGTTCAGCAGACCACCAGATGAGGGAGTGTCGCATAGCACGAGCAGGCCCGGGAGGAGGAGTCAGAGCTCCAGTAGGCCAACAGAGGGGACCAGCCCTGCCAACGCAGCAGCAGAGGTTCGTCCAGCACCAGCAGCAGGCCAGGGGAGGCCAGTAGGGGCGAGCTTTCGCCATGGCAGCTGGAGATGCAGAGGTGATAGGAGAGCTGATTGCAGGTTCGATTCTACTCGACTCCAGTCCAGTTTTTGTATTATTCGATTCCGGTACTTTGTATAGCTTCATATCAGTATCTTTTGCGATTAGACACGGTATCACAGTTGAATCATTGCCTAAGACTTACAAAATCACGACCGGGGGTGGCATTATCCTCGTGAGTGATGTTTGTAAGGGTCGGAGAGTGGTTTTAGGAGGCCGTGAGTTGGAGGTGAGCCTGCTCGTAATGCCATTACCGAACTACGATATAGTACTAGGCATGGATTGGTTGAGCAGGCACCACGCCAGCATTGATTGCAGAGGGGGTAGAGTTCTTTTCAGAGCGCCGGGGGAGCCAGAGTTCGAGTACTCCAGACGTCAGGCAGAGCAGAGCAGTAAAGTTTTCTGTGGAGTCTCGGTCGAGGTGCAGACGATTCCATACCCCTTGATAGCAGATTATATGGATTTTTCCTAGAGGAGTTGCCGGGATTGCCACCAGACAGAGACATAGAGTTCTCGATAGACTTGGTTCCAGGAGCGGAACCCATCTCTCAGCATGTCTATCGGGTGAACAACGGCGAGCTGGTGGAGCTGAAGAAGCAGGTGGATGAGCTACAGGACAAGGGCTTCATCCGCTCGAGTTCGTCACCATGGGGTGCACCAGTGTTGTTCGTGCCGAAGAAGGATGGGTCAGTACGCATGTGTATTGACTATAGTCACTCAACAACCTCACGATCAAGAACAAATACCCACTGTCGCGGATCGACGATATATTTGACCAGTTGAGCGGAGCTCGGGTATTTTTCAAGATTGATCTGAGGTCGGGATATCACCAGGTGAAGGTGAAGGGGGAGGATATCCCCAAGACCGCTTTCAGGATGCGGTACGGGCAGTTTGAGTTTTTTGGTTATGCCGTTTGGGCTAACCAATGCTCCAGCAGTATTTATGAACCTTATGAACAAGGTATTCCACCAGTATCTGGATCAGTTTGTGGTAGTGTTCATTGATGACATCTTGATATATTTCAAGACTGAGGAGGACGAGGAGCATTTGAGGATAGTGCTGGAGATTCTCAGGAAGGAGCAGATTTATGGGAAGCTCTCCAAATGTGAGTTCTTCTTGGATCGGGTGGACTTCTTGGGGCATGGGGTGACTGGAGATGGTATCTCAGTTGACCCTAAGAAGATTGTAGCAGTTGAGGCATGGGCAGCGCCGACTTCAGTTGCAGAGATCAGGAGTTTCCTGGGGCTGGCAGGATATTATCGGAGATTCGTACAGGATTTCTCCCGGGTTGTAGAGCCGTTGACTCGGTTGACCCAGAAGGATGCTGAGTTCGTTTGGTCAGAGGAGTGTCAGGCAACTTTTGATGAGTTGAAGAAGCGGCTGACGACAGCTCCGATTCTGACATTGCCTTCAGGATCAGATGGTTTCACTATTTATAGTGATGCTTCAGGGAAGGGGCTGGGTTGCGTCTTGCAGCAGCATGGGAAGGTGATTGCCTATGCTTCCAGGTAATTGCGTCCCATGAGAAGAACTACCCTACCTACGACCTGGAGCTGGCAGCAGTAATTTTTGCTCTGAAGCTGTGGAAGCATTATCTGTATGGTGAGGGGTGGAGATCTTCACAGATCACAAGAGCTTAAAGTATGTGTTCACTCAGAAGGAGTTGAACATGAGACAGCACAGATGGCTAGAGTTGATGAAGGATTTTGACATCCTACTTCAGTATTACCCAGGGAAGGCTAACGTGGTTGCCGATGCCTTGAGTAGGTATCCGACAACCATGTGTTTGACTATGGATCGGCATTTGCTTGCAGACTTGGAGAGCCTTAGGATTGAGGTGATCGTGCCCGGAGTACAGATGCAGTTATGGGGATGCAGATTCAGTCAGACTTGGTGGAGAGGATCAAGTCGGCACAGTTTGAGGACGTTGCTCTACGGTGTCTCTGAGAGCAGGTTCGAGCAGGATTGCTGGATGGCGAGTTTTCTCTTGCAGAGGATGGTGCCTTGAGGTACGGTTCCAGATTATGTGTGTCCAGCGGAGATCTCAAAGAGCAGGTTATGCAGGAGGCCCACAGATCTCAGTACTCTATACACTCGAGTGCCAACAAGATGTACCGAGATCTGTGAGAGCATATTTGGTGGTCAGGGATGAAGCGGAAGGTGGCTCGTTTCATGGCTAGGTGCTTGGTCTGTCAACATGTCAAGGCAGAGAGACAGAGGCCTGGTAGATTGTTGCAGCCGCTGCCCATTCCCGAGTGGAAGTGGGAGCATATCACTATGGACTTCGTTTCAGGATTGTCGCGTACTTCAGGAGGGAAAGACGCGATTTGGGTCATCGTTAACAGGTTGACCAAATTGGCCCACTTCTTGCCATTCAAGGTGGGTACGTCTACAGAGAGGCTGGCAGAGATGTATATGCGGCAGATAGTTAGGATTCACGGAGTTCCAGTCAGCATCGTCTCAGATCGGGATAGCCGTTTTACTTTCCATTTCTGGAGGAGTCTGCAGACCAGCTTGGGTACTCAGCTCAAGTTCAGTACTGCATACCACCCCCGGACGGACGGACAGTCAGAGCGGACTATTCAGACACTTGAGGATATGCTACGGACGTGCGTCCTGGACTTTGGAGGTTCCTGGGAGGATCATCTTCATTTGGTGGAGTTTGCTTACATAATAGTTTCCAGGCCAGCATTGAGATGTCACCTTTCGAGGCTCTGTACGGGCGTAGGTGCCGTACACCCTATCCTGGGATGATGTTGGTGAGCGAGCTTTACTGGGGCTAGAGATGGTTGTTGATGCAACCGAGAAGGTGAAGCTCATCAGGGACAGACTTCGCGTGGTGCAGGACAGACATCGGCACTGGGCCGATAGCCACCGGAGGCCGTTGGAGTTTGAGGTACAAATTAGAGTAGGATTAGATTTAGGTTTGTTTGTTTGTGATTTTTTGATCATGTTTGTTTATTATAATTAATTGAGACATTGCTTGTGATTAGGTCGGAGACCAGGTTTTCTTGAGGATATCTCCGACTCGTGGTACGATACGTTTTAGTGGAGGTGGGAAGCTTAGCCCGTGCTTCATCGGCCCTTTCGTTATCAGCAGGAGAGTCGGTGACGTTGCATACAGGCTAGACTTGCCGCCTGTGCTAGTGGGAGTCCACAACGTATTTCATGTATCACAGTTGAGACAGTACATGGCTGACCCTAGCCATGTGCTCGATCATTCAGATATAGAGGTTGGGCCTTCTCTCAGCTATCCAGAGCAGCCAGTGGAGATTCTGGATCGACGGGAGAAGGTTCTGAGGAACCAGGTGATACCCTTGGTACGCGTCGCATGGAGGCATCATTCTCCAGGAGAGTCTACCTGGGAGCGGAAGGATGAGATGCGCGAGCGCTACCCTTAACTTTTTGGACCGTGAGGTATACTTTCTATCCTTCCCATCAGTTGTATTTCGCCTTTCAATTTCGAGGACAAAATTCTTTTAAGGAGGGTAGATTTGTCACTACCACATTTCTAGTGTGAGGGTATTTTTGTCATTTTTGGGGTAATTTAAATTTATTATAATTTATTTAATTTTATGGGAATTTTTAGAAATTATTTTGGAATTGTTTGGACTAGTTTGATTTTGACTAGTGTTGACCCTTGTAGACCAATATAGGAGCAAACCCTAGTTAGTATGGACTTGGTTAGGTTATGTGACTCTAGTCTAACCAAGCTTGACTTAAGTTAGTGGTAATTAGTTTATTAGAATTAAATTGAGGGATTAGGAATTTAATGGTTTGAGAAATGGTTGTGATTTCACAAGTCATTTTATGACTTAACCATATAGGACTAGCCACCTAGTGCAAACCCTAGTCTAGTCCATCATGGCCGGCCACCTTAGCTAACCTAGGGATTCCCCCACTATATAATCTCTCCTAAAATCTAGGGCTAGCCTCTTCTTTAGGAATTTATTTCAAGAGAAGAAAGAGATGAGTCTCCATATTCAGAAACCCATAGAAAATCTATTTTTGATCCTTTTTCCCCCAAACAAGTTGCATTGGATCCTAATATTACTGTTCTTGCTGCTATTGGAGTTTTATTTCAGTTTGAGGTTGTTTTGTTTGGATTGGGATATCAAGAGAAGAGCTATACAAAGGGGATTTTTCTTGAAAGTTCATCCATAGGTAACTTTCTCATTTCTCCATGAAACTTCGATTTCTTTTCATGATTAGGAAGCCCTAGGGGTCCCCTAAGTGTTTGCGTTGGTTTCGTGTCAGGTTTCGTAAGTTTCGTGTCCATTTGGACACGTATCAGAGGGGTCCTTAGGTGTTTGTCGAAATGCCACAAAGGGCATTTCGATTTCTTTTGTACAAAGTTTTTAAATAGAAAATTAATTTTTATCATTGCTTATTGATTCCTGTTCTTCTGAGTGGATTTTGTGTCAGCTTGTGTCAATTTCGTAGCATGGACATGCGCCGCACACCCGCGCGCGCGCGCTACAGAGATCCCCTGCTGTTTGGGGGCTCTTGAGGACACGACACGCAACCAGGATACGTGAAACTTGACACGAGCCATGGGGCACTGACTGATACGCCATGTCTCAAGTCTCACGTGCCCATGTGGCGTATCGGGGGAGAAATCTCCGTCGCACGTGGATTTCACTCGACAGTGCACTGTTAGTTACTAGCCACTGATAGGACTCTCGTATCCGACACTGACACGGAGTGGACACTGGCCAGTTGGCCTATGAGATAGCCCTATAGGTGGGCTATCTATGTGGATGACCACGAGACACTATTGTGTCCTGTGTCGTGTGCACGACACGAGTGCATGTGTGCACGAGACAGTGTACTGGACAGTGCACTGTGTGTCTGTTTTGAGTTCTTTGCATTGGACACGCCATGTCCGGCCTTGGGTGACACGAAATATAGTGTGGGGCTTGTGCACATGGGTTGTATTATTTACCAACCTTTAATTTCGTATTTTAGCTTGTTTTCAATTTACATTTTCAATGTACCCTAAATTCTGATACTTAGTTATTCACAGTTAATTCCAGATTCTAAAAACTGAACTTGGGCAGTCTTTTTGACCTGTTTAACTGATGTAAAATGTTTGTTTTAAACTCTAATATAGTTCTCCTATTAGTAATCTAACCATGGTTTGATTTTTGGTTGTTTTGGTTGTGTATTGTTTTCAAATGGGGCTTAAAGGAAAAACTGAAAAAACCGGGAAACCAGTTTTTATTTCCAGTTTTGTAATGAACTTTGCTATCTTTTTAAACCTTCTTAATGCTGTTAACTGTCAGGTTGAGACCCTAAACCTTTTTTTCTATATGAATCCTACTAGTATGTCGAATTAGGACTTGTTTGGTTGTAGTTTGGGTTGAAAAAACCTGAGATTCAAGTAGTGCTTGAAAACTGAATTAAACTCAGGTTTTTGAGTCTTGATTGGTTTTTCCTATTCCTGTGCAGTTAGGATGTTTTGACTGAAATCTGAATTAGCTTTTGATATTAAAATCTGAGATTCACGAAGTGTATTGGAGCCTTGAACCATAGGACTGAATCTGGGAATGTTTAGGTTTGTGGACTGTTTTGTTATAACTGAACCATGTAATTCCTCTTATCACACAGCCACTCATGTATGTCTACCTCACCCTACACATCACTCACATTATACACACCTTGCATTCAGTTTACACACACCCATTGCATCCTTGTTCTCACCACACACTCACGTATACACTCTCTTCTCTTTTCCTATTCTTCCTAATTCTAGATTGATATATAGGTTGTTTACAATACATATTTGTGTATATGTTAAGCCTATATATTATACATATATATATATATATTTTTTATAATTTATATATATATATATATATTTTATTATAATTATATTATATATTATATATATATATAATTGTAAAACCCTAGAGGGGGGGTGAATAGGGAGATAAAATAAATCTAGAGCAATAGAAGCAATATATGACAAATAAAAGTAAAGAGTAGGAAGATCAAACACAAGATGTATCCTGGTATCCTCGCTTGAGGCAATCCAGTCCCGGAACTCTCTCCGGCTTAAATCACTATTTAATCAAATAGTACACACGAGTTTGGATCCGAAGAACTCGCCAACTTCAACACGAGTTTGGATCCGAAGACTCGCCAACTTCAACACACGAGTTTTCTTACGAAGGCTCGCCAACTTCAAACAAATGAGAAGAGAACTTGTTGATCTTCTAACACGTGAAGATCGAAGATTACAACTCGCAAATACTCTAGCACTTGGGAAAGGATGACAATTTGAAAGCTGGTGGAGTATTAATGGTGAAGCTCTTTTGTGGTTGAGAAAATTTAAAGCTTGTAAGAGATAGTCTTTAAGAGGAGAGAGTGAAACTCCTTTTATACAAATCCAAAGTCATAAAGGCAAATCAGCCGTCAACCGGATTATCGCCGGATTTAGCGAAAATCCGTCGGATTATCCGGTCAACAGTAACGGTCATAAAAAGAGCCGTTGGATGCATTAAATGCACTTGCCAGATGCCGTTGGATTTGAATTCAAAAGTTGCAAACAAGTCAAGCGGATTATCCGTCGGATTTAAGCAAAATGGCGGATGATCCGAACACTAGCTTACAGACTTGCTGTGAGAGAATCGGATTATCCGTCGGACTTCGCGGATGTCCGTCGGATGATCCGAACATTTGGCTCACTAACTTGCTGTGAGCGATCGGATTATCCGGATTTATACGGAAGTCCGTCGGATTATCCGAACATTGGCTCACTGACTTGCTGTGAGCGATCGGATAATCCGACGATTTCCGCGGAGGTCCGTCGGATGATCCGATCAATGTCCACTAACTTGCTGTGAGTGATCGGATTATCCGGCGGATTAGTCCAAAATCCGCAGATTTTCGCCTCTTTTAAATGACTATTTACCATTTTCTTCCTTTAGCATTGTCATCCTAACAAAGTACGTACAAAGATTTCCTAGACATTTACAGACTCAGGAAAAGAACAAGGAGAAGAACCGTCTTCTTTGTAGTCTCCAAGCTGCTTCATAGTCTTTGGCAAATCTGATAAAGGAGAGATGCAGAGCTCCATGGTCTTTGATTAGCGTCATGGAATGGAGAATCCTTTCTTCTATTCTTGCCTGTGAAGTACAAACTAAAGACGTACAAGGGTTATTGTGAACAATAATCAAAATCGATGTGCCAACAAACTCCCCATTTTGATAATTGACAAATAATAAGAATAAAGAAAGTAAATAGCTCCCCCGTAATAAAGAATCCCCCTCAATACGATTTCTCCCCCTTTGTCAGTTAATCAAAGATGGTGAGAAAAGACGAACATATAACTGAACAGAAAAACATACTAAAACTTTCATTTAATAAAAAAGGGGTACAAACAACGAGGCTATGGAAGCCCAACCGAACACATAACTAAAAGCAGATATTTAAAAGTCCCGTAGGACCACACAAAACATACGAAAAGTCCCCGAAGGACCACACAAGACAAGACTAAAAAGGCATCATCAACTGTCAGGCGCATGAGATGGGCCGGCCTCCTGATCCTCATCATCCCCGGGAGCAGTGGTGAAGGCGCCATAAGGGTCGACGCCATCCGGGTACATGAAGCCATAAACGTTAGGATCAGTGAAGCGAGGCCCCGAAAGTCTGGATGAGGAGTGTTAGGGTTGAGAAAGGGAGTGTGCTCCTCAAACATACGCTGAATGTAGTACGCCTGGTCCATGAAGCCATGGTGGATAAGAGTGCCGAGTCCCCGAGTGTTGGCCTGAATACGCTCATGGGTAGAGAGAGATAGATCGGCAAACTTGCGATCAATGTAGCGGCGCACGTCATGAGTGAGAAGAGTCGCCAGGAGATGCAGGGCCACCGGCAACAGCAGCAGGAGCAGTAGAGGGGCAACAGCAGGAGCCGCACGACCACGTCCCTTCGATTTGGCAAGAGAGGGAGGGACGAGGATCGCCAACCGGGCAATGAGTCAGGTCAACACCATTTGCTTCAAGGATCATGGTGATGTGCATACCGAAGAGTAGGGAACGATGAGGAGATTTCCTGATAAGCATCATGGTGTAGATGATGGACTTGGACTGTAAAAAGGGTTGGCGGCGACCAGATAATACATACAGATTAGCTCCTCAGCAGTCAGGCTGTCCATATTCCCAGACTTCGGGGTGAGAGTGTGGCAAAGGATCCGATGCATGTTATGGAAAAAGGGACTCAGGTCCTTGTCCTCCGGGCGCTGAACAAGAGAGCCCCCACAGATGTTAAAAAGGAACTCTTTATAACTCATGTCAGGAGAGAAGGAGATGTGGTCGATGGTGCCCGAAAGGGAACGATGGACCTTGCGTTCATCGAGACCATGGATGGTGGCCAAGGATGCGACAGTAACGGTGATCTTCACGCCACCAACCTTTGTCTCGAACTTCGGACTTCCTTGGCGGGAACGAGATTACAGTAGAACATGCGGATGGCATGTGGATAGAAGTCGACCTGACGCTCAAGGAGGGCGTCGATGCGGGAGAAGCGGAAGTAGTCGCGGTGGTCCTTGAAGTTGAGCCACGAGATAGGTTTCCCGGAGCAGACTGGAGCTTTGTGGTAGAACGAAAACCATTCCCGGGAGTGGGAAGCCGACTTGAAGACGAGTGGATTGTGGCCTTGCGTGGGAGGAGGAACAAACATAGCAAGGGTAGGAGGCTGAGTGGAGGAGGAGCTCCCGTCATGGCGTTGACGTTTGGTGTGAGAAGCCATGGAGGAAGAGAGAGTGAGTGGGAGTTATTTGGAGAAGAATGGAAGGATGGAAGGAGAGGGGATGAAGTATATAGTGGGTGGAGAGGTGTTAATGAAGGGGTGTAAATGTTGGGAACGTATAAAGAGGAAGGGGAACGGATAGAGAGGAAGTGAGCGGATGGGAATGCAGCCGACGCTTCGTTTTCTGCGCCTGTACCGCGAAAACGGAAAATTCGGATTTATGCAGAAATTTGGCAGAGAAATTCGAATAAAGATAAGAACGAATTAAATGCGGGTAGGTGGTGGGTCACGTCCATTTAATGAAGTAGCCGTTCGCGGCCGGATTTTGCGGAGGACAATAAATGCGAATAATCCGTCGAATTTCGGCGGAAATCCGGCAAATTTTCCGAACTAGCAAATCAGGAAGCTGCTGGAAATGAATGGAAAATCCGGCGGATTATTGCAAAAATCCTCCGAAAATCCATAAAAAGACAAGAAGATGTCAAAAAGAGATATCGAGGAGCCCGATCTCTCGACAATAAAAGTGAATCGATCTTCAGAGAGAGGTTTGGTAAAAATATCAGCAAGTTGATGAGTGGTGTCAATAAATTCAAGACAATATCACCCTTCAGTTGATGATCCCGTAGAAAGTGATGTCTTATCTCTATGTGTTTAGTGCGAGAGTGAAAAATCGGGTTTTTCGTGAGATTAATGGAGCTAGTATTATCACATTTAATAGGGATGCATGAAGAAGAAATACCATAATCTACTAGTGTCTCTGTCATCCAAAGAATTTGTGCACAAGAACACCCTGCCGCCATGTATTCAGCTTCGATGGTAGAAAGAGCGACAGAGTTTTGTTTCTTGCTAAACCATGATATCAAGGATTTACCCAAGAAATGACACGTGCAGCTAGTACTTTTTCGGTCAAGTTTGCATCCGGCAAAATCCGCATCCGAGAAACTGCGAAGCTCAAAGGATGAAGATTTGGGATACCACAGCCCCAAGTTAATGGTGCCCTTGAGATACCGAAAAATGCGTTTTACGGCACATAAGTGAGATTCTTTAGGATTTGCTTGATATCGAGCACAAAGACACACACTAACATAATGTCGGGACGGCTAGCAGTAAGACAAAGTAAACTACCGATCATACCTCTATACTTACGAATGTCGACCGATGTGCCGTCTTCATCATTTTCAAGCTTTGTCGTTGTGGCCATAGGAGTCCTCATTGATTTGGATGAGTCGAGGTCGAAACGCTTGAGGAGGTCCTTTGTATATTTCGCTTGATTGATGAAGGTTTCTTTGGGTCCTTGCTTGATTTGTAAGCCCAAAAAGAATAAAAGTTCACCCATCATGCTCATTTCAAATTCTTTCTACATAACGTTAGCAAATTCTACGCAAAGTGTATTGTTAGTAGAACCAAAAATAATGTCATCAACATAAATTGGAACCAATAAAAGAGTGCCATCATGGGATTTGATAAAGAGTGTTGTGTCGACTTTCTCCTTTGAAAAATTATGAGAAATAAGAAAGGAGCTAAGGCACTCATGCCAAGCACGGAGAGCTTGTTTAAGGCCATAAAGGGCTTTGGAAGTTTGAACATGTGGTTAGGAAATTAAAAATCTTCAAAATCGGGAGGTTGTTTAACATAAACTTCCTCTTTAATAATACCATTCAGAAAAGCACTCTTAACATCCATTTGAAAGAGCTTAAAGTCATTAAAACAAGCAAAAGCACAAAGCATGCGAATGGATTCAAGCCGTGCAACCGGAGCATAGGTTTCGTCATAGTCAATGCCTTCCTCTTGGTTATAGCCTTGAGCAACCAATCGGGCTTTGTTACGAGTCACTAACCCATCTTTATTAAGTTTGTTGCGAAACACCCATTTTGTTCCAATAATGGGATGATTGCTAGATTTTGGGACAAGTTACCAAACCTTACTTCGCTCGAATTGATTTAGTCCTCTTGCATAGCTATCAACCAAAACTTATCAAGAAAAGCATCATTAACATTTTAGGCTCTATTTGAGAGATAAAAGCCATATTTGTACAAAGATCACGAGTGGCGGATCTAGTGCTAACACTGGAGGAAGGATCCCCAATGATAAGCTCCTTAGGATGATTGGTGAAATCTTCATTCTTTTGGGAGATCCTTTTGAGGAGGCTCGAGAGGAGGAGACTCTTTTGATGGAGTCACAACTTCATTGTTAGATAAAGAAGGACGATCTTCAATAGAGGAGTTCTAGTCACAAATCCAAACGAGATGTCATCATAATAGGGAGGAGAATGTAGAAGAGTTGAGTTCATTAAAAGAGACATTGATTGACTCTTCAACAGCAAGACTTCTTTTGTTAAAAACACGAAAACCTTTACTATGAGTAGAGTATCCAAGGATATTCCTTCATAGGCTTTTTCTTCAAACTTGCCTAGGTTATCCTTGGTATTCAAAATAAAATAATTGCAACCAAAAACTTTGAAATATTCAATAGAGGGAATTTTGTCAAACCAAAGCTCATAAGGAGTCTTCTTAGAAATAGGTCTAATCAAGACCCTATTAATAACATGACATGCCGTATTAACGGCTTCCGCCCAAAAATATTGGGGGAGCTTATATTGGTTTAACATAACCCGGGCCATATCGCCAAGGGTTCTATTCTTTCTCTCCACAACACTATTTTGTTGAGGAGTTCGTGGACAAGCAAAATCATGTCCAAAACCATTCTTTTCACAAAATCTTTTAAAATCGGTATTTTCAAATTCTCCTCCATGATCACTTCTAATTTTGTTAATAGAAAAACCTTTCTCATTTTGAACACGTTTACAAAAGGCAACAAATTCACGAAAAGTATCACTTTTGCAAGCAAGAAAAATAACCCAAGTAAATCTTGAAAATCATCACAACTAAAACAAAGCATAAAGCTTGCCTCCAAGGCTAGCAACTCTACTAGGCCCAAAAAGATCCATATGGATAAGTTGAAGGGGTCTAGAAGTACTCACAGAGTTGATTGATTTGAAGGAAGACTTTGTTAACTTACTCTTCACGCATTCTTCACATACCATATCCTTTTTGAATGGGATACTTGGGAGTCCTCTTACGAGCTTCTTGGTAGCAAGACGAGAGATGGTATCCAGGTTGGCGTGTCCAAGCCTCATGTGCCAAAGCCAACTCTCATCATTTTTAGCAACTAAGCACCTGTCATTGTTAGTGTCTTCAACAAGATATAAAACATAGATTATTTTCTCTAATTCCTTCATAAACAATAGATCCATTAGAACTATCAGTAATGAAGCATTTGAGCTTAACAAACTTGATATCATAACCATTATCGGTAAGATGACTAATACTAAGAAGATTGTGTTTAAGATTAGTAACAAGACACACATTCTTAATACAAGGAGGGGAACCTATATTACCATTCCCTATAATGTGACCTTTGAGATTGTTACCAAAAGAGACGTATCCTTCCTTCTTCATCGATAGCGTTGTAAAAATGAAGCATCCCCGGTCATGTCGTGAACAACCGCTATCGAGAATCCACTTGCTTCTAGCATGAGAAGGACTCTTCACCTACAACATAAGTTGAAGATGAACATTTCGGTACCCATGATCTTCTGGGTCCTTGAGGGTTAGTCTTAGGAACCCACATAAAAACTTTCTTGTCAACAAGTTTCCTTGTATGACAATAATTGGTTGTATGTCCATGCAAGCCACAGTAATTACAAATCATAGAAGGTTTAGAAGAAGATATGTGAGAATCATGCATGTGTGAATCTCTAGTACGAGGAGCTCTAGCATTAGTATTGTGATGATGATAAAAAAAGCATTATGCGAAGTGTTTTTTTAATAAAAGGTCCTTTCCTAGTGTTAGGAAAGGATTTGTGTGTAGTGTTCATGTATGAAGTGTGCCTAGCATTATGGTGAGTGTGGAGATGTTTAGGAGCATGCATGTGAGTAGTATCCTTATTACCAAATCTCTTACACTGCATAAGAGATCATTATACTTAATAGAAGTGTCATATTCTCTCCTATTAGCATCTTGAACTTTGTGCATAGCAAATTCATAGAGCTTCTCATGGATTGAATCTCATCATCCTTTTTCTTGATGGTGTCAAAAGATTCTTGAAACGTGAGTCGCAAGGACTCTATTTCATCCGTGTCAGAAGCAGAGATTTTCCCTTCACATCAATAATGATGCTTGAGAGCCTCTCTACTTCAAGTTGAAGAGCTTCAACCTCTTTAAGAGATTTCTTGTATTTATTTCGAACACCTTTGTGCTCTTCATGCAATTCAAGAATAGCTTTCTCCAAATCATCATAGGTAAGAGTGTTTAAGGAGAAATCATCAAGTACCTCATCGGTTGCCATGAGACAGATTTGGCATTGTGTTTGCACTCCTTGTCGTTGTCGGAGTCGCTCGCGTCGCTTTCACACCAAATGCTTGTGTTGGCGAACTTTCTGGAGGACGAGCTTCTCTTGCTAGGCTTCTCGTACTTGCTTGAGTCTTTTCTTATCATCGGACAATCCCTCTTGATGTGTCCGGGTCTTCTGCATTAATAGCCGCGGATCTTCTTCGTTGTCCGTCTGAAGCGGTTGGCTTTGTTGAATTTTAGGAACTTCCGGAAGTGCTTAGCTGTGAGAGCTATTTCTTCATCGTCGTTCGACTCATTATCGTCGGAGCTATCCTTGGAGTAGGACTTTGTCTCTTTGAGAGCAAGATATTTCTCCTTCTCTTTGGTCTTCTCCTTCTCCTTCTCTTGTATGAAGGATTCCTATTGATCCTTCATATCGAGCTCGTGAGTCATCAGCTTACCCATGAGGGTCTCAAGGTTCATGACTGTTAGATCGTTCCCTCAATGATTACGGTAGCTTTAGGACTCCAAATTTTCGTCAATCCTCTAAGAATTTTTTTGATCTTTTCATGAGCAGGATATTCCTTACCAAGAGAAGAGAGAGGGTTAATAATGTCACCAAAATAAGTAAACATGCAAGTAATAGATTCATCATGCTTCATTTTAAAGGACTCATATTCTTGCGTGAGTCTACTAATCTTGGATTCCTTCACTTGTGAAGTTTCCTCGTGTGTGACTTCAAGTAACTTTTAGATCTCATTGGAAGTCTTGCAAGTAGAGATTCGGTTGAATTCACTACTGTCGAGAGCACAATAAAGAGCATTCATTGCCTTGGCATCTCGACTCGCAAGCTTCTTGGTGTTTTCAGTAAGAGTGTCCTGAAGGGTGTCAGAAGCAATATCCTCAATAACTCTGGAAGGAGTAGGAAGACCATTTATCACGCAATCCCATAAATCAAAATCTATGGAGTTCAGATAAATGCTCATCCTAATCTTCCAGTAGTTATAGTTGGTTCCATCAGATAGGGGAGGCCTATTTGTGGAGTGTCCTTCATTGTGGAAGGTGTTGATACTAGGGTTAGAGGCCATGGATCACTCAAAGGGTGTAAATCCAAATCAGAGAACAAAGCTTTGATACCAATTGTAGAACCCTAGAGGGAGGGTGAATAGGGAGAGAAAATAAATCTAGAGCAATAGAAGCAATATATGACAAATAAAAGTAAAGAGTAGGAAGATCAAACACAAGATGTATCCTGGTATCCTCGCTTGAGGCAATCCAGTCCCGGAACTCTCTCCGGCTTAAATCTACTATTTAATCAAATAGTACACACGAGTTTGGATCCGAAGAACTTGCCAACTTTAACACGAGTTTGGATCCGAAGACTCGCCAACTTCAACATACGAGTTTTCTTACGATGGCTCGCCAACTTTAAACAAATGAGAAGAGAACTTGTTGATCTTCTAACACGTAAAGATCGAAGATTACAACTCGCAAATACTCTAGCACTTGGGAAAGGATGACAATTTGAAAGCTTGGTGGAGTATTAATGGTGAAGCTCTTTTGTGGTTGAGAAAATTTAAAGCTTGTAAGAGATAGTCTTTAAGAGGAGAGAGTGAAACTCCTTTATACAAATCCAAAGTCATAAAGGCAAATCAGCCGTCAACCGGATTATTCGCCGGATTTCAGCAGAAATCCGTCGGATTATCCGGTCAACAGTAACGGTCATAAAAAGAGTCGTTAGATGCATTAAATGCACTTGCCAGATGCCGTTGGATTTGAATTCAAAAGTTGCAAAAAGTCAAGCGGATTATCCGTCGAATTTAAGTGAAAATTCGGCGGATGATCCGAACACTAGCTTACAGACTTGCTGTAAAAGAATCGGATTATCCGTCGGACTTCCGCGGATGTCCGTCGGATGATCCGAACATTTGGCTCACTAACTTGCTGTGAGCGATCGGATTATCCGGCAGATTTATACGGAAGTCCGTCGGATTATCCGAACATTGGCTCACTGACTTGCTGTGAGCGATCGGATAATCCGACAGATTTCTGCGGAGGTCCGTCGGATGATCCGATCAATGTCCCACTAACTTGTTGTGAGTGATCGGATTATCCGGCGGATTAGTCCAAAAATCCGTCAGATTTTCTGCCTCTTTTAAATGACTATTTCACCATTTTCTTCCTTTAGCATTGTCATCCTAATAAAGTACGTACAAAGATTTCCTAGACATTTAGAGACTCAGGAAAAGAACAAGGAGAAGAACCGTCTTCTTTGTAGTCTCCAAGCTGCTTCATAGTCTTTGGCAAATCTGATAAAGGAGAGATGCAGAGCTCCATGGTCTTTGATTAGCGTCATGGAATGGAGAATCCTTTCTTCTATTCTTGCCTGTGAGAAGTACAAACTAAAGACGTACAAGGGTTATTGCGAACAATAATCAAAATCGATGTGCCAACAATAATGTGATGTGATGTTCCTTATAGTTGCACTATAACCTAAGGTAGGTATGTGATGTATATATATATCCATGATATGTGTTGTGCCTATACCTATGTATGGTATATGGGTACCTAGCTAGTGTATTTTACATATGGTGTTGGATGACACATAACTTGTAGTTAGTCTAGATAGCCTAATAGTGTGTGTACTAGCTAGTGTAGGTTGAGTGACCTAGTATTAGGCTAATATAGTCTAGTATAGACTAGTTTGACCTAATTTAGACTTGGTTGACCTAGTTTGACTTCTAGGGTTGACCAAAGTTGACCAAGAGTAGACTTTGGCCTAGATTGACTTAGAATCATGTAGAATGTATAGTAGGACTTCATTATACAATTTTGGACTTGTGTGACTTGTGCTGTTCTGATTAGGAGTCAGACACCACTCTTCGGACAGTATTTTCATATTGGACACTCAGATACCAGGCGAGTATATTCTCTGATCATTTCATATCCTGCTTAGAATTATTTCCTGCAGTAGATTACTTTACTTATACTGTCACGTTGGTCACACGGATTGGTACTATACGGATCCCTTCTTGAGATGTTATCCTTAGAGAGCATCGAGTACATATGTTCTGTGCGTTTTACTTACATGACGTATCACTATGCTTCACAGGTTCTTTGATCACTTGTGACATATACCCTTATGATCACAGAGTCTTCTAGAATCTCTTATCCCATTTACTGGGTATCCTAGAATCTCTTAGAATCCCCATTCTTGGGACTACTATGTACCACCCTTCGGGGGCTTATCGCCCTTCGGGGGCTATTACATAGAATCATAACAAACCTGTTTGGATCCTTGTGTACTGATTGGGGGTACGGGGGAGTAGAAGTAGACATGTGAATAATACCCAAGTAGTATCTTATCAGAATCTCTTCTATAGTGTCTTATCAGAATCTCATATGCCATTTACATGTCTATATTGTACTCTGACTCACTAGCCACTGTTAGTCTCTATTTATAGTATATTTCTATTACAGCTCTCTCTATGTTTACATACAGCATTTCTTTCAGTACTTGTATCTTACTTACTGCATGATTATATTCTAACCTGCTATGAACTGTTGAGATGTATCTTACTCGCTCCTGTCCTGACTGGACCTGTTGAAAATATTACAGAGGACGGGGAGGAGGCCTTCCTGGATACTTTCTACGGGGCAAGCTTAGATGACACCTGCGAGCTGGACCTCAGGAGGACCAGCTCTAGCTGAGGATATCCCCGATTGCCTAGACTAGATTAGTTAGGCTTATCTTTTTTATGTAGTCTTGAGACATGTTTTAGCTAGACTTTATTCTGAGTTCAGAGTTGTATATATTCTTTTATTTGTATCTGAGACCATGTACTTCTGGATATTTGCTGGTTATCTTAGACTACTTTTCATCTATTTGTTTCCTTGAGTTCGATCTCATATAGTGCTATCTCTTCCTTAGTTATGATTGAGTTTATTACTGCTATGTCACCCCCATTCGGAGAGTATAAACTATTTAGATTTATATTGTTAGTTGTATGTTGATTAGGACAGCGTTCTACCATCGATACTGCGACGTAGGCTGGACGTACCCACGTCTCGTGCCCTTACTCTAGGGTGCGGGTCGTGACAAACTCTAAGCGACCGTTGGACCTTTCATATTCTAACTCTCTACCCGTCGAGATTTTTCCTTTAGCTATGTGGATTTATCTCTTTTATTATCAAGCCTAATTGTGCAAGTAAAAACATGCAAATTATTATGTGAAGGCTAAGATGAGGCAAGTTCACCGAAACTACCCTACCTGAGCGAGCGGTCGCCTCGACGAGCAATGTCTTCAAGCAGCGTTGCAAGGCTAAGTCGAACGCCGTCGGTGTTTTGATTCTTCCGATTGACTGAACGGGACGGGGCACTACATCATACGCCACTCAGAAAAAGTTTTGTCTTCGAAACTTACAGAGTACACTTACGACTCTACATTCAAGGACTCTCGCACATACTACACCTATGCGTTTCCTCGTTCCGAGCCACGCTGGTGCTATACTCAATCTTTTTTTTGTGCTACCTCATCTTTTCTTCAAAACTACGATCTTAAAATCTTCGACACTTCTGTTCCTCAAGTCTCATGAATTCAACGTATCACTTAGTATGGATCGTGCACATATTTAGGCGTCTCCAAAATACATGCATTTCAGCCAAGCCTCGTGATAGAGAATCCCCCTTCATCACTCGAGTCGGATCGTGCACATATTCGGGCATCCCTAATATAGTACATGTCAACCGAGACTCGCGAGTGGTTCCTTCACAAATCCTACCACTTCGCACTCGGACGTCTGCCTAACCGCTAGGCTATGTCTTCTGTCAGTATTGGAATCATAGTTCCCAAACAACATATCAATACTGACCCCATCCTAAGGTCAAACCAATTTGATAGTACGGGGTTTTCTACCAAGCTTGCATCACTACGATTTCTAAACTTCGAGCATAGATTGCTACACACGTTCCGACATTTGTCACACGGGGTCCGAGTCGTTCATCAAAGCCATCCTACGATAACTCACGTTTCAACCAATTCCTTGACTTATCGATATCATCGTTCATCAAGCCATTTCGTATAGTCTCTTTGAAACATTCGACATAGTTCGCTATCAATCCTTTCAAGTCAAAACGCTACGACACAATTTATCGCTAAGCCATAATTCACATTTCAATACCTAAATCATTTATCCTAATTTACGAAATCGATCACAAGGTCATCTGACTTAATAATACGTTGCACCCGATCTCACGCGAGTCAGATTATCCACGGTGGGCATGAATCACCATGCACGCTCCCGCGGGATAATCATCCTCATCGGGACGTAACTCTTGTTCGAGTCTAGACTAATTCATTTTTCGATGTGCGGATTGGACCTATTTAATCATCAAGTTTATTTCATTCATCAATCGTAAGTCGTAACATCCTCAATTTTCTTTCGTATCAAACTAACAAGTTGAGACAATCAAAGTTGCCACATCCTGATTTATTGAGTTCGATCATTCCATGACATGAATCATCATGTCAGCGCTCACGCGAAAAATCACCCCAAATCGATGCGACGCATGTGTGCGAGGCTAAAGTTGCGCTCGCGTAAGACAAGATCGTCGACGTTGTGGTTGTAAGCCCCTGTTTTCAATTTTAGTTTTATTAGTGCTAATTAAATTTTTAATGTCATTATAGCCTTAAATAATTATTAGGAATTTTTAGGAATTTTTCTAGAATTTTTAAATAATTTTAAATGAGTTTTAAAATACAAAAATATGATTTGTAATTTTCTAAAAATGTTTTAATATCAATTTGCAATTATTAGAATTATTTTAATACTGTTTGTAACTATTCAAATTATTTTTATATCAGTTGTAATTAGGGATTTGTTTTTAATTGAGGAATGCAAATATTATTTTGCATTTTATAATGTTAAAAGCCTTTATGCAATTTCTAAACTAAAGGGGCCCTAGTGCAAATCTACCCTAACCCCCCACGACCGAACTCACTCTCTCTCCCCTGACTCTCACCGACCCCCGACGACTGCCCCGACCGCCACGACCGGCTGCCCCGCCAAACCCGGCTGCCCCGACCGCCTTAACCCCTATAAAACCCCATCGACCCCCAGACCAAAACCCTAGACCTAAACCCCCACGACCGACCACCGCCCTACTCTTCCCGAAAACCCTAGCCGAAGCCCTAGCTCCGGCGATATACCACCACCGCCTCACCACTCGTCGTCGACGATCGCCACCACCGCCATCCGCTTCGCCACCGAGACGCGTCGATCGCCACCGCTCCGCCACCGTCCCAACGCCCTAGTCGCCGTCTCGCCTTCGAAAACTTCCCCCGAAGTCGGAACGTGAGTAGCAGAGCCATTCATGTCGTACGTGTCCCAAAGCCACGTGCGTGGTTCGCCAGGACACGGGGACACTAGTCCAGTGTCTCGACACGCGTTCTAGCCTTCGTGCGTGTCGTGCAAAGCACGGACACGAGAAATCCTGTGTCCTTAACTGTCAGGACACAGGACATATGTTTATCTTTTTTTATATAAATGCTAACCTAAACTAAATAAAAGAATCAAAACCCTAACCCTTAACGCGAGCAGCGGGCTGACCCCTGGCCAGCCCGACCTAGCCTAAACCCTCTCCCCCCCCCCCCCGCGCTTTGTTGGCTCGGGTTCGAGCCCTGCACTGCTGTCTTCTTTTTCCTTTCTTTTTCTTTTCCTGTTCCTTTTTCTTTTTCTGTTTTGTATTTTTATATATACATATATATATAGTATTATATATATATGTATACTGTATTTTAATAGTATTAGTATATATGTATATTTTTTATAGTTAGTAAATTTTGTATATATATATATATTATATATATAAATATATATATATATATATATATATATATTATATATATATATTATGTATATATGTATAATTTTCATGTATATATATATAATATATATACACTTTATTAAGTATTTCCTATATATGTATATATTTATACATAATATATATGCCTTATAAATTAAGTATTTTCCTTACATCTATATATATGTACTTTTAAAACATAGTATGTATATATTATTTTGTATCTTATTAAAATATTAATATTATTTTTGCACTTTTACCAAGTTATATTTTAGTGTATTTAAATTACTGCAACTATTTGGTGTCCAAGCCTAGCATGAGTATTTGGGCTCAAATGTGTTTTCACACATTCAAGACCTGTACAAGTCATATTGGACTTGATTCATGGCCTTGGGTCCTGTATTTGAACTTTGGTTCAAATTATGTACATGGACAAAATACGCAGATAATTAATTATTGTGTGCAATGCTGTTTTTGATTTTCTAAAATACTTAAAGTGTTGTTAAAATTATGGAAAAATAGTATTAGATACTATGTTAAGTTAGCTAATTTAGTATAATTTTTGTATTTAATTTACTGTTTTGCCACTAGTTGGCATATGAAACCAAAACTCATTTTCTGTATACTTAGGAAAACTGATTTTATAAAATATTTGTACTGGTTAATAAATTCCAGAAAATTATGATAAATTTCTATGATTAACAAGGATCACTTTGATACTTGCTTTAAACAAAACTAGTCTTTTGTCTATCTCTAAAATTGGTAGAACACAATGATCTTTTGATTATTTATTGATTAATTATGACTTGTAGCTTTTTGTGTATTTGGAGTTTTAGTCGTGTTGAACCCCATCCCTCACTAGTGTAAAGACCCTAGAAAGTTAGTAACATAGTGTGTCACCCACATTGGTCTCCTATGCCAAAGTCATCATTTTGGCTAGGTGCCCAATTACAAGTCGTGTTTCACCAATTAGTGTCCTAGTGTTTTAGCTTAGTGAAAACTAAGTTGTTGTATTTACTTCTACCGTGACGAGCTACCAGACATCCATAGCATTGTTATCGCAGCTTGTTTGTTTTGCTTTGCTAGAGGCAAGTACTTTCTACGAACTTACATACTGCTATAAACCATAAAACTGTGAATTACCAACCATGTTAAATGCTGATCCTTGGGGTAGCAAGTTAGAACGTTACATGTTGTATAACTTTCAGTCTCTACCATGCTTATACCGTATCTCATAATCTCTCTCACATGCTTAAATAACGGGTTAAGGGGAAACTGCTAGTAGTGTACGTGATCATGACCCCCTTCTCCGTATGTATTTACCGAGCACCGTTACATTCTATATGTATCTGTGTCGTATGTCTGGTCCCGCATTTGTGTATGGATATACACCGATGCCGTTATGTGTACGTATGTGCACATCAGAAAATTGATATGTACCGCTGTACATCCTGATTATCTATTGACTGATCACTCACCTACTACAGTTTTAAACTTTAAAATGTATATCTATTGCCATGATAAAATATACCTAAACTGAACCAACATGATATGTCATTTCCTTTTCATCACATGATCGTATTATTGTTTGTTAGATTTAGTACTTGCTCCCGTCCTGACAGGATAACGTTGTAGGTATCCTTACTGAGGAGGAGTTACTCTGTGACATACTATGGAGATACTGCCGAGGACCCGACTCTGCTTTATGAGGATGTTCCTGCGGGGAACCTTGCCTAGTGTCTTTTGTTTATAGACTTTTGAGAGTAGACATGTATTAGACTATATCTTTGTAACTGGACATGTATCCAGTTTTACTTTACAGTTCACTTGTACTTGGATATTCACTATAACGACGGCTTTTGTGTTTGGAGCATTTATGATTCTTCTTACTTATAGAACTGTTAGCACATTTAGTCTTAATCCTGTTGTCTCTAGAACAGCTTACTACGTTTTATCTCACGTAGGCTGGGCATGACTCGGCCTGGCCCAACAATTTGGGTAGCAGGTCATGACATGTTTTAGTGGTGGCCCATGCAGGTCCTGACTAAACTGTTTGGTTACGTTATTGTACCAAGCATGCCTGCAATTAGGAACTTAAGGTAATTAGACAACATTAGGAAAGACGCTTAGAACACTTAGAGGAATGCTAGGATTGCAACATAGGAAATACATCACATCTTTGCTTATAATTAGATTTCTTGCATACGATTTACTTTAAATAAGTCCTTATAAGTCTTTTTATGTGTAATTTAGATGGTGCTTACTCGTTCATCCCAGTATGTTACCCCCGAGAATGGGGCCCTCCATATCCAGTCAGCTGACCAGTTGACTGATGCATCTCCACCTACCACTTTCCCCTACTCCACAGATCCACAAACCCAGATACCACAACCACCTTCCACATCCCAGGCCTGGCAGGACCCAATACTTCCACCACCCCTATCACTATACCCACCCAGGCTTCCGTCACTCGACGGGACCCAGTGCTCACACTGATCCAGGGGTTCCTAACAACCCATCAGGAGCAGACTACCCTACTCTGCCAGAGCATGGAGCGTTCTGAGGGACGTCCCGTGGTCCCACCACATATAGAGCCACGGCAGAGAGCGGGGACGATCAAGGACTTCATGGGTCTGAATCCCAAGGAGTTCTCAGGGACTGAGGGCATAGTAGTAGCTGATGACTGGCTAGATTCGGTAGAGAGGAAGCTTCTGGGAGTTAGGATGCCGGATGACCTCCAGGTCGAGGCAGCGGAATTTCTGCTGATAGACTTAGCAGGAGACTGGTTCCGGAATGAGCCGTTGTTTGTGAGAGGTAGAGCCACCTGGGATCAGTTCAAGACCCAGTTCAAGAAGAAATTCTTCTCGACCACTGCTAGAGTAGCCATGGGGCTACGATTCCAGAACATCCAGCAAGGGAACCGTTCTGTTGACGAGTATACGGCAGAGTTTAGTCGCCTGAGCCGTTTTGCTCCTAGTCTGGCTGCTGATCCAGAGGAGATGACCCGTAGGTTTTGCCATGGTCTAGTTCCAGACATTGGCATTTTATAGTGGCAAACGGTACGACTGACTACTACCAGAGCCTAGAGTTAGCTCGGAGCATCGAGGAGCGTCTTCTGTCATGCTAGAGGCCGGCTTCTGTACACCATGAGGGACCGTCCAAGCGTCAGGCTTTCCAGCAGAGATCACCGATGCCACCCAGCAGACTTACCGTCCCCCTATATCACATTATCAGACCCCGCCAGTTAGAGCCCCGGGACCCGGACAGCAACCGAAGGGAGGTATTTGTGCATTCTACAAGAGGGTAGGCCACGACGCTTCCATCTGCAGAAAGAAGTTGGGGCAGTGTTTGGCTTATGGGTCTGCCACCCATCAGCTTCGAGAGTGCCCAGTAGCGAAGA
Source organism: Iris pallida (assembly GCA_029216955.1). Taxonomy (NCBI): domain Eukaryota; kingdom Viridiplantae; phylum Streptophyta; class Magnoliopsida; order Asparagales; family Iridaceae; genus Iris; species Iris pallida. Next base: position 9,862 of record JANAVB010005330.1, on the reverse strand, counting down.
CTAGAGGACCACTCCCGACTCAGCAGCAGAGGTACGGGCAGCATCTGCAGCAGCAGAAGGGACCTCAGGAGAGGGTTTATAGTCTAGCCATTGAGCCGGAGCCAGAGCAGGTTTCGGAGCTGGATTACTTAGCTGACGTCATTACAGGTCATGTTTATTTGCATACTTTTCTAGCTCTATGTTTGTTTGATTCTAGTGCATCTTATAGCTTCCTATCATTAAAGTTTATGCAAGAACATCACTTAGTATCTACACCTACTGCGGAGATTAGTAGAGTAATAACGGGAGAAGGACCAGTGCCTATTAGAGCTAGCTATAGTTGCTCTATTATAATAGCCGGGAAAGAGTTCGAGGGGCGATTCTTTGTGATGCCACTCCCCGGTTATGATATCATATTGGGGATGGACTGGCTTAGCTATGCCCATGCATCTATAGATTGCCATGAGGGTAGTATTTTGTTCAGTCCCCCAGGCACAGCACCTTCAGTGTCAGGAGGACAGGACCGGAGATCAGCCTAGAGCCGAACTGTGTGCGACAGTCGGGGACGCAGCACCGCCACACCCTATCATTAGGGAGTTTTGGATATATTCCCAGAGGATCTTCCAGGACTTCCGCTGACAGAGATGTGAGTTACTATAGATTAGTACCGGATTCATCACCAGTATCCCGGGCTTGCTATAGAGTGAATCCCAAGGAGGCCATAGAGATGAAAGAGCAGATTGATGACCTGTTGAAAAAGGGTTTCATTCGATCCAGTGCTTCTCCATAGGGAGCACCAGTGCTCTTTGTGCCTAAGAAGGATGGTACAGTCCGGTTGTGTATTGACTATCGGGCCTTGAATGCCATCACATCAAGAACAAATATCCTCTGCCCAGGATAGATGATTTGTTCGACCATTGAGCGGGGCGAAGGTGTTTTCCAGGATAGACTTGAGATCCGGGTACCACCAGGTGAAGGTTAGGCCAGCAGACATCCAGAAGACGGCGTTCAATACGAAGTACGGGCAGTACGAGTTTCTGGTGATGCCATTTGGTCTCACAAATGCGCCAGCTGTCTTTATGAACTTGATGAATAAGACATTTCACCAGTATCTGGATAAGTTCGTCGTAGTGTTTATCGACGACATCCTGATATACTCGAAGACGCCAGAGGAGCATGCAGAGCACTTGCGGATAGTTTTGGGGATTTGAGGCAGGAGAGATTATTTGCCAAATTGCCGAAGTACGAGTTCTTTTTAGACCGAGTAGAGTTTCTCGGCCATGTAGTCACTGGAGATGGAATCTCGATGGATCCCAGGAAGATTGCTGCAGTTGAGACGTGGAAGGCTCCGACTCAGTTTCAGAGATCAGGAGTTTTCTGGGTTTAGCAGGCTATTATAGAAAGTTCGTCCAGGACTTTGCTAGGATAGCTGAACCCATGACGAAGCTGACGCGGAAGGACGCAGAGTACTTGGTCAGAGGACTGTCAGACAGCATTTGAGGAGCTGAAGAGGAGGCTGACGACCGCTCCAGTTCTGACTTTACCTTCAGGTTCTGGAGGTTTCACCATATACAGTGCTTCTGGGAAGGGGCTAGGATGTGTCCTACAGCAGCATGGGAAAGTGATTGCTTATGCATCTAGGCAATTGCGGACTCATGAGAGGAATTATCCTACCCATGACCTAGAGTTAGCTGCGGTGATCTTTGCACTCAAGTTATGGAACATTACTTATACGGAGAGCGTATGGAGATCTTTACTGACCACAAAAGCTTAAAGTATGTGTTCACGCAGAAAGAGCTGAACATGAGGTAAAGACGATGGTTGGAGTTGATGAAGGACTTCGACATCGATTTACAGTATCACCCCGGAAAGGCAAATGTGGTGGCAGATGTGCTAAGCAGGCATGATGGCATGGTACCTGATTGATCGGCATTTGCGGGAGGATCTGGAAAGCTCAATATCGAGCTAGTTCGGCCAGGATCAGTGATACAGATGATGGCGCTTGACATTCAGTCAGGTTTGATGGAGCAGATCCGGGAGGCACAGTCTACAGATGAGAGCCTTCGCAGACTTCGACCCCAGGCATTAGCTGGATTGCTGGATGACTTCACTATAGCAGAGGATGGATCTCTAAGGCATGGCAGCCGATTGTACGTGCCGAAGGGAGAGCTGGTAGAGGCAGTCTTGCAGGAGGCGCACCGATCGAGATATTCATTCACCCTGGTGCTAACAAGATGTACCGTGACTTGCGGGAACATCTTTGGTGGCACGGGATGAAGAGGGATGTATCACGTTTTATCTCGAGATGCCTAGTTTGCCAGCAGGTCAAGGGGAGCGCCAGAGGCCAGCTGGTTTATTGCAGCCGTTACCCATTCCTGAGTGGAAGTGGGAACATATTACGATGGACTTCGTTTCAGGGCTTCCTCGTTCCCAAGGAGGGAGGATGCCATCTGGGTCATCGTAGACAGACTGACGAAGTGTGCGCACTTCATACCCTTCAAGGTGGGGCTTTCCACCGAGAAGTTGGCGGAGCTATACATGCAGCAGATAGTTCGCCTACACGGAGTGCCGGTGAGCATCGTGTCAGACAGAGATAGCAGATTTACATCCCACTACTGGAGGAGCTTGCAGGAGGAGTTGGGCAGTAGGCTCAAGTTCAGTACGGCGTACCACCCGCAGACAGATAGGCAGTCCGAGAGGACGATACAGACACTGGAGGATATGCTGAGGACCTGCGTGCTGGACTTCGGAGGATCATGGAAGAGCCATCTGCACTTGTTAGAGTTTTCATAAAAAAACTACCAGGCCAGTATTGGTATGTCTCCTTTCGAGGCGCTATATGGACGACGATGCCGCACACCGCTCTTTGGGATGATGTCGAAAACAGAGTTATGCTTGGGCCAGAGATGATCACGGATGCAGCAGAGAAAGTCGGGATGATCAGAGACAGGCTCAGAGTAGCTCAGGATAGGCAGAAACACTGGGCTGATGCTAGACGCAGACCGATGGAGTTTACAGACGGTGATATAGTGCTAGTAAAATATCACCTACTCGAGGGACGATCCGGTTCGGACGAGGAGGGAAGCTGAGCCCCAGATACATCGGGCCGTTCGAGATACTCGGCAGGATCGGAGAGGTAGCTTACAGGGTTGCACTTCCACCCAACCTAGCAAGAGTTCACGACGTCTTTCACGTATCTCAGCTGAGGAGATATGTTCCAGACCCCAGTCATGTGCTAGATCATTCAGAGTTGGAGGTCGAACCGAGCCTTACAGTTTCTGAGCAGCCAGTGGAGATATTAGACCGGAGAGAGAAGAGGCTGAGGAACAAGGTTATACCCCTAGTACGAGTAGCTTGGAGCCGTCACTCCCAGGTGAATCTACTTGGGAGAGGGAGTCGGACATGAGGGAGAGATACCCTTACTTGTTCGATCCAACCGCTGCGAGGGAACCACCCGTTCTCGCTTGATACCTTTGAGGTTAGTTTCGATCGTAGCCTTAGTCATTTGATTGCATTACTTGCTATGTTAGAATATTGTCGGGTCTTCAATCCTTGTGATTTCGAGGACAAAATTTTTCAAGGAAGGAAGACTTGTAAGCCCCTGTTTTTCAATTTAGTTTTATTAGTGCTAATTAAATTTTAATGTCATTTATAGCCTTAAATAATTATTAGGAATTTTTAGGAATTTTTCTAGAATTTTTAAATAATTTTAAATGAGTTTTAAAATACAAAAATATTGATTTATAATTTCTAAAAATGTTTTAATATCAATTTACAATTATTAGAATTATTTTAATACTGTTTTGTAATTATTTAAATTATTTTTATATCAGTTTGTATTAGGGATTCGTTTTTAATTGAGGAATGCAAATATTATTTTGCATTTTATACTGTTAAAAGCCTTTGTACAATTTTCTAAACTAAAGGGGCCCTAGTACAAATCTACCCTAACCCCCCCGATCGAACTCACTCTCTCCTCTGACTCTCACCGACCCCCGACGACTGCCCCGACCGCCACGACCGGCTGCCCCCGCCAAACCCGGCTGCCCCGACCGCCTTAACTCCCCTTATAAAACCCCCATCGACCCCCAGACCAAAACCCTAGACCTAAATACCCCACGACCGACCACCGCCCTACTCTTCCCTGAAAACCCTAGCCGAAGCCCTAGCTCCGGCGACATACCACCACCGCCTCACCACTCGTCGTCGACGATCGCCACTACCGCCATCCGCTTTGCCACGCCGAGACGCGTCGATCGCCACCGCTCCGCCACCGTCCCAACGCCCCTAGCCGCCGTCTCCGCCTTCGAAAACTTCCCCCGAAGTCGGACACGTGAGTAGCAGAGCCCATCTCGTGTACGTGTCCCAAAGCCACGTGTGTGGTTCGCCAGGACACGGGGACACTAGTCCAGTGTCTCGACACGCGTTCTAGCCTTCGTGCGTGTCGTGCAAAGCACGGACACGAGAAATCATGTGTCCTTAACTGTCAGGACACAGGACAGATGTTTATTTTTTTTATATAAATGCTAACCTAAACTAAATAAAAGAATCAAAACCCTAACCCTTAACACGAGCAGCGGGCTGACCCCCTGGCCAGCCCGACCTAGCCTAAACCCCCCCCCCTCCCCGCGCTCTGTTGGCTCGGGTTCGAGCCCTGCCACTGCTGTCTTCTTTTTCCTTTTCTTTTTCTTTTCCTTTTTCCTTTTTCTTTTTCTGTTTTGTATTTTTATATATATATGTATATATATTAGTATATATATATATATGTATATACTGTATTTTAACAGTATTTAATATATATGTATATTTTTTTATAGTTAGTAAATTTTGTATATATATATATATATATTATGTATATATGTATATATTTTCTTGTATATATATATAATATATACACTTTATTATTAAGTATTTTCCTATATATGTATATATTTATACATATATATATATGCCTTATAAATTAAGTATTTTCCTTACATCTATATAATGTACTTTTAAAACATATGTATGTATATATTTATTTGTATCTTATTAAAATATTAATATTATTTTTGCACTTTTACCAAGTTATATTTTTAGTGTATTTAAATTACTGCAACCATTTGGTGTCCAAGCCTAGCATGGGTATTTGGGCTCAAATGTGTTTCCACACATTCAAGACCTGTACAAGTCATATTGGACTTGATTCATGGCCTTGGTCCTGTATTTAAACTTTGGTTCAAATTATGTACATGGACAAAATACGCAGATAATTAATTATTGTGTGCAATGCTTTTTGATTTTCTAAAAATACTTAAAGTGTTGTTAAAATTATGGAAAAATAGTATTTAGATACTATGTTAAGTTAGCTAATTTAATATAATTTTTGTAGTATTTAATTTACTATTTTGCCACTAGTTTGGCATATGAAACCAAAACTCATTTTCTGTATACTTAGGAAAACTGATTTTTATAAAATATTTGTACTGGTTAATAAATTCTAGAAAATTATAATAAATTTCTATGATTAACAAGGATCACTTTGATACTTTGCTTTAAACAAAACTAGGCTTTTTGTCTTTCTCTAAAATTGGTAGAACACAATGATCTTTTGATTTATTTATTGATTAATTACGACTTGTAGCTTTTTGTGTTATTTGGAGTTTTAGTCGTGTTGAACCCCATCCCTCACTAGTGTAAAGACCCTAGAAAGTTAGTTAACATAGTGTGTCACCCCACATTGGTCTCCTATGCCAAAGTCATCATTTTGGCTAGGTGCCCAATCACAAGTCGTGTTTCACCAATTAGTGCTAGTGTTTTAGCTTAATGTAAAACTAAGTTGTTGATTTACTTCTACAGTGACGAGCTACCAGACATCCATAGCATTGTTATCGCAGCTTGTTTTGTTTTGCTTTGCTAGAGGCAAGTACTTTCTACGAACTTTACATACTGCTATAAACCATAAAACTGTGAATCACCAACCATGTTAAATGCTGATCATTGGGGTAGCAAGTTAGAACTTTACATGTTGTATTACTTTCAGTCTCTACCATGCTTATACCGTATCTCATAATCTCTCTCACATGCTTAAATAACGGGTTAAGGGGAAACTGCTAGTAGTGTACGTGATCATGACCCCCTTCTCCGTATGTATTTACCGAGCACCGTTACATTCTATATGTATTTGTGTCGTAGTCTGGTCCCGCGTTTGTGTATGGATAGACACCGATGCCGTTATGGTACGTATGTGCACATCAGAAAATTGATATGTACCGCTGTACATCCTGATTACCTATTGACTGATCACTCACCTACTACAGTTTTAAACTTTAAAATGTATATCTATTGCCATGATAAAATATACCTAAAACTGAACCAACATGATATGTCATTCCCTTTTCATCACATGATCGGTATTATATGTTTGTTAGATTTAGTACTTGCTCCCGTCCTGACAGGATAACGTTGTAGGTATCCTTACTGAGGAGGAGTTACTCTGTGACACATACTATGGAGATACTGCCGAGGACCCGGCTCTGCTTTACGAGGATGTTCCTGCGGGGAACCTTGCCTAGTTGTTTTTGTTTACTTAGAATTTTGAGAGTAGACATGTATTAGACTATATCTTTTGTAACTGGACATGTATCCAGTTTTACTTTACAGTTCACTTGTACTTGGATATTTCACTATATACGACAGCTTTTGTGTTTGGAGCATTCTGATTCTTCTTCACTTATAGAACTGTTAGCATATTTTTATCTGTTGTCTCTAGAACAGCTTACTACGTTTATCTCAACGTAGGCTGGACATGACTCGGCCTGGCCCAACAATTTGGGTAGCGGGTCGTGACAGTGGTTATCCGCATAACCATCAAGACACGATCACTTTCATCCAACATTCATCTCAACCTAAATCCTAAGTACGGTATCCAACTGAACAAAACACTTGCACGATCGTCATTCGCCGAGTCAGAGTACCCCGAGTTATCGCATATCGATCTTTGATACGCCTCAATACAATCGACGATATGCGTAACCTGACGATCTTCCTTTGCAACCAATTTTGAGTCGTACGAATGATGCTATCGTCCGACTGGATAATCTTCTCGACATTCAATACAAGTTCGATCATTATCCCTTTATCTTAAGTCATCGACCAATGTATTTCCTCAATTTGTATCATTTTTGCTAACTCAATCATCGAACGACATCCATTCCAATCCTTAGGGTCATTCGCGTACTTCAAAATTTAACTTTTTCATGCACGCTATCGACCGGTCGTGCTAACTTTTCGTATACGATCCGTATCAATTTCCTCGATCAAGTCATCTATTCGTACACCCTAATTTTTTTCGATTCGATTTCACCTACTCAATCATTTTCGTATTTCATACTAGCGCAATCCTCAATCCTCCCGTGCACATTCCGTGCATGTTAATTTCTAACTTTTGTTTGAATCAACTAGTCAAACTTCAAGACTACAACTTATTCAATGACACTCAATCTAAGGCTTTGCATAATGCGATGCTTGCTGATAGACTCACCGACACCCCGCATCCTCAATCGATCGATCGACATCCCGGAGGCTATCGCATACACCACTCAGGGATGAAGTCATTTGTCAAATCCTCAAAACTATCATTCGAATTAAAATCGACTTCTTCGAATCCCGTTCGAACCATTCCTCTAAATTTCAAGCACGCTCAACTATATCGCACCGATGATAACATCGTCGTTCGATAGCACCCCTATCGATAGTCATCTCACTTTACTCAATCGAGTTCAACTCATTCTTTCTCAACACTATTCAAATTCAGCACTCGAATTTTCTAAGGTCGACGCAACTTTGGTGTATATGCCCAGCCCGACTTAGTCAACCATGCTACGCAAACCATCTTTTTATTTTGTCAAAACTGTTTTCCTATGTTTCGCAAAATAGTTAGACTTATTGTATGGACATCCCGTGGGACATTTGAGAGAGAGCGCACCAACGATATCAACTTGCGGAAGCACAATTCAGAGTTTGCGGAAAAATAAAGTTAAAGAATTCAATCGATAGTCCAAGGATGTAAAGCCGTGCTCTGATACCATTATGTCACGCGCCACTCCCGTAGGAGCGATCGTCCTCGCTAAGGCGTGATGTCGCACGAGCCTAGATTGCGCTCGTGCAAGGCGGGTTCTATAACGGCCGATTTCAGTGGCTGCGAGGGTCGTTGCACAGAAGTTCCATGCAGAGACATTGAATAATAGCAGCAAAAATTTAGAACAAACACAAGTTATTCAAAAGAAGCTCTTTATTGATATTGAAATATAGATTACAATGGGGCACAAGGCCAAGATTACAAGTCTCTTAAGCTCACTCAAGCTCACATTACAAGTCACTCAACTCTCTCATCTCTCAAATACAAGTCTTGAGCCAGCGGATTCAAAAGGCTACGTCCATACATTATGTCCCGTATAAGTCTTGACTCCATGCGGCCGTACACTTCAAATCGTCAAGGAACTCCGTGCCTCGACGCATCCAAGCGAGCTTCGCGCCACGAGCTTCTACCTGTGCCTGCACATGAAAACTATGTGGGTGTCAGTGCTCAACTGTACTGGTGGAATAAGCTCCTCACCACCCATACAAAACTAACACGTCAATTTACTTTTTGTAACATAGTCCCTTCTTATCAATTGTCTTTCTACTCTTCCTTAGGATCGGTTTTAGGACAAACGTCTAAGCCTATTTGTGTCTTTAGACCATCCCGTGCTAACAACGTTAACCTATCAATTCGTGTTTGCCTTACGGCCAAAATTATAGACGCAACTATGCGATAAGACTCCATTTCCGTGTGATCGTGCTACCTCCTTTATTGTGCCGTACCTCGCCACTCAATGTGACTTAACCATGTCGCTGTCTCACGGCCCCTGATTTTTATCACTAACTGACCCAATCAAGACTTCTGGACTTATGTCGACCCACTTTGCCTTACGACGGTTCCTGACTTAAACTCCAGACAACTCAGATCCAACAAATGCAACTTATATGCCAAGACTTACGACTCGACACCACACCCCTGTGCCAAGCATGTCGCCTATGTTGAAGCCACATCTTAGGTCCCAAGCATCATGTTCTAACTTGTATACACCTTCGACTAGACTCAATTCCAAAGGCATACGCGCGGATAGCCGCCATTTTGCCGACATCTATATGAACACGGGTCACTGGCATGACAAACCATCCTTGACTCATAGCTGCCGTATAGGATGGTCCGGTCAAAGCAAGTAGCGAGCCCCAATGACCGTCCATCGAATACTTGTTGCCTTTACCTGGCACAGCTATCCCTGTTTCTTCTAGGCCGGATCGGTCCTGAGGCCCCATGTTGTCGATCCGAAGAAACCCTTTCTTCCTTGTACAAGTTGTCCATGACCATGCAAGACTCGATAAAACTGATGTCTCACACAGTCATTTCTCTTCCAATGTTACCATCTGTATCAAAACAAGTTCAAGACTTCTATCCTTGAGACCCTTCGACGACCCACGGTCGCGAGCATTCTTTTCTTGTTGCCCTATCATTTGGTTCAACTCGTGAACGCCTATTTGATAGTCCTTTCTCAAAACTTATTTTGAATCAATTGTAGTCCTTGCCTTAAACACTAAGTCCGTGCATCGTGCCTTAAGCCAATCGTACTCTACGCGACACTCATGTCCAAGTCGACGGGCCTGAGATCGTGGGACTACTCAACTTTGACAAACCGCAAAAGACGGAACGGTACTTGTAATATCTTAGGTCGACCGACATAACTTTGCCTAACTTAACTTCGTATACAACCTTACGAACAAAGGCTGTGTCAAGCTTTGCCTTAATGGGATCGTGCCGTGCACGCATCCTACTTGAAAGACCAAATTCACTCGGTGCCTA
>JANAVB010005329.1:0-29455 GCA_029216955.1 Iris pallida | reverse complement strand
TTCAGTACTTTAGTTGTAGAGGTTGTATTGCTCCCGTCCTGACAGGATAACGTTGTAGGTATATTTTTCGAGAAGGAAACGCTATGTGTACATTATGGTACTGCATTGAGGACTGGCCTTAGCTCCAGAAGAGGGCCCCAGCGGGGAACCTTGCTTAGTTATCTTCTTGTGTTTTGGGACTTAGACTTTGGTCTGTACTTATATTTGGATACTGGACTTTGTCTCCAGTTAGATACTTTGGTTTGTATATTAAGTGTGTGCTCATGTTACCTTCGCTTATAGATGCTGTGTTGTGATAAACTTTAAATGTGATTTAGAACTGTTCGTAGCTTAGATCATTATTGCTATTCTTAGAACAGCTTACTGCGCTTAACCAAGCGTAGGCTGGACATGGCTCGGCCCGGCCCAACAATTGGGTAAGGGTCGTGACTATTTTTTTGCGGCCCACGCAGGTCTCGACTTAAGTGTTTGGTTACGTTATTGTACCAAACATGCCTGCAATTAGGATCTAGGACAACTTGTTAACTAGGGATAAACATTAGAACACTAGAGGATTTCTAGGATTGTAACATAGGGAGAACTCATCAACGCATAGGACGTTAGCTATAATTAGCCTCTGTTTGTATTTCAGTGGGTCAATTTGACCAAGTTTGTACCTTTGGATGACCCCTGAGGATCTCACTCTAATCTTATCTCGAAATCTGTTTTCACGTATTTCTATTTGTTCTTCCTTAAATTCGTTGTTGAATGTAATTTCTGATTTTGTTGTTGACGTTGATCTTGCATCGTGAAATTTTGTGGATTAAATTATGATATATCCTGATAAGGTAAACGTCTGCTTTATTTATGGAGTTTAGAATTTATCGCAGCCATATTAGCTGGTATGACAAAAACATAGAGCCTGATTCGGATATATATCCTATTCATAGAATTAGATTTTTCACAGCCATACCGGTTGGCGTGGCGAGGATTCTAGATAATATGTTTTAGGGAGTATACCTTAGTTATGACTCTATCGTTTATTGCATCTACGCTTACTGGTGTGGCGAAATTCTGGCAACATGATTTCAGGAAGACGTATATGGTTATCAGATCATATCTCAGTTGGTTCACTTCGTTATGATCGATTGAGCAAGAATAAATTCTTATCATCATTCCCCCGTCTTGATTAACTCCATTCTATCTACATCTGCAACTAGGATTACAGGTTCTCTAGGACTCTCCAATAGGATTGCTTTCGCGTTATCTTTTGGACATAGTTATTTTTGGTGTTCCATCTTTCCTATGACTGACTAAACTTTTTTTCGTTAACCTCTTTGGTAATTCTTTCGTTATACATCTCGTTGTCTTCGTACCATTCTTGGAAATATTTCGATAAACTTTTCTATCTTGCTTGACCCTTTAACTTGTTTGGACACTGTTATGGTTGCTGACCCAGTCTTAGGCCTTGTTACCTTCTACTTGATAGACGACTGAAATAGTCAAACCTTGTGATTGATCCTGTAGTATACTATAAATGTATTGTGTGTTGTGATAAATACTTTTCCTAGGGATTGGTTAGATTAAGCTTATGGGACAAGTATAAGAGACTGACTGTAGTAGACTTGGAAACCATAAGAACGATTGTATGATGTATGACTGATGATAGGGTATCTAAGATGGAGAAATGAGATCGTATAGTTGTGACTAGGATTGAGGATTAGAATCTTGTGCTTAGAATTTGAGGATTGAGCATTAAATGACTTTGATGACCAAGTGATTATGGGTTATCTATAGCTAATTACAGTGATTAGAGTGATTGGTAGATCGATACGTGGATTGATATAGAATAATTAGAATGAGTTACGTATGCGTACGAGATCGGAAAGATATCAGTTAAAAGACAAGGAACAAGACAGAGACATATGTACATTGGTAATTAATAAATCGGAAGTTTTGAAATCGAGGATTTATATTTGGAGGACTTGTTGAGTAAAAAGAAGAAGGCTCTACGCCAAGGATAAGAATTGAACGTATGATTTCGAGGAGAGAAACTGTAGAAAAGGATTGACGACAAATAATGCTAAGGAACTGTGGATTGATAGAATATAGAATTAATACGATAAGGAAATCAATTATTTACAATTGAGGTTGAAAATATGGTTGATGATTAAGCATTTTAGGCTTATAGACATATCCAGAGAATAACCTATATATAGTTTAGGGTATACATAAAGGTTTCATGTTAGTATGGAAGATTCTAAGGATATATGACGTAGTTTTGATAGAAGGACTCTGTTGAACCTAAACCAAAAAGTTTGTAGGAGAAACAAAAGAGATGATTACAAGGATAGCAGATTGAGTATCGTAGCCAGAGCAGCTACATGTTAGTTTGACCTATTGGATGATTTTTAATTTCGAGGACGAAATTTTGTAAGGTGGGTAGGATGTAAGCCCCCTGAATTTCAGGGGTTTATTTTTATTTTTCTAAATGAATTATTTTCGATAAATGTTTTATTATTTAATTGTTTAGATCGTTAATGTAGCACCCAGTTTTCTAAATGAGGATAATTTGAAATTTTATGTTTATAATTATTTAATAATAATATTAATTCATGATATGATTTTGGTGATTTTAAACCATTTAAAAATTATTTAAATCAATGACTGTGGTTTTGACGTTTTGCTAGTGAAACCCTAGAGACTGTTTGACCTAGAGTCTAACCATGTGATTATGATATTTTAATGTCATTTTGACCTAAGAATATTTTGTATTTGACCTCTTTGAATTATTTTGATATTATTTTATTATTTATGATATATTTTGGGGTTATTTGAGTCGGGTTCGAATTTCAACTCAAACCGACTTGAAACGGGGACCCGGGGGTAGTTGACTCTAGTGGGACCCACACACTAGTTAGGCATGGCCCACATGATATTAATTTTAGTCCACATGATAGAAATATTTTAGTTAGGGTTAGACTAAATATTATGGATAAGGTTAGTGTGATTAGAGACTTTAGAATGACTAATTAGCCCCAACCAATTAGCCCTTTCCTAATACTCATAAAATAGGTTAGTGGGGGCATTTTGGACCTTACCATAATAGGACAAATAGCCCATATGGCCAGCCACTTTGGGAGAGGATAGGCTCAAGTTCATTCATTATTCTCATCCACACTCTCTCTCTTGTTCTTCCCCAAATTCCTAGAGAGAATTCCTAGCAATTTCTCCATCAAATCCTTCTATTTCGCCACCAATCTTTCTTTCCTTCTCCATTCTAGCCAAGGAGTAAGCTACCCAAGTTTGGGAGGATTCGGAGATCGTTCGTGTCCTTTTGGAATCTCTACGTGTCGGTGTCGCTCCGGGAAGGCTTTTCTTCGATTCGGTCTACCGGGAGGTATAAATCCCTTCTCCTTTTCATTTTCTCATGCATATAGGTCTATTTTGAACCCATAGGAATGACCCTCATGGTGTATCTCCATTTGTGTCCATTTCGTGTCCATTTGGAGGTCATAGGAGTGTCCTTCGTGTTGTGGTTGTGTCCATGTAGGAAAATCCCAATTTGGACACACTATGTGTTATTGTTATGTATGAATGAATGATTACATGTTTAATCTCATATTTTTGTATTGGAGATGTGTTCTATAGTGTCTCATATATATATATATATTATATATATATATATCTATAATATATATATATATATATAATATATATATATATATATTAGTGTAGAGAGTGAGTTTTGATATATTATGTTATATACTTGTGTTCTTTTGTCTCAAACTATCCAAATCCGTCATGATTTTTATCCACGTTTTTAATTTCAGCCCTAACTTAGAAATGTCATAACTTCTAGCTCAAAGCTCGGTTTAATCTCCCGTTTTTTTAAAAGAAGCGTATTGAAGTTAGCTTTCCAAAAACATGTATTATTAGGACTAATTATTTCTGTAACTTTTTGGAGAATTATTTGAGTGTAAGCTGTATGAAAGACAAACGCGTTCTCGGTGTTTTCGCGATTCCGGGAGTTTTCGGAAACGAAAACGCGATCCGTTTTGAAGTTTCGGAAAGCTAACACATAGATCTATAACATACTTTAATCCTAAATTTTAATTCATGGTGAGATGGTACAGTATTAATTATTAGTAGGAGTTACTATTCGGCATATGCATGTTGTAACCCTTGTGTGTAATATAATATTCTATTTGATTTTAACCCATATTAATGTATATACATTAATAATTAAATAGAGAATGCAGCATGAGTAAATGGTTAAATAAATGATGATAAGGTGTAAGTATCCTATCTAATGTAAGCATGTATAAGTATGGCTTGTAATGAATATGTAGGTTCCATAGTGTAATGTATGGTGCATATAGTAGTGCAAGAGAATAAATGAATGATGAATGAATGCAAGCATAAATGTAATATAATAGATATAATGTATGCAATATACAAGTTAATGAGATGTAATGTTCTATGTTAACACAAATCCTATATTACCTCATGTACCCCTTACACTATGTTGACACTATCACACTTGACACTTTGTTCACTTACACTTTGACACTCTTTGATATGTATACACTATGTATGCCCATTTAACCCTCACTTGCCCCTTTGCCATGTTCACATACACACACATAGCCTCTTAAATAAGTATTAATGAATATAGTTAACTTAGCTATGTATGTATATTATATATATGTTAGCATATGTGTTGTAATATATAAGTTTATATAACCATTTGAAATGCCATGATTATAGACCTAATGTTGAATACCAATATATGCATGTGTATATATGTGTAGACATATATAGCTTAAAGTAATAGATTACCTAGTGTATATCCAATGTGATTCTTGCCTATTTGAGTATTGAATAATTGCATGCTATATAGAGTGGGTGTATGTTGGCTTGTATAGCCTTGTATTAATGTGTGCTTGCTAGGATAGTCTTGGTTAGGCCTAGTAAGACTTACTGGGTTAGGACATGACCTAGTTTGACCTAGTTTGACTAGTGCAGTTGACCAGAGTTGACCAAGGGTTGACTTTGGCCTAGTTTGACCTAGATTCATGTAGAATGCATTGTAGTGCTTTATATTACCCTTCTGGACATGTTGTGACTTGTGCTGTTCTAATTAGGAGCCAGACCTCTCCTCGGACAGTATCTTTACCTTGGACATTCAGATATCAGGCGAGTACATTCTCTGATCATTTCATATCCTGTTTAGAATTATTTTCCTGCTTTAATTACTTTACTTGATATTGTCACGTTGGTCACACGGATTGGTACTATATGTATCTTTTCATGAGATGTTATCCCCTCGAGAGCATCGGATACTGCATGTTTTGTGCGTTTCACGAATCATCAGTATCCTATGCCTCTGATTCACGAATCGCTTGTGACACATGTACTCTCATGTTCACAGAGCCATCATGAATCACCTTCACGTATCACTCATTTTATGAGCCATGTGAAGTTTCACGAATCTTAACATAACTTGAACAGATCCTTGTGTATTTATTGGGGATGGGGGAGTAGAAATAGACATGTGAATATTATCCAAGTGGCTGTAGTCATGAATCACTCTCTTAGCTGTAGTCATGAATCTCCTATGCCATTCACATGTTATATTTTACTCTGACTCACTAGTCACTGTTAGTTCTCTATGTATAGTAGATATTTCTATTACAGTTCTCTTTTCTGTTTACGTACTGTATTTCCTTCAGATCTTGTATCTTACTTTACTGTATGATTATATTTTCTAACCTACTATGATCTGTTGAGATGTCTGTGCTCGCTCCAGTCCTGACTGGACCCGTTGATAAATTTTACAGATAGCTTGGAGGTTGCCTGCTAGCCTAGAGGAGACAGTAGAGGTTGTACAGATAGCTAGGGTTTATTCATAGTTTATTTTCAGTTGTCTTGAGATGTATTTATGGATTACTGTATTTGAGATTGAGATGTATTTCTGGGTTGTGTATCTTAGACACTTAGACTCTTTGATCTTCTGTGTTTCATTTGAGTTTTATATCTTATCGTACTCCTTCTTCCTTAGTTGTGATTGAGTTACTTTCTGTTATGTCACCTCCATTCGGGGAGTATAAACTGTTTAGTCTTATACTGTTAGATGTATTGAGACCTAGGACAACGTTCTACCGCCGACACTGCGGCGTAGGCTGGGCATTGTTACGTTCTCGTGCCCTAACTTCGGGTGGGGTCGTGACACGTTTTTAGTGGTGGCCCATGCAGGTCGAGTTTATGTAGTGGTATTCGAACTTGAGTACCACTACAGCCTGCAGTAGGATTAGGATATATTTTTGATGGTACTCAATCACAGTTAGGATCCCTTGAGAGATTCCTGGGACGACCCTTGAGAATCTTATTTTAACTTCGATTTGAAAACTCTTCTTCCCTTGATTTAATTATCTTACTTCCTATTGTTAAACTTGATTTTTATAGATTATTGTTGAATTCGAGTTGTATTTATTGATTTTGATGGATGTTTGTCGAATTTGAATTTGATGATAGCTATTGCATCCGAGTTTGTATTTTGATGGATTTTTGTTCATTTTTGAATTTTGGTGTTCGTTGATAAATTGATTTGATTTTTGGGTATTCATTGTTGATTTAATTTAATTTTGGCAAGATGAAATTATATGGGCTTGGTCATCTATGTTATGGAATCTAGCTATAGTCGTATTAGCCAGCATGGTGAGGACATATAGTCTGACTTTGGATATATTTCTCGGGTGTGGAAATTTAAGGTTTTCGCAGCCAAGCTAGCGGTACCGCAAAAATGTTAAATACCATGATTCTAGAGATATGTGCATACGTCAAGGGCTCTGTGATTATCGTAGCCTTGCTTACTAGTATGACGAGGATTTAGAGTACCATGATTTTGGATAGACGCATATGATTATCAGATTGCACCTTAAATATTTTTGAACATGTTTTCTCTACTTTGTTCAGTCATTCAAAAAAATGAATTATTATTTGTTTGTTTGTCTAGTTTTCTATTATTTAACTCAGGGGTAAGTTTAGTTGGTTTTATAAACCTTGTGTAATTTCTGCTATGAGTTTTTCATAATACAATGAATCGATGATTTTGTTAGACTTTATCTTGAATTTGATATTTTAACTCTGGATTTCAAAACGGTTCCTTCTTTAAACAGATAAGCAGAACCGATTTTATCGTTATTTCTTTCTTGCTATTATTCTTGTATTAATAATAATGATAATAAAACTGTCTTGATTTCGTCAATCACCTGCTTGCAATTTTGGTAGAAATTCAAATGTTAGTCTTAACGTAGAATTAATTTTTTTTATATTGGGACATGAGAATATATATGAATACATATAGCAGACACTTTGCTTAACACGTATGCATGCTACACTTGATTTTCCACCTACCTGAATACCTATTAATATGTTGTTGATGTTAAATTTTCAAAACCCCAATATTTCTGATTCTCTGCTTTTCCTAGCTTAACCCGTAATTTAAATATAAAATTTCATGATAATAGTTTTATTTATACCACTGCACATGTATGTTATACATAGGGTGTCAATTCAAAAAAAAAATTTGGTTGAGTTTTGTGTTAAATTTGAAAAATCTGAGACTGTGTGCATATTAACCCTTAATACTGAATTCCAATTTAGTTTAAATTGTTGTTTTATTTTCTTTGATAATATTTAAAGCTGTGTACATTGTTGTATATAGGGATATTTAAAGCTGAATTTACATGTTAGTTTGTGATAAACATTGAGTTGGTTTTAATGTTCAAATTTCTCTAAAATCTTGAAACTAGTTACATTACATTTTTACATTGATTTCCATGTTTAGTTAAATTTCAGATTTAACATGTAATATCGAACTGTATGCGTAGATAAATGTATTGGTAATATGTTAGGGTTTCATTTCTATCATGCTAGGATGTATTGGGAGCATTGAAATTAGTTGTGATGTTTCAAACTCCTAAATTTTGAAATTGCATTATGTTAATATTATCCTGGTTTAAATGTTAGCTTATTTTCAGATTTTGTATGTAAATGCTGAACTAAAACTGGGTTTAACCTTTCAATACTAGGCTATAACCCTGGACAAGGACACACACACACCCTCTTTATATATATATATATATGTAAGGTTGGCCATGCATGTTATGAGTGAATAAGTTGCGTATTATAGATTGTTTAACCAAAATGCCATGATTAGTGTAACTTGATAGCTGTTGTTTTGGAACCCAATTTCTCATATACAATTTCATATGTATTCACGTACACACACGCCTACTATCTAACCATAGAACATGTCCCTATACACATAATGCTAGTTTTTCCCTCTCTAATGCTCTGTATATATTGTGATTGGATTTCCATGCAATTGACTTTTATTCCTTAACTAGTGATTTTGATTTTTCCTTGAATAGTACCCTTTTTCAGATAATTGGTAGTTACCTTCATTTTATTTTTTGATGAGTACCAGTTTTTATAGGATGGTAGACTGCCTTACAGTTTTGATGGTTTGTTGTCTCTGTAACTTTTTGTTTCGCACCCTGGATTGCTTGTGTGTTTTGATACCCTATAACCGTTTTGGTTAGCATGACTAGTATACCTAGATGAGACTTACTACCACCGTATGCCATGACCCTGTATGCCGTCCTTTTGATGGTATGATTTGTTTAAGTTCTGGGACTTTGATTGTGGGGGTTTGACCTAGAGGGAGTATGGACGTTTTAATTTCGAGGACGAAATTTTTCTAAGGTGGGTAGAGTTGTAGCACCCAGTTTTCCAAATGAGGGTAATTTAAAATTTCATTTTTATAATTATTTTAATAATGAATTTAATTCATGATATGATTTTTGGTGATTTTAAACCATTTTTAAAATTATTTAAATCAATGACTTATGGTTTTGACGTTTTGCTAGTGAAACCCTAGAGACTGTTTGACCTAGAGCCTAACCATGTGATTATGATATTTTAATGTCATTTTTGGCCTAAGAATATTTTGTATTTGACCTCTTTGAATTATTTTGATATTATTTTATTATTTATGATATTATTTTGGGGTTATTTGAGTCGGGTTCGAATTTCAACTCAAACCGACTTGAAACGGGGACCCGGGGGTAGTTGACTCTAGTGGGACCCCACACTAGTTAGGCATGGCCCACATAATATTAATTTTAGTCCACATGATAGAAAATTTTAGTTAGAGGTTAGACTAATTATTATGGATAAGGTTAGTGTGATTAGAGACTTTAGAATGACTAATTTAGCCCCAACCAATTAGCCCTTTCCTAATACTCATAAAATAGGTTAGTGGGACATTTTGGACCTTACCATAATAGGACAAATAGCCCATATGGCCAGCCACTTTGGGAGAGGATAGGCTCAAGTTCATTTCATTATTCTCATCCACACTCTCTCTCTTGTTCTTCCCCAAATTTCTAGAGAGCAATCCCTAGCAATTTCTCCATCAAATCCTTCCATTTCGCCACCAAATATTCTTCTTTCCTTCTCCATTCTAGCCAAGGAGGAAGCTACCCAAGTTTGGAAGGATTCGGAGCTCGTTCGTGTCCTTTTGGAATCTCTACGTGTCGGTGTCGCTCCGGGAAGGCTTTTCTTCGATTCGGTCTACCGGGAGGTATAAATCCCTTCTCCTTTTCATTTCCTCATGCATATAGGTCTATTTTGAACCCATAGGAATGACCCTCATGGTTGTATCTCCATTTGTGTCCATTTCGTGTCCATTTGGAGGTCATAGGAGTGTCCCTTGTGTTGTGGTTGTGTCCATGTGGGAAAATCCCAAATTTGGACACACTATGTGTTATGTTATGTATGAATGAATGATTACATGTTTAATCTCATATTTTGTATTGGAGATGTGTTCTATAGTGTCTCATATATATATTAGTGTAGAGAGTGAGTTCTTGATATTATGTTATATACTTGTGTTCTTTCGTCTCAAACTATCCAAATCCGTCATGATTTTTATCCACGTTTTTAATTTCAGCCCTAACTTAGAAATGTCATAACTTCTAGCTCAAAGCTCGGTTTAATCTCCCATTTTTTTAAAAGAAGCGTATTGAAGTTAGCTTTCCAAAAACATGTATTAATAGGCCTAATTATTTCTGTAACTTTCTGGAGATTTGAGTGTCGCTGTATGAAAGACAACGCGTTCTCGGTGTTTCGCGATTCTGGAAATTTTCGGAAACGAAAACGCGATCCGTTTGAAGTTTCGGAAAGCTAAACATAGATCTATAACATACTTTAATCCTAAATTTAATTCATGGTGAGATGGTACAGTATTAATTTAGTAGGAGTTACTATTCGGCATATGCATTTTGTGCACCTTTGTGTGTAATATAAGTTCTATTTGATTTAACCCATGTTAATGTATATACATTATGTAAAAATAGAGAATGCAAGCATGAGTAAATGGTTAAATAATAATGTATGAGGTGTAAGTATCCTATCTAATGTAAGCATGTATAGTATGGCTTGTAATGAATATGTAGGTTCCATAGTAATGTATGGTGCATATAGTAGTGCAAGAGAATAAATGAATGATGAATGAATGCAAGCATAAATGTAATGTATAATAGATATAATGTATGCAATATACAAGTTAATGAGATGTAATGTTCTATGTTAACACAAATCCTATATTACTCATGTACCCCTTACACTATGTTGACACTATCACACTTGACACTTTGTTCATATACTTTGACACTCTTTGATATGTATACACTATGTATGTCCATTTAACCCTCACTTGCCCCTTTGCCATGTTCACATACACACATAGCCTCTTAAATAAGTATTAATGAATTAGTTAACTTAGCTATGTATGTATATTATTATATGTTAGCATATTGTGTTGTAATATATAAGTTTATATAACCATTTGAAATGCCATGATTATAAACCTAATGTTGAATACCAATATATGCATGTGTATATATGGTAGACATATATAGCTTAAAGTAATAGATTACCTAGTGTATATCCAATGTGAATTCTTACCTATTTGAGTATTGAATAATTGCATGCTATATAGAGTTGGGTGTATGTTGGCTTGTATAGCCTTGTATTGATGTGTGCTTGCTAGGATAGTCTTGGTTAGGCCTAGTAAGACTACTGGGTTAGGACATGACCTAGTTGACCTAGTTGACTAGTGCAGTTGACCAGAGTTGACCAAGGGTTAACTTTGGCCTAGTTTGACCTAGATTGATGTAGAATGTTGTAGTGCTTTATATTACCCTTCTGGACATGTTGTGACTTGTGCTGTTCTAATTAGGAGCCAGACACCTCTCCTCGGACAGTATCTTTACCTTGGACATTCAGATATCAGGCGAGTACATTCTCTGATCATTTCATATCCTGTTTCGAATTATTTTTCCTGCTTTAAATTACTTTACTTGATATTGTCACGTTGGTCACACGGATTGGTACAATATGTATCTTTTCATGAGATGTTATCCCCCTCGGGAGCATCGGATACTGCATGTTTTATGCGTTTCACGAATCATCACGTATCTCTATGCTTCCTCTGATTCACGAATCGCTTATGACACATGTACTCTCATGTTCACAGAGCCATCATGAATCACCTTCACGTATCACTTATTTTATGAGCCATGTGAAGTTTCACGAATCTTAACATAACTTGAACAGATCCTTGTGTATTGATTGGGGATGGAAGAGTAGAAATAGACATGTGAATATTATCCAAGTAGCTGTAGTCATGAATCACTCTCTTAGCTGTAGTCATGAATCTCCTATGCCATTCACATGTTTATATTTTACTCTGACTCACTAGTCACTGTTAGTTCTCTATGTATAGTAGATATTCTATTACAATTCTCTTTTTCTGTTTACATACTGTATTTCCTTCAGATCTTGTATCTTACTTTACTACATGATTATATTTTCTAACCTGCTATGATCTGTTGAGATGTACTATGCTCGCTCCAGTCCTGACTGGACCCGTTGATAAATTTTACAGATAGCTTGGAGGTTGCCTGCTAGCCTAGAGGAGACAGTAGAGGTTGTACAGATAGCTAGGGTTTATTCATAGTTTATTTTCAGTTGTCTTGAGATGTATTTATGGATTACTGTATTTGAGATTTGAGATGTATTTCTGGGTTGTGTATCTTAGACACTTAGACTCTCTGATCTTCTGTGTTTCATTTGAGTTTTATATCTTATCGTACTCCTTCTTCCTTAGTTGTGATTGAGTTACTTTCTGCTATGTCACCTCCATTCGGGGAGTATAAACTGTTTAGTCTTATACTGTTAGATGCATTGAGACCTAGGACAGTGTTCTACCGCCGACACTACGGCGTAGGCTGGGCGTTGTTACGTTCTCGTGCCCTAACTCTAGGGTGCGGGTCGTGACAGTTAATGTACCTTTCCATAACTTTGACTTCTGGAGCGTCAGGGATGCCAATCTCTGTAAACTCTCTTCATGGGTTTTGTTGTAGACAAGATTATCTTCGTTTTGATATATCCTGTCCCACTTAAATTCGTTCCCTTGTGCTCTTTTTGTATCGCGCAAGTTCGGGTCAACTTGGACCGATTAATCATTCAATAATTATTCCCACTTTTATTTTTGATCATCGTTTGTACGTTACCGTTGCTTTTAATTTAGGAGCACCAGATCAGCCATTTTCTCGAAACCAACTTCTCATAAATGATCTACTCGAGACGCTCTTCCCCCATGACCTTCGTGTCCCACTCAGACACTTCATTTTGTGCTCCATTTTCTTCGCACAACTTCCGGGTCAATTTAGGCCGATTTATTTTCTGCCGTGAAACCTGATTTAAATTCCAATTTAATTTCAGGACCCGACATCGATCCAGCCTGTCAACCCGAAGTATGGACGTGGCCCACACGAAGCCTACTCCCCACCTGCAACTTGTGTCCCATTTATTGGAGTCCCCGTATATTATTTATTTACCCATGATTATAAATCCCTATTTTTAATTTAATTATCGCCCCCGGTTCGATTTTAACCCGATCCGGCTCGACCGAACCCGAACCCCAGCTCCACGTTGTCCTCTCATGCCTGTCCAAGTACCCCACTTAATTTTCCCCTTTTTCCTATTTGAAAAATGTCTCTTCCTCTCTCTATTTTATAAATATCTCATTTAATATCCCTTATATATATATATACATATATATATATATATATATATATATATATATATATATATATATAATCTCTCTCTCTTACACTCCCCCTCCCCTCTCTCTATACTTTTCTCTCTCTATCCCTCTTTATATATATATATATACCTACATATATATATATATATATATTATATATAACATATATATCTAACTCTATCTCTCACTCACTTTACACCTACACTCCCCCTCCCCTCTCTCTCAGCCAGCAAGAGCACCCCCAACCGACCTCTCTCTATTCTCACTCTCCCAAATATCTCTCTCTAATCTCACTCTCTCTCTCTCTTCCTATATTTATATTACACTCATATACACACAACTCACACACAATAACTCTCTCCCTCTCTCTCTGTATCAAAACACAAACACACACATCCCACCTCCCTCTCGGCCGACGACAGCCCCCCCATGGCCGAGCAACACACCACCACCACCACAAACGCCCACAGCCACCTCCCTCTTCTTCTTCTCCTCCTCCTCTATTATTATCGTCTTCCCGTCACCCTCACCATCATCTTCCCACCACCACCATGCGCCACCACCACCACCTCCACTCCAACACCCCCGCCGCCGTGCGCCACTTCGTGGCCGGCGAGCCTTCCCCCGCCATCGCGCCAGGCCGGCGACTACCCTGCGCAGCCCCGCGCTCAGGCGCGCGAGCAACAGCCGCAGCAGTAGCTGCAAACGCAGCAGCGGCGCCACGTGCGCGCGCGCACGGGCCGCCGTCGTACGCCGCCGCGCCGCCGCACGGCCGCCGTGGCCGTCCCCCTAGGTGCGTGCACCCCCTGGAGATCACCCCCTGGCCTCCGCCTTCCTCCCCGGCGCGACGCATGAGCTATTCGTGCGTTTTGAACGGAATCCCGTCGGCGGCGCGCAAGTTTTGAACTCGGAAATGGCGCTCCGTCGCAGCGACTTCGCGCACGTTTTCTGGGAGATCCGACCGTTGGATCGGCGAACTTTTTGCTCCGTCGCAATCTCGGTATATAGCACTTCACTCCTGTCAAAGTTCGTCCGTTAATTTCGTCGTTTGATATCTCAAAACTGGCCACCAAGTTGACATTTTAAATTGAACTATTTTTGGACAGTTTCGTGACGCCAACTTCGCGGGTTCGTAACTCCGCCGTCGCAGCTCCGTTTTATGCGCCGTCAGTTCTGGTGCACATCTGGTATACCCTCTTCCTGCCTCCTTTAGGTTTCGTTTCATTATAAGCACGTTTGGTCGGTTGAATTCGACGCCAAAGTTGGCCGTCCGAATTATTTAATTTGTACTTGTAGAATTCCATTTTTGAACCCGGGACTCCGGATTCAATTTCTGACACCACCAGTAGACTCGTGGCATCGTTCTGGCATGTTTTCATATAAAGTTGGCTTGATTTGGAGAACGTGGGCCCTGGCACGTATTTCGGTGCAAAGCGGGCCCCACTTTTCGGGTCAACGGGTCACTTTGAGATCGGCTCATCGGAATCCACTTCCGGATATACCGTTGAGTTCGTATCGTCATTCTGGACTCGTTGACATATAATTTGCTGAGTTTTGAAGACATTTGCTCCGGCACGCATTTCCGTGCAAATCGGATACCAAGTGTCCGCGTCACCGTATCATTTTGAGATCGACACATCGGAATTCCATTTCGGACATACCGTTGGGTTCGTATCGTCATTCTGGATTCGTGGACATATAATTTGCTAGATTTTGTAGACTTCTATCCCGACACGTTTTTTGGTGCAAAGTGTGTCCAACGGCGGACATCATTTTGACCCAAAATTACCGTTTTGCCCCTGTGTCCAAATTGGACTTATGGGTAGGCTATCCTAGCTGATTTGACCGTTCTGGACACGTTGGAGATATTTATTTATCATCCGACAACATCTGTAGATTTTGATTATGTATTATCCTTAATTTATAATTAATTATTTTTCTAGATATTGTTACTTTCTGGTTTTGAATTTTTATATATATTTTAATTGCTGTAAAAATCTTGGAAAAATAGTATTTAAATATTATGTTAATTTAGCTAATTTATTATAATTTTTCTAGCATTTAATAAGTACTTTTGGTATTTTATAAAAATAGAAAAACAGAACTCATTTTCAGTATATTTATGTTTGCTGATTTTTAATAATATTTATGAGGGTTTATAAATCCCAGAAAAATTAGTATAAATTTCTATAATTAACAAGGATTATTTTGGTACTTTATTTTATATATATTTAAGCTTTTTGCCTATCTCTAAAATTGTTGGAACTTAGTGTACCGTTTGATTTATTTATTGAGTAGTTACAACTTGCAAGTTTTTGCGTTGATTTGAGTTGTTATAGTATTGGACCTCACCCCGCACTAGTGTAAAGACCCTAGAGAGTTAGTTTGTGTATAGTGGCACTTCACATTAGACTTTTATGCTAGGTCCCCACTTGGCTAGTATCCAGTCAGGAGTCGTGTCACACCACTAGTGTAATATTGAACATAGCTTAGAACTGAGTTTGTATATCATTATTGACAGGACACCAGGCATCTATATCTTCGTACTAGTATTCTTGCTTTGCTCGAGGCAAGTACATCTACACACTCATTTACCGTCTTTTAATGCTAGAACATGTATTAACCCTGTTAAAATACTGCTTTCTGAATAACTGCAAGTTAAATCTTCACATGTTACATTAAATGGTCCCTACCATGCTTAGGACAGTTATCATATCTTCACATGTTCCTTACTGGTTCTCAGTACATGTTTTACTATGCTTTATACTACTCGGAGTATTCACATGTTTCATACTGTTCCCAGTACCGGCTATGCTTATATTACTCCCAGTGTCTCTCACATGTTTTTACTGTTCTCGTATCTCTCACATGATAGAATATGGGTTATGAGGAAACTGATAGTAGTGTACGTGATCATGACCCCCCTACAGTAGCGAGCGAGGTCGTATTTTATATGCATACCTTGCCGCAGGCTATTACCCCGCATATCTGTACGGATGTACACCTATGCTTGTTAACTTGTACGTATGTACATTTCATTATGTGCTCCAGCACATTGTACATCTATTGACCGATCACGTACCTGCTACAGTTTTAAACATTACATATACATCTGTCTTTATGACATATGTATCCTTGCCATGATAGATTATGAGATATACCATGATTCCAGATATGCCATGTTCCCTGTGTTACTATGATATTGTGATCCCAGTTGTACCATGTGGTCATGTTTCTAGTATTTCCTGTTTTATAGACTTATCACACCATGTTTCTTATTGTACATCTCTTTCATTATATGTTCAGTACTTTAGTTGTAGAGGTTGTACTTGCTCCCGTCCTGACAGGATAACATTATAGGTATACTTTTCGAGAAGGAAACACTATGTGTTACATATTATGGTACTGCATTGAGGACCTGGCCTTAGCTCCAGAAGAGGCCCCAGCGGGGAACCTTGCTTAGTTATCTTTCTTGTGTTTTGGGACTTAGACTTTGGTCTGTACTTATATTTGGATACTGGACTTTGTCTCCAGTTAGATACTTTGGTTATGTATTATTAAGTCTGTACTCATGTTACCTTCGCTTATAGATGCTGTGTTGTGATAAACTTTAAATATGATTTTAGAACTGTTAGTAGCTTAGATCATTTATTGTCTATTCTTAGAACAGCTTACTGCGCTTTAACCAAGCATAGGCTGGACATGGCTCGGCCCGGCCCAACAATTTGGGTAACGGGTCGTGACACAAGGAGCTCCAAGTGATACTTCATGTGTAATTGATGCATGGCCTGTAGACTAATGTATCAGTGCAAACTGATACATGGCATGTAAATTGATACTTCAATCTCATCCTATTAGTCTGTTTCACTAAACTGATGCCCTACCTGCTGCCTATGGGGTGGGTTTGATTTCCCTTGGCTTGAACCCGTACTGTACTTACAGGGATTTAGTTGATACTCTGATGAAGGTATCTCATGTTATTGATACATGAGTGTACCTCTCTGCTATTGCACATACATCTAACACTGCTCTTAATACGATAACTCTAACTTGGTGTGGTATCTCCTACTAGTGCCCGGGTTTAGCACAGACCTAGATAGTCTATCCCCAAGTCAAAAAATCTGTATGATTAAACTCTGCCATAGAGTATACTCTTCTCCATTGACCTATACGATATGCGGACACCCCCAACTGTTGACCATCTTGCTATTAAATTGGTAATTCCTATATGCAACTATCTGTACCTGTCAACTTATATATGATACTCTTCATCCCCACTTGTTTACTGCTACAACATCCTAGGAATTTCCTTGTTCTGTTCATGATCTAACATGTTTAATTTCCCAGTTACACTTTAATATCTTTAATTGATACATGAGTGACTTGATACATTAGTGTATCATCTTGGTGTATCAAGGTATATGATACAACCTGCTACATTAGCATTTTACCTTATGTATCCTGAGACTTTATATGCTTATACTGCTTCATGTTACACTATATCATGTGTCACTAACACAGGATATGAACTCTCATATATATATATACAGTTGATACAACATGACACCAACAGTAACCCAGTGCAAGTGCCACCGATATCTAATAACTAATGTACCATGCAACCTAATACAAATGTAACTAGTACAAGTAACTGATACAAGGAACCCGATTCCCTCTGACATTTGAATAGCCCCCCCTATACCTGTGTTATGTTACTCTTTGTTAGGCAAGGGCTGATATTCTAAGGCAACCAAACATTTGCTATGAAGTTAATGTATCAAGATATAGACGAATACTTCCTAGTTCAATACTAGATGATGTGAAGTTAATGTCTAAATCAATGTATCAGATTATGGTCTGGTTCTCCATGGCAGATGATATGGTATGGATGTATCAGTAAGGAGGCCAAACCGTCTACCTAACAACTGTCTCCAGTTTTTCGTTAGCTGACATGTAAGTATTCACCTTCATGGTTTATTATTCTACTGAACGTTTATGCAGGGAGCCTTCTACATTGCATAAGACACCAGACCCCTTGGTGTCTTCCTTGACAGTCCCTTTGTGCAAAAACTTTCTATACGCCCACACACGTCTAATTATGTCCAGAGGCAAGGATTTCACAAATCTTCGCTACCCAATGTTGACCTTGGACCTAGATGATAAATTCACTCTCTTGCTAATGCTATCTATTCGTCAAATTGGTTTTCCTCCTATTATAGATTCTAGAGTCCACAAATTAATAAACAACTCCTTGATCCTCATCGACATAAACTCGAATACCCTATGCAAAAGTTAAGAACTGTAAATTCGAAGTCAGGATTATGTACCTATTTTATTGATTGTTGCTCTCGATTGACCTTTCTGACTTCTCCTCGATTGCCTTTGCGAACAGAACTCTTAGGGTTTCGATGAGTAAAACTAGGGAACGACTGCTTCTCTCCATATATATATAGTGTAGGTGATAAGAGAAAATTGGTTTGAACAAAAATTTGGATTGATCTTTGATCAATTGGGGGTTTTGGAGGGAATCTCCTATTGAGTTCGTTTAAATCAAACAGAGTTATCTCAAAAAGAACAACCAAATTTGATTTAAATAGAATATTTGTGTTTAGGTCCCTAGTGTATTCGTTTTTGCAATAAAAACTCTTTCTCCTCTCTATTTGACTTATCAAGAACTATATTAGAGAATATATATATATATTTAGCAATAATAAAATAAAATAAAATAAACTGGGCTCATGGACTTACAAATATACCCCCCTTAGAAAAATTTTGTCCTCAAAATTTAAGATAGGAACAAGATGGAAATGTACCTCATGGCTAAAAAAGATAGGAATAACGCTCACGCATCTCATCCTCTCTTTCGCATGTGGATTCTCCGGGGGAATGATGCCTCCGTACGACACGAACCAAGGGAATCGTCTGATTTCGCAGCACCTTCTCTCTGCGGTCTAAAATCTCCACGGGCTGCTCCTGATAGCTAAGGCTCGGTCCCATCTCGATCTCCGAGTGATCCAACATATGGCTAGGATCTGCCACGTATCGTCTCAGCTGTAATACGTGGAACACATTATGCACTCCTTCCAGTACAGGCGGCAAAGTCAATCGATATGCCACTGCATCGGTCTTCTCAAGGATACTAAACGGCCCAATAAACCTTGGGCTGAGCTTACCGCCTCCACCAAAATGAATCGTGCCACGTGTTGGATATATCTTCAAGAACACCAAATCGCCAACCTAAAATCGTACCAGATGTTACCATGAGTCCTATAAGTATACACGTATCTACAATAAGGAAATTCTATACCTCGAACTCTAACGGTCTTCGATGACTGTCGGTCTAGTATTTTTGTCTGTCATGAGCCACACAAAGTCGCTCTCTAATCTGCTTTACTTTCTCTGCTGTATCTACTACCATCCTAGGCCCCAACAGTACTATCTCGCCTACGTCGTCCCAAGATAATGGGGTACGACATCTCCGTCCATACAATGCCTCGAAAGGGGACATCTCGATGCTAGCTTGGTAGCTCTTGTTGTAGGAGAACTCTATGAGGAGATGGTGGTCCTCCCATGAACCTCCGAAATCTAGCACACATGTCCGCAGCATATCCTCGAGCGTCTGTATGGTCTGCTCCGACTGTCCATCCGTCTGTGGATGATAGGCTGTACTGAACTTGAGCTGAGTACCAAGGCTAGTCTGCAGACTCTTCTAAAAGTAGGACATGAATCTGCTGTCACGGTCGAAGATGATACTCACTGGCACCCTATGTAATCTGACTACCTGCTTCACATATAGCTTCGCCAACTTCTCCGTTGACAACCCCACTTTGAATGGTATAAAGTGGGCCGATTTGGTCAACCTGTCAACGATGACCCAAATCCCATCCTTTCCTTCCGACGAACGTGGAAGACCGAAAACAAAATCCATGGTGATATGTTCCCACTTCCATTCGTGGATCGGTAATGGATGAAGCAATCCTCCTGGGCTCTGTCTCATGACTTTGACCTGCTGACACACAAGGCATCTAGAAACGAAGTGTGCCACCTCTCGCTTCATACCATAGCACCACACGTGGGTTCTTAGATCCTTATACATCTTGTTGGCTCCTGGATGTAAAGAATACTGAGAATGGTGTGCCTCTTGCATGACCTCCTCTCGAAGATCTCCACTAGGTACAGATAATCTCGTCCCGCCATAATGAACCATCCTCTGTAATAGTGAAGTCTTCTAACAAACTGGCCCGTGCCTGAGATATGATACTCTTCAACTGCTCGTCCTGGTATTGTGCCTCTCAAATCCTGTCCATTAGTCTGGACTGAATCTGCATACCCATCATTTGTATCTCGGCTCCTAGAATGACGATCTCGATGCCCAAACTCTCCAAATCTGCTAATAAGTGATGATCTCGAGTCAACCACATAGCTACGGGATACCTGCTCAAAGCATCTTCAACAACGTTGGTTTTACCTGGGTGATATTGTAGAGCAATATCAAAATCACTCACCAACTCTAGCCACCTACGCTGCTTCTTGTTCAACTCCTTTTGCGTGAAGAGGTACTTCAAGCTTTTGTGGTCAGTGAAAATTTCTACTCGCTCTCCATACAAGTAGTGTCTCAACAACTTCAAGGCGAAGTCATGACTGCCAACTCTAGGTCGTGAGTGTGATAGTTCTTTTCATGCGACCGCAGCTGTCGGGACGCATAGGCTATCACTATCTTGTTCTGCTCTAGAACACATCCCAGTCCTTTACCGAGGCATCACTGTAAATGGCGAAGCCACCTGATCCCGATGGCAACTCAATATAGGAGCTGACATCAGCCTCCTCTTCAACTCATCAACGCAGCCTGGCAGTCCTATGTCCATACGAACTCTACATCCTTCCGAGTGAGTCTAGTCATCGGCTCTGCAATCCGAGCGAAGTCCTGTACGAACTCGCCAATCCCAAGAAGCTTCGAATCTCTACCACAGTAGTCGGACTAGTCTAAGATTCCACAGCAGAAATCTTATTTGGATCAACGGATATACCGTCACCTGTCACCACATGCCCAAGTAACTCCACCTTTCCAAGAAAAACTCGTATTTTGAGATTTTTCCGTAGATCTGCTCCCACCTGAGGGTTTCCAGCACGATCCTCAAATGCTCCTCGTGCTCTTCTGGTGTTTTCGAATATATGAGTATGTCATCGATAAATACCACTACGAACTTGTCAAGGTATGGATGGAATACCTTGTTCATCAAGTTCATGAAGACTGTCGGGGCATTAGTCAATCCAAACGGTAGCACCATGAACTCGTACTACCCATACTTGGTCCAAAAGGCTGTCTTCGGTATATCCTCCTTCTTCACTTTCAACTGATGGTAGTCCGACCTCAAATCAATCTTCGAGAATACCCGTACGCCGCTCAACTGATCAAAGGGATCGTCGATCCTCGACAACGGGTACTTGTTCTTGATGGTAAGATTATTCAAGGCCCGATAGCCGATGCACATTCACACCGTACCATCCTTCTTCGGCACAAATAGAACCCGGCGATCCCTATGGTGACGAACTCGGTCTGATGAAGCCCTTCTCTAGCAATTCATCAAACTGCTTCTTCAACTCCCTTGCCTATTTGTTGTTGATCCGGTACACTGACTGTGCCATTGGTTCTGCGCCTGACACCAGATCGATAGCGAACTCGATGTCCCTATCAGGCGGCAATCTCGGCAACTCCTCAGGAAAGATGTCAAGGAATTTCGCGATGATGGGATGCGGTATCTCATTCTCTTCAATCATAGTTCCGCAAATAGCCTCGATATGCTGTTCCACTGCTCCTCTAGCGAATTCAAATACAGACTCTCCTAGAGGACTGAATACAACACATCCTCGATGACAGTCTATACTGGCATAATTCCTACTAAACTACTCCATCCCAATAACGATATCGAAACTCGGTAGTGGCATTACGAGTAGGTTGGTGCACAATTTTCTACCTCCCAAGGTGATGCGATGCCCGATACAAATATCCTTGACTAGGATAACGCCTCCGCCCATCATAATTTTACAACTACCATCTAAGGGTTCAGATACTATGCTATGCTTGAACACAAAAGCTACAGAAATAAAGCTGTGGGATGCACCAGAATCGAATAAAGCTATAGCTATAAGAGAATCAAGTAGTATGGAACCTGTTATCACATCAGGGGTAGGCTCGGGCTCCTCGACGACCATGGCAAAAGCTCTGTCCTGCTGGTGCTGGATGAATCGCTGCTGCTGAGTGGGAAGATGTTGACCTCGTGGGTGTGGTACTGCTGGTGGTCTAGCTGGTCCTCTTTGTGCTAGTGCCGCCTCGCGTCCTGGCCGATTGGGGACCAGTACGTAATCTTTCAGTTGGTACGAAGGTGATCAACAGTATAAACATGCTCCAAGCCTCTGCCTGCAGTCGTCCCAGACATGTCCGATCTTTTCCTAGAAAGTACAATATGGAACCTGCTGTAACTGCCTCTGCGGCTGTAGTGTCTATGCTCAAGCCAGAGCACGGTTCTGCTGATGTGATGGGGTTTTACCGGCGGGCTGGAACTGCTGCTGCTGCTGATGCTGAAAGGTCCTCGGTTGGAATTGGAAACACTTCACCGGTCCTGATTGGTTGTTGCTTCCTCCGAATACATCTCGATTCCTCTTCGGCCTGTATCCCATCTCTTCTTCTACTGATTGTGTAACCTTCAATATCTCCTCGTAAGTGGTGGCTCGACTGGTGGTGACGGCTAGGCGATCTCGTGAGATAATCCAGCAGAAATGAAGACAGCTTCTATGCCAAGAGCGTCTGCGTTGAGGAGATCTGGGTCTTCTACCCGGTGGTATAGGACTGGCAATTGAATTACTAACCGCAGTTGCTGGACTAGCACTTAAATTAGTTGTGACAGTATCCGTTGGTGCCGTTGTTAAAATGAGTGTTCCCGCTTCATCTTCCCCAATATTCTTAGATTTAGCAACAGCGGTATCAATACAATAGATAGAAAGACTCATCTGCCAGTCAAACTCTGACAGGCTGACTCTTCTTAGGTATGGGCTCCCCTGATAGTTAGTTCTGAGGAAGGCCTTCAAGTCGAGCTTCTAAGTTTCCCCCTTAAAGAAAGTCCAGATCGGTTGGTGCTGTCTTCTTGCTATAATTCTTCTGATCTGATAGATAGAACACGAATGGGTACAGCCTTCTAAGCTACAAAATCAAGTTCTTGAATCTCACTACTAGAATGACTCATATTAGCGACGTCCAAAAAGTCGCTAATAAGTAAAAATATGTCGCTAAATTAATTTAGCGACGTAATTAGCGACGAAATAAGCAGGTCGCCGAAAAACTAGTCGCAGATCAAAAGTTTGTCGCCAATCGTCGCTGTTGCGATGAATAGTCTACGACGCTAAAACGTCGCAAGCTTAGGGACGTTCGGCGACATTTATAGGACATCGCCAATTTAGCGACGTATATAGTGACGTCTTTTCATCGCATGTGGTGACATGGCAAGGTTTGCCATGTCAGCATACTGGGCGACGTTTAGCGACGGCACGTCGCAGTTAGCGACGTCCAGATACATATTTGCGACGTACACCCACGTCGCAAATCCGTCGCCAAACGTCGCAATCCGTCGCTAACGTGCTGGAAAATTAAAAAAAATAAAATACAGTTTTCAAATCCTGCACACTGCACTTTATATACAGTTTAAACAAAAATCCTGTACTTTATATACAGTTTAAACACTAATCCTGCACACTGTACTTTATATTCAAATCCTGCACACTGCACACTACACTTTATATTCAAATCCTGCACACTACACTTTACACTTTACACTGCACTTTATATCATCACAAACATCTCACAGACACATTATAGGGCCAATACATACAACTCATAACAAACATCATCACAGACACACATCCCGCGTCACAAACATAAATATATTCAAATCCTGCATACTGCACTTCACAGACACACATCATCACAAACATCCAATAGAGTCAAATAAAAATGGAAGATGATAAAAAGTCTCCCACCAAGTGTATAAACAAAAGTGTACCAATAAAAATTTGCCCATAGGGCCAATACATACAACTCATAAAAATTAATAAAATCACTGAGGACCTATGCTGCGCATCTGAGATAGCATGTACTCATACTGCTCCTGTGTGAGCTGCACCGTAGGGGCAGTAGGAGGCAGTACAATGTCTACAGTCGGCGCCGTCAATGGACCGGAAGGACGTATCTGCTCCACCTCTCGCAGTCGCTCAGCATGTGCAGCAAGGGTACTCACCATCCTCTGAGTACTCTCCTCAATCAAAGTATGTACCTGAGTGAGTGAGGCAGACATGGTCCTCTACGATCCCTCCAGCTCGACCTGTCTACGCTCTGTGTGCTGCGTAGACTCGGTGAGCATGTGCAAGCCGACAGCTGTAGCCTGTTGCAGACTCATCAGCTCCTGTATACTGCGCTCGACCGCATCAAATCGTTCGGTGATCATCGGATCGTCGCTCTGCGGTATAGTGATCAGAAATCTGCTGTTGTAACTCGCGACGCAGCTCGTCGATCTGACGACCAATATCCTGATCTCGTGATGACGCCTGCGAAGCTGGAGACTGCGCACTGACAGAGGGGGCCGGGATGACTCTGAAGCCAAATAGGTGCCGTAGAATCCCGTACCGTAGTACGTACCCTTCTGAAGACCACCAACGGCGGTCATCCAGAGGTCGTCCGGCGATGGAGCTGTAGGCGGCTGGGAGGAAGTACCAGCTCCTCCCTCTGCTGGCGCACTAGCAGCAGTAGCCTCCTCCTCCTGTAGCCGAAAAAACTCGGCCTAGAACAATGTTTGCTAACGTCTAAGTGTTTGCTAAAGTCTATATTGATATCTATTTTCTTGTTTTCTAAATTATAGTAAATTAATATAAAGAATAGAACGTACATATGCCTGCGTCGCCCTCTCGTCAATGAACTCCCCAGCCCTCCGATTGGTGACCAGGAAGACGGTCACCATGTTGGGGTCCTCACCCTTTTTTACCTGTTAAAATATATTATCTATTATTAGTATTAAACATTCTATCCAACTATATATAAAATGATGTCCGTCATAGGAAATGTACCAGACGACGAAAATGCTCCGTCATAGGAATGGAGCCACCACACCACTTACTGGCGCTCGACCGTGCCACATTGGCCTTGTCAGACCGCTCTTGGTACCTGGCCTCGTCGAATCTAGCCTTCATCGCAGTCCACTGCTCTGGCGTGATCCAACCATGGATCGGCTTTCCGGAGCGATCACAAGACTGGTCGTAGATCGCATTACGGATGAGCTTGCCTGCGATGGCAGAAAATTGGGCCTCGATCTTCGTCGCCCGGTGTGGTGGATAGAAATAGGTCCTCTACAAGAAGTAAAATAGAAAAGTTATATAATATACACAAATGATTGTTAAAATTTAAAAATAAATAAATTTTTTACCTTGAAGTGGGCCAACCAAAAGGCCTTCCTATCTGCGGGAGCATCTGAGTAGTTAATCCAAGGCCCACCATAGTTCTATCTCAGAAATAACTCCAGCTGTCTCTGTACTACAGGAGGCCGATATCTATGCAATAATAAACTTCATGAATTATATATACATATAATCATTTGAGAAATATATTAACTAATTAACTTACTTCGTAGGCCCGTCCGTCCAAATCTCCATACACGTCTCGTCCGGGGAGCGCATGGAGGATCGCTCTCACCTTCTGTCTGGGCAGGATCAGTCTGATCGCCGTCCTTCATATGCTCGACGTCGGCTCTCCCCATGGAGCCGTCGGCAGGAGGAATGCTAGACACGGGAGGAATGCTGGATGCGGGATCAGGAATACTGGACGACGAGGGAGGAGTCACCAACCTGCTGGAACTGCCCTGTCCCGGTAATGGATCGAGAACAGAACGGTACACTGGTATACTCGGAGATGAGGATGAGGGTACGGAATTTGTATCCCTAGGAGACACACGGGACTGCCTAACATAATATCCTCCGCGTTGTCCTCCTGGTCTAGTCATACCTGATAATAACATATGACAATAAAATAAATATACATATTTATATGATAGACATCTCAGATTTTTGAAAAATATCATAGTCACAGATAAAAGTGTCACTAAAGTGTCACAGATTTATATGATAAAAGTGTCACTAAAGGGTCAAATATGATGATAAAATAAACGTACAGATTTAATCCTCTTCTGAAAATTCATCTAGTTCGTTTAGCTCATCTTCTTCTCTCTTCTTCTTCTTCCTCCTCTACATCTTCACTTTCATCGGCATCTTCCTCTTCAGATAATTCTACTTCTTCTACATAATTAGATGTGTAATAAGGAACTTCCGTCGCGTCCACTTCTATAATATTTGTTACAAGAGGTAGTTCATTCTCTTGATAAGCTATATCGTCAACCTCAAAGGTATTTCTAGCTTTGGTCTTGCATACTGCCCACCAGTCCGACCTTGTTGTTCCCCGTTTAGGATAACTTGTGAAGTACACGAGCTGAGCCTGACTTGATAGGACAAATGGTTTATAGGCTTGATATCGACGCCGATAGTTTATATCCACAAGACCGTGCTTGTCTACTTTCCAATCTTGACCTTCAATCGGATCGAACCAATCACACCTGAATAACACAATCTTAGCAGGCTCTATTCCATAACTATATGTCAGCTCCATAATCTTCCGTAGGATGCCATAGAAATCGTTGCCCGCATCAACATCTCTAGCTTGTACAGTGTTACCGCAATGTCCTTCTCTTGCTTTTCTAGACGATCAACGAGCAATTTCTTAGAACAAAGATCCCTGAGGTAAGAATTCTCGAAATACAATCGGAATTAACCTCTCCATGAATACGTAACAATCGTGGCTCTTCATACCCGTCAATTTGTTTTCCTTCGGATCGACACATCTTCTCAGATTGACACATATCTGTCTGGAAATTTTAGGCCCTGGATCCACCGATAAAGTCTCACTTTATCCTCCTTGTCCAGTGAGAAAATTAACTTCGACAGGAACTACTTTCTATTCTTCTCTATCAAATGCAACGCAGGGCGTTTGCATATTTCTTCTAAGTCCAACCTGGCCTTGGGATTGTCTTTCGTTTTTCCCTTTACGTCCATCACAGTATTAATTATGTTATCAAACACATTCTTCTCAATATGTATGACATCAATATTATGTCTGATCAAATTGGTACTCTAATATGACAGATCCCAGAATATGCTCCTCTTTGTCCAGTTATGATCTCTACCAAATCTATCACACTTGTACCCAGTTGTAGGATCTTCGATAGCACTTAAAAAATCTCTAACCTCCTCCCATATCGTGGCTCTGCACCACCTTGGTGGTAGATCATCCTTCTTTATAACGCCGACACGGAATGCATTCCTGTTCCTTCTGAACGGATGATCTTTTGGCAGAAATTGCCGATGACAATCAAAGAAGCACGGTTTTCCTTCGTGTTTCAAGCGAAAAGCCTTAGTACAGTCCATACAATACGGACATGAGAGACGGCCATGAATGCTCCATCCAGATAACATTCCATAGGCTAGAAAGTCGTTGATGGTCCACATAAGGGTTGTCTTTATCTGAAAATTCTACTTCCTGGAAACATCGTACGTGTTAGCGCCTACTTCCCATAACTGATTCAACTCATCTATCAAAGACTGTAAATATACATCAATGTTCCTCTTGGGATTGTTCGGACCAGGAATTATAACGGTTAGAAACATGTACTGAGTCTTTATGCACATCCAGGGCAATAGGTTATACGGAGTGACAATCACAGGCCAGCACGAATACCGGGATCCCGAAAGACCAAAAGGAGTAAAACCGTTAGAAGATAGCCCCAACCTGACATTACGCAGATCTGAAGCAAAATCAGGATACACTCGATCAAAGTGCTTCCACGCTTCTCCATCGGATGGGTGATCCAACACTCCTTCAATCTGTTCTCGCATGTGCCAACTCATATTTTTGGCCGTCTCTTTCACCATAAATAATCTTTGCAACCGTGGCGTTAAAGAAAAGTAGTGCATTGAATCGATCGGTCTTCTTGCACCGGTAGACCTTCCTGTACTAGTTGTCTTATAGCAATCAGCACCACAAAATCTGCACATATCTGCGTCCTTGTCGTCTTTGTAGTACAGCATGCACCCATTGCGACAAAAATCGATTTTCTCGTATCCCATCCAGAGCGATCTCACCATCCTCTTAGACTAATAGAAGTCTTTAGGTAACTTAGCACCCGCCGGCAAGATCTCTATAATCAACTCCAACACTCGGTTGTAGCATTCTTGCGACATGTTAAAATCTGACTTAATGCTCAACAGTCTTGTAACCATCTCCAACGGTGAATGATCCTCACAACCAGGATAAAATGGAGTCTTTGCATTCTCCAGCAACTCCATGAACTTTGCAACATCGACATTCGGTGCCTCCTCAGCTGCATCATGAACGAAACTAGGCCCCGCAGCGTTGAAAACCATGTTCACGCACCCGTTGTCGTATGCATGATTATCTGAAACAAAATTAGGTCCCGCATGCATATACGGCTCAACATAAGGCTCCGGCTCTGATGCTAAAGACACAAGTTCTCCGTATGCGGTCCACTGATAGTAATTAGGCGTGAAACCCCTCGAGTACAAATGATATGTCACTTCCACTTCTGGATAATATTTTACGTTATGACATTTCACACATAGACACTTAATTTTGGTGCCGTCCATGTACTGAGGGAACGCCTTAGCAAACTGCAAGAATTGCTCTACTTCCGCTATGTATTCATCCCGTACACTACACATATCATCAGGACGACGATTGTACATCCATGAACGATTCCGCAAGTAGTAATTCATATCCATTTGGAAATAATTTTGCAAAGATGGACATACATATTCAGTGCAGTGAGTAACTAGTCAAACTGGGTGAAGTTGACTAAGTCTAGGCAATTATCCTTCACTAGACATAGACATGGAACAAACATTGATATTTGCAGTGTCCGAACTTCCTAGTGTATATAAGTAGAGAGACATGGTAACCTTGTGTAGGGATACAACTCGGGCGGGTTGGGTCAGGCTTGAGGTCTTGAGGTCAACCCGAGCCCAACCAGATGAATCATAAGCCTAATCCGAGCCCAAGCCCGGCCCGATCTCGGGTTCAACATATGAAGCCCAAGACCAAGCTCGGAGGATCGGGTTAAACTCGGGTCGGGTCGGGTCCATCGAGTAATGTTGACCAACTGTTGACTTTCAGTCAATGGTCAACTCTGG
>JANAVB010005328.1:0-55311 GCA_029216955.1 Iris pallida | reverse complement strand
ATTGAAGTTGGCGTGTTCTTTGGGAGTAAAGCAGCGGTGTAATCTCTATTTCAAATAATGGATTAATAGCGGACAAGAGTTCTCGCGACTGGACTAGTCCTCTCAAAGGAAAACCAGTATAAACCTTGGTGTTTGCGTATTGCCTTCTTATATTATTTAATTACTGCTTTACTTTATTGCATTTAAGTAATTTTTTATATGTACCTTTACCTGCTTAATTTTTTTATTGGAAATATTTTTTCTGCTGCACTCTATTCACCCCCTCTAGAGGTGCCGTCGATCCTACAATTGGTATCAGAGCACGGTTTCTCTCTTGCTAGATTTAATTTCCTTGAGATATGGCATCATTATACACAAGCAATGGTGAAGGCTAGTCTACAATAGACCACCCTTATTTGACGGCACGAACTATATATGGAAGACACGAATGAGCTTTTACCTCAAGTCTTTTGATTTGATTTATGGTCGATTGTCATCGATGGTTACAAGAAACCACTACCTATTGCGGTAGATGGAAATCTAGTAGAAAAAACCACATGACAAATATATCGACAATGGAAAGAAACAAGCAGTCTTGATGCAAAGCTATTAATGTCTTGTTTTGTGCTGTAGATAGAACTGAGTTAAATAGAGTATCTACATGTGTCACGTCTCACGAGGTTTGGAAACTGTAACGGCCTGTTTTTAAAATCAAGGATAATTTTGTCATTTCCCAGTTTTCCATAATTTTGGTGAATTTTTAAATTAATTTAATACTATTTAAATTGGTGTATTGTGATTTTGGTGTTTTGCTAGTACAACCCTAGTTTTGCTAAGCCTAGAGACTAACCATGACCAAGGGAGCATAGTCATGTGATTAGAATGTCATATTACTACTTTTTAGTCTAAGGATATTTTGGTCATTTTAACATATTGGTGAAAATGAATTTTGATTGATTTTTATGGTGCTAATTATGTATTAGAGACTAACCTAGTTCTGACTTAACCTAGATGCTAATAATGTTCATGGAAGGTTAGTTAGAAGGTTAGGGACTTAATGACAAGGTTAGTAATATCTAGATATTATTGTAGTAGGATATTTTTCTTAAGATATTGTAGAAAGAAAGCCTTAGAACTAAATTGGACCATGAATGGACTTAGATTTATGTGGAGAAGCCTTAGCCACCCATCTATATCTAAACCCTAACCCTAGGTGCCATAAGGAGTCTCTCACCCTATTTAAACACTTAATGACACCCCCTTGCCTCCTTTAAACATACAAAAAACCCTAGTTTAGTGTTCTTCCCCAAATTATCCTATTTCATCAATTCAACTCCAAATTGAGCCTAGTCTTTTGCATTGGATTCCCCTACAATAGTAGAAGCTATTGGTGGATAGCTAGCAAGGGTTTGAAAGCTTCGGGACTATTGCAAATCGAAGAAGACATCGATACTAGGCTCTTTACATTGAGATTCCAACTCTCAATAGGTAAACCTATCTACACCCATTAAAATCCTAATTTTTCTTCATAGATGTATTCATTTAGGGTTTCCCTAGGTATAGCCCAAGTTGGTAGAATTTTGTGTCCGTTCAATATCCGTATCGGACACGTATCGATGTTTTTAAATAGCTGTTTGGTGAAATGCCACATAGGAATTTATGTTAGTAATTTTCAAACTAATTACATGGGTTTGTAGCTAATTAGGTGTAGATTACATATCATTAGGACTGAGTTGATTTTTCGATGTTTTGGACACTGTTATTGGACAGGGGATTCAGCACGACACTATCGTGCAGTGTCCTGCTGCTCAGGTGTCCTAGCGGACACGACACGACACCCTGACACCTGAAAATTGGTATGTGGGTGCGGGCAATCACTGACACTATGCACATAAAATTTAAGGGGAAACCATCGAGTGGTTTGAGAGATATTCGATCTGCACTGTCTCGACAACATGCACACACGCACGCACAAGTGCCACTGATACGCACTTCGTGTGCGGATACGAGGACACTTGGACTCGTGTCAGGCTACCCTAACCTTAGACCTAGACCTAGGCTACCCATTCGACACCACCACTTGGTGTCTTGGTAGACACACGTGTCCCTGAATGAGCCGACATGCGTGCACGAGACAGTGCACTGCACTGTCTCCGACACTAGTTCGACCAGCACTGGGACACGAATTGGACACGATTGACACAGTATGACACGACTAGACCCCCCTATGCTGGCACACATCATACCCCCTAACATGAATGTTTGTTTGGTTTCCGATTAGGTTTTGGTTTCAAAAAAGAATTTACTGATACATGCTGATACATGTTTAAAACTGTTTTCAAAATTTTATTAGATTTCAATATATGTTCAGTTTATAAGTTATTTACATATATGTATGTTTAGTACTTCGATTTTGGGGTATTAGAAGTTATCTTAAAATCTGAATGTATATATGGTTAAGTTTCTTTTAGTTTCAGTTAAGAAGTTTGAATGTATGTGTATTGGTAGGTTGGTAGTGAGAGGGTGTGAGTGTTAGAATGAGTGAGTAGTTCGCAGGGCTTGTGAGAGTTGAGGGTTTATGAGTTTGAGAGGATGAGATAGTTTGGGATTTTAGGATTTAGAAAAACTGTGAGGTTTCTCAGGTCGAAAACCTGGGAATGATTCTCATGTGAGATGTATGAGGTTGGATGTATGTGAAACATGTGAGAGGTTGGGGTTTTGGTTTTAGTCATTGCTTAGCCATTAGTTAACCCTTAGTTTAGCCATGTGTTGCTGTGACAGTAACAGTGAGGTAGATAGGTTATAGGGAAATGTCAATAGACTGTATAGGCTAGTGCAGCAGGTTACTTGGCTTTGCGTAGGCCTGGCTTGGCTTGGTTGATTTAGAGATGTGGTTATTAGTTGGGTTAGGAGGTTGGGATTTGGTATTGTGTGAGTGAGTGTGAGTATTGGTTTAAGTTTTGGGTTAGCACTAGAGGGTAGGTTTAGTCTATAGGTTATGGATTAGATTAGAGGGTTACTTCATATATTATAATGTATATATTATATATAATATATATATATATTATATATATATATATTATATATATATATAGTGTGATATATATGTATTGAGTTTTGTGTATATATATATATATGGTAGTATATATAGTTGGTGAGTTGGTGTTAAGTTTAGAGTTAGGATTTACATTGTATAAGGGTGGTTGTATATAGTTTGAGTATGTATATATTTTAGATAGTGTCTAAGGCTTGAGTATTAGATATTGTATAGGATTTGGCTTTTGAGCCTATTGGTAGGCTTGGTAGGTGAATATCTAAGATATTGGCATAGATAAGGTTTGTATACCTTGGTACACCAAGTTAGTGCCCTAAAACCTAGATTGATTTCAAGTTTAACCCAAGTTTGACTCCTAGTTGACCAATCTTGACGTGTTGACCAAATTTGACCTAGAGTTGACCTAGAGTTGACCAGAGTTGACCAGTTGACCAAAAGTCAACTATAAGTCAACCCTTGACCTAGATTGACCTAGTTGGACTTGCTATGATCAAGTACGACCTAATATGACTTAGTTTGACCTAGTTTGACCTAGACAGTTGATCAGGTTTGACTTAGACTTGATTTTAACCTAGATTTGACTTAGAAATCATGTAGACTGTATCGTATATTTCATTTACCTTATATTTGAATACATCATAACCTGTATTGCTTTAACTAGGATTTTGAGACTTTGGTTCAAGCATCTGTTTTCATCAGTCATTTAGGATACCAGGCGAGTACATTCTCTGATAATATTTCTGTTTTATGATATCGTCTATGTTTCTAGTTTTTAGTGTAGGTATCCTTGTTCTCTTGACATATTGTTCACACGGATGGATATTTGTCTGGATCCCGTCATAAGATATTATTCCTCTATTATGGTATGCCTTATGCAAGTCTTTCTTATTCCTTATTCATTGTATAGACACGATTCCTGTGAAGGAGAGCTACTTCCCAGAGAATACGTATCATGACGTGTCATGACTGGATCCACTATATAGTCAGGGATGGGGTGTTAGCGTAGATATGTGATCATACCCCACAGTACCAGTATTGTATCACCATTCTATCATCACTGTATAGTG
The DNA here is from genome assembly GCA_029216955.1 of Iris pallida. Classification (NCBI taxonomy): domain Eukaryota; kingdom Viridiplantae; phylum Streptophyta; class Magnoliopsida; order Asparagales; family Iridaceae; genus Iris; species Iris pallida. The sequence goes on along the minus strand of JANAVB010005328.1, from coordinate 51,210 downwards.
TTAATCATACACTCACGTATGATTAGCCAGGCCAAATATTGTATCAAGTTCTAAGCCGATCATATGTTGAAACTAGTGCTAAACTCACATAGATAGCAGTTCCAGATTTTCGTACATGATATATACTGTTCTCTTACCCTTCTCATTTACAGTTTTGACATACCCTGCTATGATGCATGTACACTCTACTTTATCTAGTATATTCTCTCTATCTACTGCTATATTTTTAATATTGTATAATTAGAACTGTTGTTTGAGATCTTGTACTCGTTTCCGTCCTGACTGGACCTGTTAAAAATATTACAGATGATGAGGAAGAGTACCCTACCTATTACGGTCCTCATGACGTGGTTGGTATAGAGTTGGATACCCTAGGGCCGCAAGGGCTAGCTCTAGCAGATGAGGCCTTGGTATAGTTTAGCTGGTTTTAGTATAGTACTGGACACTGTCTCCAGATTACTTTGGCTTGTTATTATTTGTTTGTTATTTATTTTGAGATTGTTGACTCAGAGATTTTGGACTTGTATTATTCTGTGTTGGATTTTCAGGATGATATTTTTAAATCTTATTGTCTTTATCTTTTAGTATTATCTATCGTCATTCTTAGAGTTTGTGATTGAGTATATTATATTGTCATTGCTTGTCCTCCGTTCGGAGTTGACCATTCTCAACAGGTTTTGATATTATAACTATTGATAGATAGTAGATCCAGACAGCGTTCTACGTCATTTCTGCGGCGTAGGCTGGGACGCTGTTACGCACTCGTACCCTTACCTCGGGTGCGGGTCGTGACACGTTTTTAGTGGTGGCCCATGCAGGTCAGAAGTCGCAATTAGTACGATGTCGTAGTGATGCTCGACTTAGAGTGCTGCTACGAGCCTGCTATAGATTAAGAAGATATAGGCTATAGGCTAAGGATACTCAATTACAATTAGGAAACTTCCAATTTGCTTCTATACAACTGTCCTTTCTTGATGCTGATTACTTGTACTCTAATTATCCTCCTTTGATATGATCTATCTTGTGCCATATTGACTTTTTCTTTTGAATTATCTTCAGGATGGTGATGACTCGATCTCAGCATTTGGAGCCTGTGGATACTGAGAGGTCCGCCACATCTCGCGGACCTGGGCCAGTTACTTCTCCTACAGTCGGTGCATCTGCAGCAACAGTCGAGGGCGCTCCTCCACCAATTACGAGGACTGTCCTGGAGGTCGCTGCGGCAGGAGCAGTCGTGGGTGTTCTTTCTCCTACACATCGGACTCCTCCGTCTGTAGCCGAGGATCTGTCTCCTCCGCCTCTACTACCTAATATGGGGCAGATGTTTGCCTTTCTTCGACAGATGATGGAGGCCCAACGAGTCCAGACTGAGGCTCAGCAAAGGCAGACAGACGCGATGTGTCAGGACGTGAAGGATCCATACCAGTTGGCTCTAGCAGCCGTGGAGCAGAGGAATCCGTATCAGGGAACGCATCCGAGGCCGGACAACATCCAGGACTTCAAGAAACTGGGACCTCGTGACTTTGGCGGGACTAAGGGCATAGTTTATGCTGACGGTTGGCTCGAGGACATCGAGCGTCAGATGACGGCTTCCCGCCTAGCAGATGACCTAAAGGTCAAGGCGATGGGGCTATAGTTGTTGGACATTGCTCGTACCTGGTTCAGCAACGAGCCAGACCTTGCTAGGGAGGGCCATACCTGGGCCGAGTTCAAGGTCCTCTTCAAGGAGAAGTTCTTTTCTCCTACAGACAAGATCGACTTGGCGAGGCAGTTTCAGAACCACCAGCAGAGTGGTTTGTCTGTAGAGGAGTACGCTACGGAGTTCGACAGACTGAGCCGATACGCAGAGTATATGGTACGTGAGCCGGAGATCAGGGCACGCCGCTTTAGAGAGGGATTGATCTGTGATATCAAGATCCTTATTCCCTCTTTATATGCGACATATACCGAGATCTTTGCGGAGGCTCGCAAGGTAGAGCGGGAGTGGGGCCTGAAGCCCAAGAGGGACCGTGATCTATTTTCGGGGACTACTAGCAGCGCGGGGGCTGCTAAGCGTCCTGAACTCTAGCATCATTCTATTTTGCAACGCCTGCAGCAGATTCCTGCTCCAGTTAGGGCACCAGTTCAGCAGGTGCCCCGGCAGTAGCAGCAGGGATCGATGCAGCAGGCACCTACGTGCCACTACTACAAGAGGTCCGAACATCTCTGGGAGGTTTGCAGGAGACATTTGGGTGTGTGCCTATACTGTGGCACCGAGGGGCATTAGGCGAGGGATTGTCCTTCGAACCATCGCCATGCAGCTCAGGGAACATAGGGTAGGCTACCTATGGTACCGCACACGCCCCACACCAGCAGCGGGATATATCCCGCCAAGGCAGGGCTTTTGCGATGACAATTGAGGATCCTACAGGCATTAGACTAGGAGGTTAGGTCTTGCTATTTCTTTTTATCTGTTTCTTTCTGCCCATTGATTGATGATTGCTTTCTTAGTACATTTAGTTTGCATATGTGATGATTATGCTAGATTAAATAGAAAACCCCAATGAAGACTGCAATAACATGATACTGTAGAGATTTAAAACCATGCATGTGTTCTGATTTCCTGGATTGTATGTTATATAACTTAGGATAAAATTTAGTAGACTTTGATTGTTGGGTGCTTGACCTAGAGAAGAGTACAACCGTTTCGAATTTCGAGGACAAAATTTTTCTAAAGGGGGTAGGATTGTAACTGCCTGTTTTCAAAATCAAGGGTAATTTTATTATTTCTCAGTTTTCCATAATTTTGGTAAAATTTTAAATTAATTTAATACTATTAAATTGGTGTATTATGATTTTGGTATTTGCTAGTACAACCCTAGTTTTGCTAAGCCTAGAGACTAACCATGACCAAGGGAGCCTAGTCATGTGATTAGAATGTCATATTACTACTTTTTAGCCTAAGGGTATTTTGGTCATTGTTGACTTATTGGTGAAAATAAATTTTGATTGATTTTTATGGTGCTAATTATGTATTAGAGACTAACCTAGTTTTGACTTAGCCTAGATGCTAATAATGTTCATGGAAGGTTAGGGAATAATATCTAGATATTATTGTAGTAGGATATTTTCTTAAGATATTTGTAGAAAGAAAGACTTAGGACTAAATTGGACCAATGAATGGACTTAGATTTATGTGCAGAAGCCTTAGCCACCCATCTACATCTAAACCCTAACCCTAGGCTGCGATAAGGAGCCTCTCCCCCAATTTAAAGACTTAATGACACCCCCTTGCCTCCTTCTTTAAACATACAAAAACCCTAGTTTAGTGTTCTTCCCCAAATCACCCTATTTCATCAATTCAACTCCAAATTGAGCCTAGTCTTTTGCATTGGACTCCCCTACAATAGTAGAAGCCATTGGTGGATAGCTAGCAAGGGTTTGAAAGTTTCAGGACCGTTGCAAATCGAGGGAGATATCGATACTAGGCTCTTTACATTGAGATTCCAACTCTCAATAGGTAAACCTATCTACACCCATTAAAACCCTAATAGATACATTTATTTAGGGTTCCCCTAGATATAGCCCAAGTTTGGTAGGATTTTATGTCCGTTCGATATGCGTATCGGACACGTATCGGTATTTTTAAATAGGTGTTTGGTGAAATGCCACATAGGAATTTATTTTAGTAATTTTCAAAACTAATTACATGGGTTTGTAGCTAATTAGGTACAGGCTACATACCATTAGAACTGAGTTGATTTTTGCGTGTTTTGGATACTGTTATTGGACACGGGGATTCAGCACGACACTGTCGTGCAGTGTCCTGCTGCTCGGGTGTCCTAGCGAACACGACATGGTACCCCGCACCTGAAAATTGGTGTGTGGGTGCGGGCAATCACTAAAACTATGCACAAAAAATTTGAGGAGAAACCATCGAGTGGTTTGAGAGATATTCGATCTGCACTGTCTCGACCACATGCACACACGCGCGCATAAGTGCCACTGATATGCACTTCGTGCACGGACACGAGGACACTTGGACTCATGTCAGGCTACTCTAACCCTAGACCTAGACCTAGGCTATACATTCGACACCACCATTTGGTGTCTTGGTGGACACACGTGTCCCTGAATGAGCCGACATGCGTGCACGAGACAGTGTACTGCACTGTCTCTGACACCAGTTCGACCAGCACTGGGACACGAATTAGATACGATTGCGACACAGTAGGACACGACTAGACCCCCCTATGCTGGCACACATCATACCCCCTGACACGAATGTTTGTTTGGGTTTTTCGATTAGGTTTTGGTTTCAAAAAGGAATTTACTGATACATGGTGATACATGTTTAAAACTGTTTTCAAAATTTTATTAGATTTCAATATATGTTCAGTTTATAAGTTATTTACATATATGTATGTTCAGTACTTCGATTTTGGGGTATTAGAAGTTATCTTAAAATCTGAATGTATATATATGGGTATGTTTCTTTTAGTTTCAGTTAAGAAGTTTGAATGTATATGTATATTGGTAGGTTGGTAGTGAGAGGGTGTAAGTCTTAGAATGAGTGAGTAGTTCTCAGGGCTTGTGAGAGTTGAGGGTTTATAAGTTTGAAAGGATGAGAGAGTTTGGGGTTTTAGGATTTAGAAAAAACTGTGAGTGTTCTCAGGTCGAAAACATGGGAATGATTCTCATGTGAGTTATGTATGAGGTTGGATGTATGTGAGACATGTGAGAGGTTGGGGTTTTGGTTTTAGTCATTGCTTAGCCATTAGTTAACCCTTAGTTTAGCATGTGTTGCAGTGACAGTAACAGTGAGGTAGAGAGGTTATGGGGAAATGTCAATAGACAGTATAGGCTAGTGCAGTAGGTTACTTGGCCTTGCCTAGGCCTGGCTTGGCTTAGTTGATTTAGAGATGTGGGTATTAGTTGGGTTAGGAGGTTGGGATTTTTGTATTGTTTGAGTGAGTGTGAGTATTGGTTTAAGTTTTGGGTTAGCACTAGAGGGTAGGTTTAGTCTATAGGTTATGGATTAGATTAGAGGGTTACTTCATATATTATAGTGATATATATATATATATATATATAGTGTGATATATATGTATTGAGTTTTGTGTATATATATATATATGGTAGTATATATAGTTGGTGAGTTGGTGTTAAGTTTAGAGTTAGGATTTACATTGTATAAGGGTGGTTGTATATAGTTTGAGTATGTATATATTTTAGATAGTGTCTAAGGCTTGAGTATTAGATATTGTATAGGATTTGGCTTTTGAGCCTATTGGTAGGCTTGGTAGGTGAATATCTAAGATATTGGCATAGATAAGGTTGTATACCTTGGTACACCAAGTTAGTGCCCTAAAACCTAGATTGATTTCAAGTTTAACCCAAGTTTGACTCCTAGTTGTCCAATCTTGACTTGTTGTCCAAATTTGACCTAGAGTTGACCAGAGTTGACCAGTTGACCAAAAGTCAACTATAAGCTAACCTTTGACCTAGATTGACCTAGTTTGACTTGCTTTGACTTGCTATGATCTAGTATGACCTAATATGACTTAGTTTGACCTAGTTTGACCTAGACAGTTGACCAAGTTTGACTTAGAGTTGACTTTGACCTAGATTGACTTAGAAATCATGTAGGCTGCATCGTACATTTCATTTACCTGATATTTGAATACATCATTACCTGTATTGCTTTAACTAGGATTTTGAGACTCTGGTTCAGGCATCTGTTTTTATCAGTCATTCAGGGTACTAGGCGAGTACATTCTCTGATAATATTTTGGTTTTATGATATTGTCTATGTTTCTAGTATTTAGTGTAGACATCCGTGTTCTCTTGACACATTGTTCACACGGATTGGTATTTGTCTGGATCCCTTCATAAGATGTTATTCCTCTTATATATGGTATGTCTTGTGCAAGTCTTTTTTGTTCCTTGTTCATTGTATAGACACGATTCCTGTGAAGGAGAGCTACTTTCCAAGGAATACGTGTCATGACGTGTCGTGACTGGATCCACTATATTAGTCAGGGATGGGGGTGTTAGTGTAGATATGTGATTAATACCCCACAGTACCAGCATTGTATCACTATTGTATCATCACTGTATAGTATTAATCATACACTTACGTATGATTAGCCAGGCCAAATATTATATCAAGTTCTAAGCAGATCACATGTTGAAACTAGTGCTAAACTCACATAAATAGCAGTTCCAGATTTTCGTACATGATATACAATGTTCTCTTACCCTTCTCTTTTACAGTTTTGATATACCCTGCTAGGATGCATGTACACTCTACTTTACCTAGTATATTATCTCTATCTACTGCTATATTTTCAATATTGTATAACTAGAACTGTTGTTTGAGATCTTATACTCGTTCCCGTCCTGACTGGACCTGTTAAAAATATTACAGATGATGAGGAGGAGTGCCCTACATATTACGGTCCTCATGACGTGGTTGGTATAGAGTTGGATACCCTAGTGCAGCAGGGGCTAGCTCTAGCAGATGAGGCATTGGTATAGTTTAACTGGTTTTAGTATACTGGACTCTGTCTCCCAGATTACTTTGGCTTGTTATTATTTGTTAGTTATTTGTTTTGAGATTGTTGACTCAGAGATTTTGGACTTGTATTATTCTGTGTTGGACTTTCAGGATGATATTTTTAAATCTTGTTGTTTTTATCTTTCAGTATTATCTATCGTCATTCTTAGAGTTTGTGATTGGGTATATTATATTGTCATTGCTTGTCCTCCGTTCGGAGTTGACCATTCTCGACAGGTTTTGATATTATAACTATTGATAGATAGTAGACCCAGACATCGTTCTATGCTATTTCTGCGACGTAGGCTGGGACGCTGTTACGCACTCGTACCCTTACCTTGGGTGCAGGTCGTGACAGAAACTTCTTAAGGTAACTCATGAAGGAACTTCACAAGTGAAGGAGTCCAAAATCTCACGACTAACACAAGAGTATGAGACCTTCAAAATGATGCCTAATGAGACTATTACAAATATGTTTACTCAGTTTTTAGATATTGTTAACCCCTTATCTTCCCTTTGAAAAGAATACAACAATCATGAGAAGATTCAAAAGGTACTTCGCGGGCTGATCAAGAACTGTAATCCCAAGGCAACGACCATTGTCATGATCCGCTACCCAAATTATTGGGCCGAGCCAAGTCATGTCCAGCCTAAGCTTGAGATAAATCGTAGTAAGTTGTTCCAAAGATATCAAGGTAAGACTAAAATGTGCTAACAGTTCTATAAGTAATAAAGAGTTAGAAATGTCCCAAACACAAAAGTCATCTCGTATATAAGAAAGTTCCAAGTACAAGTCCATAATATAAAGCTGGATACAGGTCCAGTCATAAAATATATAGTCTAGTACATAACTACTCTCAAAAGTTCAAAGTAAATAGACAACTAGACGAGTTTTCCCGTAGGTACATCCTCGTAAGACAAGGCCTGGTCCTCGGCAACAACTCCATAATAGAAATCGCAGAGCAACTCCTCCTCAGTAAGTATACCTACAACGTTATCCTGTCAGGACGGGAGCAACTACTAATTCTAGCAAACTAATATACGAAACATGAAATCAACATAAGAGGAATAAGCTGGAAATATGGCATCTCATAATCTATCATGGCAAGGACACATATGTCATCGAGAAAGATGTATATGTAATGTTTAAAACTGTAGCAGGTACGTGATCGTCAATATATATACAATGTGCATGGGCACATAATGAAATATACTTCCGTACAAGTGATACGGCGATAGATGTACATACGCACAAATCCACTTTGAGATAAAGGCCTACGGTGCAGTAATCATACAGAATGAAACTTTGCTCGGTAAATACATACGGAGAAGGGGCATGATCACGTACTCTACTAACAGTTTCCCCATAACCCAGATTCTAATCATGTGAGAGATATATAAAGACTGTCCTAAGCATAGTAGGGACTGAAAATAAATACAAAATGTGAAGATTTGACTTACTACCCCAAGGATCAGCATTTTAACATGGTTGGAATCGCAGTTTATTGTTGTAACAGTATGTAAAGTTTGTAGAAGTACTTACCTTTAGCAAAGAAAGTAGCGATAAAAATGCTATAGATGCCTGGTGACTCATCACTGTAGAAATAACACATAAACTTAGTTTTTATACTAAGTATACACTAAGTCACTAGTTGTGTGCTACGACTTTCTGACTGGACACCTAGCCAAATGATGAGTTTAGCATAGGAGACCAATGTGGGATGACACAATACCCTAACTAACTTTCTAGGGCCTTTACACTAGTGCGGGGTGAGGTCCAATACGTCTATAACTCAAAACAACATGAAACATTGAAAGTCGTAATTATTCAATAAATAAATCAAACTGTACACTGTGTTCCAACAATTTTTTAGATAGACAAAAAGCTCAAATTTACATAAAATAAAGTACCAAAATGATTCTTGTTAATTATAGAAATTTATACTAATTTTTCTGGAATTTATAAACCTTCATAAATATTTATTAAAAATCAGCGAACATATGTATCCTGAAAATGAGTTCTGTTTTCCTATTTTTATAAAATACTAAAGTTACTTATTAAATGCTAGAAAAATTATAGTAAATTAGCTAAATTAACATAGTATTTAAATACAATTTTTTCTAGATTTTTATAGCACTTAAAATATATATATAAATTCAAAAACATTAAGTAACAATTTCTGGAAAAACAAATAATTAATTATTTACTATTTTGTCCATGTATTCGAATTTGAACCGAAGTCTAGATACAGGACCCAGAGCCATGAATCAAGTCCAATATGACTTGTACAGACTCTGAATGTATTAGACACAATTGGGCCCAAAAATCTATACTAGGCTTGGACATCAATTGGTCATAATCAATAAAATTACAGAAATTTAAATATAAATAATATATTTTAAAGTGGTAAAATTGCAAGTCACAAAATATACAATAAAATAACTTGTGAAATTTTACATAATAATATTTTGTACAAAGTAGAATTTGAAATACATATATAAATATACAACAACAATATTTATATATAGATATATAAATATATAGATTTTATATATATATATATATATATATATATATATATATATATATATATATATATATATTTTTTTTTTTTTTTTTTCTTTTTTTTTTTCTCTAGGGTGGGGGGTCCGGGGGAGGGGGGGAAGCCCGGGGAGGGGGTGTCCGGCAAAGGGTCCCCACCCGGGGCCGCGGCCAAGGCCGCCCAGCCACCCCAGGTGCGGCAGGGGAGGCTCGAACCCAGCCCTCCCCTAGGAGAGCCACACCACCTAACCACAAGAGCTATATATATATATATATATATATATATATATATATATATATATATATATATATATATATATATATATATATATATATATATATATATATAATAAATATACATGTTTATATATATATATATATATATATATATATATATATATATATATATATATATATATATATATATATATATATATATATATATATATATATACAGATACAGTATATATATACATATAAAACAATATATATATACATAAATACATATATATATATAAATACATATATACATATATACATATATAATAAAATACATATATACATATATAATAAAATAAAATAAAAAGAAAAACAAAACAAAAGAAGAGGGAAAGGGGGGCTCAAACCCGGCCAGGGGGGTCGGGTTTTAGTGCGCTCGGGCTGGCCAGGGGGTCAGCCCGAGTCATGTGTTAGGGAATGGGTTAGGGTTAGTTTTATGTTAGATTTTAGGTTAATGGGTTTTAACCCGATAGCCCAAACTTCGCATCCTGACAGTTAGGGACACGAAGAACGGCCGAGTCCAAGTGTCCTGGTCATTTACGACGCGCACGACACGAGTTGGACGTGTCCAGACTTACCACTAGGTTCGTCAGGATGCGGCGAGTCGCATATGTGAAGACGAGTCGTGTCGGATGAGAAAATAAAAAGTGACACGTACGTGTTCAAGTCGAGCGGGCTGTTGATATGGCGACAGGGCGGAGGAAGCATCGGCGTTGCGGCGCTGGGGTGGCACTGCACTCGCCTTGGCGTGGCGAACTCGTTGGTGGGGGTCGATGGTGGTGTCGGCGGCTGTGGGGATGGCGCTAGGGGTTGCCGGAGTTAGGGTTAGGGTTAAGGTTTCGTGGGAGAAGAAGGGGCTGTTAGGGTCAGAATTTAGACTAGGGTTAGGGTTTCGGGGTCGGGGAGTATTTATAGAGGGGGTAGGGCGGTTGAAATGGGCTAGGTCGGTGGTGCGGTGGCAGTCGCCGCTCGTCGACGGTCGTCGGAGGCAGGTGAGAACGTAGGGGGGTGATGATAATTTACAGAAAAGTCCCCCAATATTGGGGTTTTGCAAAATAACCCCGCTCTCATTGGTTTGCAAATTATTATTTGCAACCCGCAATAAAAACAATTCAACTAATTACAGTTTGATATTAAAATAAATTTAAATATTACAAAATGATATTAAAATATTTAAATTAATTACAATGTGATATATTTGATTTTAGAAATCATTTAAAAATTCTAGAAAAATTCCTAATAATTATATTAATTTATTTTAAATACATAAATGCTATTTAACATTATTAAAATATTATTTTGAAATTTAGGGGCTTACAAATCTTTTCTCCTTGAAAAAGTTTGTCCTCGAAATTCACAAGGATAGAAGACTTTACAAACATTCTAACATAGCAAGCAATGCAAACAAATGACTAAGGCTACGATCAAAACTAACCTCTAAGGTATCAAGCGGGAACGGGTGGTTCCCTCGCAGCTGTTGGGTCGAACAAGTAAGGATATCTCTCCCTCATGTCCGACTCCCTCTCCCAATTAGATTTACCCGGAGAGTGACGGCTCCAAGCTACTCGTACTAAGGGTATAACTTTGTTCCTCAGCCTCTTCTCCCTCCTGTCTAATATCTCTACTGGCTGCTCAGTAACTGCAAGGCTCGGTCCGATCTCTAACTCTGAATGGTCTAGCACATGGCTGGGGTCTGGAATATATCTCCTCAGCTGAGACACATGAAAGACATCGTAAACTCCTGTTAGGTTGGGTGGAAGTGCAACCCTGTAAGCTACCTCTCCGATCCTGCCTAGTATCTCGAATGGCCCGATATATCTGGGGCTCAACTTGCCTCCTCGTCCGAACCGGATCGTCCCTCTCGTAGGTGATATCTTCACCAGTACCATATCTCCGTCAGCAAACTCCATCGGTCTGCGACTAGCATCGGTCCAGCGTTTCTGCCTGTCCTGAGCGACTCTGAGCCTGTCTCTGATTATCTCGACCTTCTCTGCTGCATCCGTGATCATCTCTGGCCGAAGCATAACTCGGTCCCCAACATCATCTCAAAAGAGCGGTGTACGACATCGTCGTCCATATAGTGCCTCGAAAGGAGACATACCGATGCTGGCTTGGTAGCTGTTATTGTATGAAAACTCCACCAAGTGCAGATGGCTCTTCCATGATCCGTCAAAGTCCAGCACACAGGTCCTCAGCATCTCCTCTAGCGTCTGTATCATCCTCTCGGACTGTCCATCTGTCTGCGGGTGGTATGCCGTACTGAACTTGAGCCGACTGTCCAACTTCTCCTGCAAGCTCCTCTAGTAGTGGAACGTGAATCTGCTGTCTCGGTTCGACACGATGCTCACTGGTACTCCGTGCAAGCGAACTATCTGTTGCATGTATAGTTCTGCCAACTTCTCGGTAGAAAGCCCCACCTTGAAGGGTATGAAGTGCGCACACTTCGTCAGCCTGTCCACGATGACCCAAATGGCATCCTTCCCTCCTTGGAAACGAGGAAGCCCTGAGACGAAGTCCATCGTAATGTGTTTCCACTTTCACTCGGGAATGGGTAACGGCTGTAATAGACCAGCTGGCCTCTGGCGCTCTGCCTTGACCTGCTGGAAAACTAGGCATCTCAAAATAAAACGTGATACATCTCTCTTCATCCCGTGCCACCAAAGATGTTCCCGCAAGTCACGGTACATCTGGTTGGCACCAGGGTGAATAGAATATCTCGATCTATGAGCCTCCTACAAGACTGTCTCTATCAGCTCTCCCTTCGACATGCACAACCGGCTGCCATGCCTCAAGGATCCATCCTCTGCTACGGTGAAGTCATCTAGCAATCCAGCTAAAGCCTGGGCTCAAAGTCTGCGAAGGCTCTCATCTGTAGACTGTGCCTCCTTGATCTTCTCCATCAAACCTGACTGAATGTCAAGCGCCATCATCTGTATCACTGATCCTGGCCAAACTATCTCGATACCGAGCTTCTCCAGATCTTCTCGCAAATGCCGATCTATCATCAGATACCATGCCATCGGATGCCTGCTCAGCGCATCCGCCACCACATTTGCTTTTCTGGGGTGATACTGTAAATCGATGTCGAGTCCTTTATCAACTCCAACCATCGTCTTTGCCTCATATTCAGCTCTTTCTGCGTGAACATATACTTCAAGCTCTTGTGGTCAGTAAAGATTTCCATACGCTCTCCGTATAAGTAATATTTCCATAACTCGAGTGCAAAGATCGCCGCAGCTAACTCTAGGTCATGGGTAGGATAGTTTCGCTCATGAGTCTGTAATTGCCTAGATGTATTAGCAATCATTTTCTATGCTGCTGTAGGACACATCCTAGCCCCTTTCCCGAAGCATTGCTATATATGGTGAAACCTCCAGACCCTGAAGGTGATGTCAGAACTGGAGCGGTCGTCAGCCTCCTCTTCAGCTCCTCAAACGCTGCCAAGCAGTCCTCTGACCAGATGTACTCTACGTCCTTCTGTGTCAGTTTCGTCATGGGTTCAGCTATCCTAGCAAAGTCCTGGACAAACTTCCTATAATAGCCGGCTAAACCCAGAAAGCTCATGATCTCTGAAACTGACGTCGGAGTCTTCCATGTCTCAATGGCAACAATCTTCCTGGGATCCACCGAGATCCCCTCTCCAGTAACTATATGACCGAGAAACTCCATTCAGTCTAAAAAGAACTCGTACTTCGACAATTTGGCAAACAACCTCTCCTGCCTCAGAATCCCCAAAACTGTCCGCAAGTGCTCTGCGTGCTCCTCCGTCATCTTCGAGTATATCCGGATGTCATTGATGAATACTACGACGAACTTATCCAGATACTGGTGAAATTTTTTATTCATCAAGTTCATAAAGACAGCTGGCGCATTTGTGAGACCAAATGGCATCACCAGAAACTCGTACTGCCCGTACTTTATATTGAACGCCATCTTCTGGATGTCTGCAGCCCTAACTTTCACCTGGTGGTACCCGGATCTCAAATCTGTCCTGGAAAACACCTTTGCCCTGCTCAACGGGTCGAACAAATCATCTATCCTGGGCAGAGGATATTTGTTCTTAATGGTGATGGTATTCAAGGCCCGGTAGTCAATACACAACCAAACTGTTCCATCATTCTTCGGCACAAAGAGCACTGGCGCTCCCCATGGAGAAGTACTAGATTGAATGAAACCCTTTTTCAACAAGTCATCAATCTGTTCCTTCATCTCTACGGCCTCCTTGGGGTTTACTCTATAGCAAGCCCGGGATACTGGTGATGAACCCGGTACTAAATCTATAGTGAACTCCATATCTCTGTCAGACGGAAGTCCTGGAAGATCCTCTAGGAATACATCCATAAACTCCCTAATGATAGGGTGTGGCGGTGCTATCTTCCCAACTGTCGCATAACAGTTCGGCTCTAGGCTGATCTTCGGCCCTGTCCTCCTGACACTGAATGGTGTCATGCCTGGAGGACTGAACAGAATACTACCCTCATGTCAGTCTATAGCTGTATAGGCATAGCTAAGCCAGTCCATTTCCAATATGATATCATACCCGGGGAGTGGCATTACAAAGAATCGTCCCCTAAACTCTCTTCCAGCTATAGTAATAGAGCATCTATAGATAGCTCTAATAGGCACTGGTCCGCCTCCCGTCATTACTCTACTCATCTCTTCGGTAGGTGTAGCTACTAAGTGGTGTTTATGCATAAAATCTAATGACAAGAAGCTATGAGAGGCACCAGAATCAAACAAGCATAGAGCTAGAAAAGTATGCAAATAAACAGGACCTGTGATGATGTCAGCCAAATAATCGGGCTCCGAAACCTGCTCCGGCTCAAGAGCCAGACTATAAGTCTTCCCCTGGGGTCCCTGCTGCTGCTGCAGATGTTGTTCAAACGTCTGCTGCTGAGTCGGAAGCAGCTGTCCTCTAGACTGTGGTCCAACACCTGGTACCCTGGCTACTGGGCACTCCCGAAGCTGGTGGATGGCAGACCCGCAAGCTAAGTACTGCTTCAACCTTTTTCTGCAGACGGAGTAATCATGCCCTGGTCTTCGACAAAATATACACAGAGCTCCTTTTTGCGGCTGAGGTCCCGGGCCTCTAACTGGTGGGATTGGGTGATGTGATGTAGGGGGACGGTAAGTCTGCTGGTGTGGCATCGGTGCTCTCGGCTGGAAAGCCTGACGCTTGGACGGTCCCTCGAGGTGTACAGAAGCCGGCCTCTTGTAAGATAGAAGATGCTCCTCTATGCTCTGGGTCAACTCTAGGCTCTGGTTGTAGTCAGTCATACCGTTCACCACTATAAGAATGCCAACGTCTGGAACTAGCCCATGGCAAAACCTACGCGTCATCTCCTCAGGGTCTGCAACTAGACTAGGAGCGAAACGGCTCAGGCGACTAAACTCTGCCGCATACTCGTCAACAGAACGGTTCCCCTGCTGGATGTTCTGGAATCGTAGCCCCATGGCTACCTTAGCGGTGGTCGAGAAGAATTTCTTCTTGAACTGGGTTTTGAACTGATCCCAAGTGGTCTTCCCTCTCGCGAATAGCGGCTCGTTCCGGAACCAAACTCTTGCCAAGTCTATCAGCAGAAATACTACTGCCTCGACCTGGAGGTCATTCGGCAACCTAGCTCCAAGGAGCTTCCTCTCTACCGAGTCTAGCCAGTCATCTGCTAATACTATGCCCTCAGTCCCTAAGAACTCCTTGGGGTTCAGACCCATGAAGTCCTTGATTGTCCCTACTCTCTGCCGTGGCTCTACAGGTGGTGGGACTACGGTACGTTCCTCAGAAGCTCCATGCTCTGGCGGAGTAGTGTGGTCTGCTCCTGATGGGTCGTTAGGAACCCCTGGATCAGAGTGAGCAGTTGGTTCCCGTCGAGTGTGACGGAAGCCTGGGTAGGTATAGTAGTAGGTGGTGGTGGGAGTATCGGGTCCTGCTGGGACTGTGATGTGGAAGGTGGTGGAGGCATCTGGGTTTGTGTATTTGTGGAGTGAGGGAATATGGTAGGTGGAGGTGGAGGTGTATCGGTCAACTGGTCAACCGACTGGATAGGGATTCTCCGGTGTGACATACTGGGATGAGCGGGTGAGCACCATCTAAAATAAAAAGGACTTATAAGGACTCTTTAAAGTAACAAGCATAAATAACAAGAAAATTCCAATTTGAAACAACGAACATGTGATACATTTCCTATGTTGCAATTCTAGTATTCCTCTAGGTGTTCTAAGCGTCATTCCTAATGTTGTCTAATTATCTTAAGTTCGTAATTGCAGGTAAGCTTGGTACAATGACGTAACCAAACAATTTAGTCAGGACCTGCATGGGCCACCACTAAAAATATGTCACGATCTGCTACCCAAATTGTTGGGCCGGGCCGGGTCATGTCCAGCCTACGCTTGAGATAAAGCGTAGTAAGCTGTTCCAAAGATATCAAGGTAAGACTAAAATGTGCTAACAGTTCTATAAGTAATAAAGAGTCAGAAATGTCCTAAACACAAAAGTCATCTCGTATATAAGAAAGTTCTAAGTACAAGTCCATAATGTAAAGCTAGATACAGGTCCAGTCACAAAATATATAGTCTAATACATGACTACTCTCAAAAGTCCAAAGTAAATAGACAACTAGACGAGTTTTCTCGCAGGTACATCCTCGTAAGACAAGGCCTGGTCCTCGGTAGCAACTCCATAATAGGAATCGCAGAGCAACTCCTCTTTAGTAAGTATACCTACAATGTTATCCTGTCAGGACGGGAGCAACTACTGATTCTAGCAAACTAATATACGAAACATGAAATCAACATAAGAGGAATAAACTGGAAATATGGCATCTCATAATCTATCATGGCAAGGACACATATGTCATCGAGAGAGATGTATATGTAATATTTAAAACTGTAGCAGGTACGTGATCGTCAATATGTGTACAATGTACAGGGGCACATAATGAAATGTACTTCCGTACAAGTAATACGACGATAGATGTACATAAGCACAAATCCGCTTTGAGATAAAGGCCTATGGTGCAGTAATTATACAGAATGAAACTTTGCTCGGTAAATACATACGGAGAAGGGGGCATGATCACGTACTCTACTAACAGTTTCCCTATAACCCAGATTCTAATCATGTGAGAGATATATAAAGACTGTCCTAAGCATGGTAGGGACTGAAAATAAATACAACATGTGAAGATTTGACTTGTTACCCCAAAGATCAGTATTTTAACATGGTTGGAATCGCAGTTTATTGTTGTAACAGTATGTAAAGTTTGTAGAAGTACTTGCCTTTAGCAAAGCAAAGCAGCGATAAAAATGCTATAGATGCCTGGTGACTCGTCACTGTAGAAATAACACATAAACTTAGTTTTTATACTAAGTTAAACACTAAGTCACTAGTTGTGTGCTACGACTTTCTGGCTGGACACCTAGCCAAATGATGACTTTAGCATAGGAGACCAATATGGGATGACACAATACCCTAACTAACTTTCTAGGGCCTTTACACTAGTGCGGGGTGAGGTCCAATACGTCTATAACTCAAAACAACACGAAACATTGAAAGTCGTAATTATTCAATAAATAAATCAAACTGTACACTGTGTTCCAACAATTTTTAAGATAGAAAAAAGCTCAATTTTACATAAAATAAAGTACCAAAATGATCCTTGTTAATTATAGAAATTTATACTTATTATAAACGTTCATAAATATTTATTAAAAATTAGCAAACATATGTATCCTGAAAATGAGTTCTATTTTCCTATTTTTATAAAATACTAAAATTACTTATTAAATGCTGGAAAAATTATAAAAAATTAGCTAAATTAACATAGTATTTAAATACAATTTTTCTCAGATTTTCACAACATTTAAAATATATAAAGAAATTCAAAAACAGTAAGTAATAATTTCTGGAAAAATGAATAATTAATTATTTACTATTTTGTCCATGTATTCGAATTTGAACCGAAATCCAGATACAGGACCCAGAGCCATGAATCAAGTCCAATATGACTTGTACAGACTCTGAATGTATTAGACACAATTGGGCCCAAAAACCCATGCTAGGCTTGGACATCAATTGGTCATAATCAATAAAAGTACAGGAATTTAAATATAAATAATATATTTTAAAGTGGTAAAATTTTAAGTCACAAAATATACAATAAAATAACTTGTGAAATTCTACATAATAATATTTTGTACAAAGTAGAATTTGAAATACATATATAAATATACAACAACAATATTTATATAAAGATATATAAATATATAGATATTTATATATATATTGTAAGCCCCTAGATTTCAAAAAATAGTTTTTAAAATTTTTAATAGCATTTATATTAATACGTATTTTGTAGCGTATTTCGTATTCTCTTGGTTTCCGGAATGCTTTAAATTTTCCCAAAACTATCGATTTTCTCCTTGATCGACATACCGCTGGTATACCAGTGCATACCGACGGCATACCGCCCGGACATGTTTTCTACACTTTTGATATTTTTGATTTCTGATATTTTTATGAATAGTGTTTTGGATATTTTCGTGAATAGTATTTAGATATTTTCGTGAATAGTATTTAAGATATTTTCGTGAATAGTGTAGATGCACTCTATTATCCAATGGATAATTGGTTTTGTTTGAATGGCCATGATTGACCTAGACTTTCACATGGATCATGATCCAACGGCTTAGATTAATCCTCCCCCTCTATATATACCATTTCACTTTCTCTCTCCTCTCTCTTTTTATTCTCTTCACTCTCTCTTCATTTCTTCTTCCCTTCTCTTCCCTTGGAGCTTGCCAAGAGCTTGGATTTGAGGTCTAGAGTGTGGTTTCGTACCCCTCTTGGTGGTGGCGTAGAAGATTAGGCTTGGAGTTTAACCTAGGCAAGTACATCTTGCTCATAAGTGTCATGACCATGCTATAATTTTGTTTTCCATAAAAATTGAAGTTTTATTGTTCTATAATATGCTCCTCTAAATTGTTAACATCTTTAGTATATAGCACTTTTGGTTTTGATCGATAATATTGCGTATATCTGAGTTTCTAGATATGATTTTGGAGTATTTTGATATATTGATCTATCAAATCTTTGAATTTGTGAAAACTAATACTCCCATGTTGTAGGGAATTAAATTTTATGCGATTTTGACTTTTGAAAATCCAAATTTTGATTTAAAACGAAGTTTTATGGCCAAAACAAGTTTTGAGTTCAAAAATCAACTTTTTGTGACGGTTCAGAAAATCCGTCGGAAATCCACAAAAATCCGTCGGAAAATTCAAACTTGCACCACAAAACTTGCTGTGACGGATCGGAAAATCTGCCGGTAATCCGCGGTAATCCGTCGGATAATCCGGTTAGGCTATTTTTGAATTTTATATATATTTTAATTGCTGTAAAAATTTGGGAAAAATTGTATTTAAATAATATGTTAATTTAGCTAATTTACTACAATTTTTCCAGCATTTAATAAGTAATTTTGGTATTTTATAAAAAATAGGAAAACAGAACTCATTTTCAGGATACATATGTTTGCTGTTTTTTAATAAATATTTATGAAGGTTTATAAATTCCAGAAAAATTAGTATAAATTTATATAATTAACAAGGATCATTTTGGTACTTTATTTTATATAAAATTGAGTATTTTATCTATCTCAAAAATTGTTGGAACACAGCCAAATTTATTTATTGAATAGTTACGACTTGCAATGATTTGTGTCATTTTGGGTTATTATAGTATTGGACCTCACCCCGCACTAGTATAAAGATCCTAGAAAGTTAGTTTGGGTATGGTGTCACCCCAAGTTGGTCTCCTATGCTAAAGTCACCATTTGGCTAGGTGTCCAGTCCGAAAGTCGTGTCACACAACTAGTGTCTTAATGTTTAACTTAGTATAAAAACTAAGTTTATATATTATTTCTACAGTAACGAGTCACCAGGCATCTATAGCATTTCTATCGCTGTTTTGCTTTGCTAAAGACAAGTACCTCTACAAACTTTACATACTGCTATAACAATAAACTGTGATTTTCCAACCATGTTAAATGCTGATCCTTGGGGTAGCAAGTTAAAACTTTACATGTTGTATTACTTTCAGTCTCTACCATGCTTAGGACAGTTTTTATCTCTCATATGTTTAACAACGGGTTAAGGAGAAACTGTTTAGTAGAGTACGTGATCTTGACCCCCTTCTCCGTATGTATTTACCGCGTACGGTAACATTCTATATATAACTTTGCCGTATGTTCTGATCTCGCGTTTGTGTATGGATATACACCGATGCCGTTCGTGCATATATGTGCATGCTAAAAAAACTTGATATGTACCGCTGTACATCCTATTCACGTATTGACTGATCACTCACCTACTACAGTTTCAAACTTTAAAATAAATAATTATTGCCATGATAAAATGTATCTAAAACTGGATAAAACAAGATATGTCATTTTATCTCTTTCCATCACATGATCAGTATTATATATTTATTAGATTCAGTACTTGCTCTCGTCCTGACAGGATAACGTTGTAGGTATACTTACTGAGGAGTTACTTTGTGATTCCTATTATGGACTTGCTGACGAGGACCAGGCCTTGTCTTACGAGGATGTACCTAAGGGAAAACTCATCTAGTTGTCTATTTACTTTGGACTTTTGAGAGTTGTCATGTATTAGACTATATATTTTGTGACTGGACCAGTATCCAGCTTTATATTTCGGACTTGTACTTGGAACTTACTATATATATGAGATGACTTTTGTGGTTGGAACAATTCTGACTCTCTTTACATAAATAACTGTTAGCACATTTTAGTCTTATCTTATTTATCTTAGAACAACTTACTACGCTTTATCTCAAGCGTAGGCTGGACATGACTCGGTCCGGCCCAACAATTTGGGTAGCGGATCGTGACATATTTTTAGTGGTGGCCCATGCAGGTCCTTGACTAAATGGTTTTGTTACGTCATTGTACCAAGCTTGCCTGAAATTAGGAACTTAAGGTAATTAGACAAGACTAGGAATGACGCTTAGAACACCTAGAGGATTACTAGGATTGCAACTTAGGAAACACGTCACCTGTTCGTTGTTACAAATTGGATTTTCTTGTTATTTATGATTGCTTACATAAAAGAGTCCTTATAAGTCCTTTTTATTTATTTAGATGGTGCTCACCCGCTCATCCCAGTATACCACATCTGAGAATGGCATACTTTTTACCCAGTCGGTTGACCAGTTAACCAATACACTTCCACATCCACCTACCATACTCCCCCACTCCATAAATCCACCAACCCAAATGCCTCCACCACCTTCCACATCATAGTCCCAGCAGGACCCGATACTTCTACCACCACCTATTACTATACCTGCCCAGGCTTCCGTCACACTCGACGGGAACCAACTGCTCACTCTGATCCAGGGGTTCCTAATGACCCATCAGGAGCAGACCATCATACTCTGCCAGAGCATGGAGCGTTCTGAGGAGCGTACCGTGGTCCCACCACTTGTAGAGCCATGACAGAGAGCATGGACAATCAAGGACTTCATGGGTCTGAACCCTAAGGAGTTCATAGGGACTGAGGGCATATTAGTAGCAGATGACTGGCTAGACTCGGTAGAGATGAAGCTCCTTGGAGCTAGGTTGCCGAATAACCTCCAGGTCAAGGCAGCAGGATTTCTGCTGATAGACTTGGCAGGAGTTTGGTTCAGGAATGAGCCGCTATTTACGAAAGAGAAGGCCACTTAGGATCAGTTCAAGAAGAAATTCTTTTCGACCACCGCTAGGGTAGCCATAGGGCTACGATTCTAGAACATCCAGCAGGGGAATCATTCTGTTGACGAGTATGCAGCAAAGTTTAGTCGTTTGAGCCGTTTCACTCCTAGTCTAGTTGCAGACCCTGAGGAGATGACGCGTAGGTTTTGTCATGGTCTAGTTCCAGACATTGGCATTCTTATAGTGGCGAACGGTACGACTGACTACTACCAGAGCCTAGAGTTGGCCCGGAGCATAGAGGAGCGTCTTCTGTCTTGCAAGAGGCCGGCTTCTGTACACCTTGAGGGACCCTCCAAGCGTCAGCCTTTTCAGCAGAGAGCACCGACGCCACACTAACAAACATACCATCCTCCCGTACCACATCATCCGACCCCGCCAGTTAGAGCCCCAGGACCCCGACAGCAGCAAAAGGGAGCTTTGTGTGCATTCTGTAAGAGGCCAGGCCACGACGCTTTCTTCTGTAAGAAGAGGTTGGGGCAGTGTTTAGCTTGTGGGTCTACCACCCATCAGCTTCGAGACTGCCTAGTAGCGAGAGTACCAGGTGTCGGACCACAGTCTAGAGGACCGCCGCTTTCGACTCAGCAGCAGAGGTTTGGGCAACATCTGCAACAGCAGAAGGGACTCCAGGGAAAGACTTATAGTCTGGCTCTTGAGCCGGAGTCGAAGCAGGTTTCTGAGCCAGATTATTTGGCTGACGTCATCACAGGTCATGTTTATTTGCATACTTTTCTATCTTTATTCTTGTTTGATTCCGGTGCATCTCATAGCTTCCTGTCATTAGAGTTTTTGCATAAACACCACTTAGTAGCTACACCTACCGAGGAGATGAGTAGAGTAATGACGGGAGACAGACCAGTGCCCATTAGAGCTATCTATAGATGCTCTATTACTATAGCTGGAAGAGAGTTTAGGGGACGATTCTTTGTGATGCCACTCCCCGGGTATGATATCATATTGGGGATAGACTGCTTAGCTATGCCCATACAGCTATAGACTGTCATGAGGGTAGTATTCTATTCAGTCCCCCAGGCACGACACCATTCAGTGTCAAGAGGACAGGGCTGGAGATCAGCCTAGAGCCGAACTGTTGTACGACAGTTGGAGAGTTAGCACCTCCATACCCTATCATTAGGGAGTTTAAGGATGTATTCCCAGAGGATCTTCCAGGACTTCCGCCTGACAGAGATGTGGAGTTCACTATAGATTTAGTACCGGGTTCATCACTAATATCCCGAGCTTGCTATAGAGTGAACCCCAAGGAGGCCGTAGAGATGAAGGAGCAAATTGATGACCTGTTGAAAAAGGATTTCATTCGATCTAGTGCTTCTCTATAGGGAGCGCCAGTGCTCTTTGTGCCTAAGAAGGATTGTACAGTTCGGTTGTGTATTGACTACCGGACGTTGAATACCATCACCATTAAGAACAAATATCCTCTGCCCAGGATAGATGATTTGTTCGACCAGTTGAGTGGGGCGAAGGTGTTTTCCAGGATAGATTTGAGATCCGGTTACCACCAGGTAAAAGTCAGGGCTGCAGACATCCAGAAGACGGCGTTCAACATGAAGTATGGGCAGTACGAGTTTTTGGTGATGTTATTTGGTCTCACAAATGCGCCAGCTGTCTTTATAAATTTGATGAATAAGACATTTCACCAGTATCTGGATAAGTTCATCGTAGTATTTATCGACGATATCCTGATATACTCGAAGATACCGGAGGAGCATACAGAGCACTTGCGGATAGTTTTGGGGATTCTGAGGCAGGAGAGGTTATATGCCAAATTATCGAAGTGCGAGTTCTTTTTGGACCGAGTGGAGTTTCTCGGTCATATAGTTACTGGAGAGGGGATCTCGGTGGATCCCAAAAAGATTGCTGCCATTGACACATGGAAGGCTCCGATGTCAGTTTCAGAGATCAGGAGCTTTCTGGGTTTAGTCGGCTATTATAGGAAGTTCGTCCAGGACTTTGCTAGGATAGCTAAACCCATGATGAAACTGATGCGGAAGGACGCAGAGTACATCTGGTCAGAGGACTACCAGACAACATTTGAGGAGCTGAAGAGGAGGCTGACGACCGCTCTAGTTCTGACATTACCTTCAGGGTCTGGAGGTTTCACCATATACAACGATGCTTCGGGAAAGGGGCTAGGATGTGTCCTACAGCAGCATAGGAAAGTGATTGCTTATGCATATAGGCAATTACAGACTCATGTACGAAACTATCCTATCCACGACCTAGAGTTAGCTGCGATGATCTTTGCACTCAAGTTGTGGAAACATTACTTATACGAAGAGCGTGTGGAAATCTTTACTGACCACAAGAGTTTGAAGTATGTGTTCACGCAGAAAGAGCTGAACATGAGGCAAAGACGATGGTTGGAGTTGATGAAGGACTTTGACATCGATTTACAGTATCACCCCGAGAAGGCAAATGTGGTGGCAGATACGCTGAGCCGGCATCCGATGGCATGGTATCTGACGATAGATCGGCATTTGCGTGAAGATCTGGAGAAGTTCGATATCGAGATAGTTCAGCCAGGATCAGTGATACAGATGATGGCGCTTGACATTCAGTCAGGTTTGATGGAGCAGATCAGGGAGACACAGTCTACAGACGAGAGCCTTCGCAGACTTCGAGCCCAGGCTTTAGCTAGATTGCTAGATGACTTCACCGTAGCAGAGTATGGATCCTTGAGGCATAGTAGCCGGTTATGCATTCCAAAGGGAGAGCTGATAGAGGCAGTCTTGCAGGAGGCGTACCGATCGCGATATTCTATTCACTCTGGTGCCAACAAGATGTACCGTGACTTACGGGAACATCTTTGGTGGCACGGGATGAAGAGAGATGTATCACGTTTCATTTTGAGATGCCTAGTTTGCCAGCAGGTCAAGGCGGAGCGCCAGAGGCCAGCTGGTCTGTTACAGCCGTTACCCATTCCCGAGTGGAAGTGGGAATATATTACGATAGACTTCGTCTCAGGGCTTCCTCGTTTCCAAGGAGGAAAGGATGCCATTTGGGTCATCGAGGACAGGCTGACGAAGTGTGTGCACTTCATACCCTTCAAGGTAGGGATTTCTACCGAGAAATTGGCAGAGCTATACATGCAGCAGATAGTTCCCTTGTACGGAGTACCAGTGAGTGTCGGATCGAGACAGAAGATTCATGTCCCACTACTGGAGGAGCTTGCAGGAGGAGTTGGGCAGTCGGCTCAAGTTCAAAACGGCGTACCACCCGCAAACCGATGGGCATTCTGCGAGGACGATACAGACGATAGAGGACATGCTGTGGACTTGTGTGCTGGACTTTGGCGGATCATGAGAGAGCCATCTGCACTTAGTAGAGTTTTTATACAACAACATCTACCAAGCCAGTATCGGTATATCTCCTTTCGAGGCACTATATAGACGACGATGCCGTACACCGCTCTTTTGGGATGATATTGGAGATAGAGTCATGCTTGGGCCAGAGATGATCACGAATGCAGCAGAGAAGGTCAGGATGATCAGAGACAGGCTCAGAGTTGCTCAGGACAGGCAGAAACACTGGGCCGATGCTTGTCGCAGACCGATGGAGTTCGCTGACGGAGATATGGTGCTAGTGAAGATATCACCTACTAGAGGGACGATCAGGTTCGGACGAGGAGGCAAGTTGAGCCCCATATACATCGGGTCGTTCGAGATACTTGGCAGGATCGGAGAGGTAGATTACAGGGTTGCACTTCCATCTAACCTAGCAGGAGTTCACGATGTCTTTCATGTGTCTCAGTTGAGGAGATATGTTTCAGACCCCAGCCATGTGCTAGACCATTCAGAGTTGGAGATCGGACCGAGCCTTGCAGTTACTGAGCAGCCAGTAGAGATATTAGACAAGAGGGAGAAGAGGCTGAGAAACAAAGTCATACCCTTAGTAGAGTAGCTTGGAGCCGTCACTCTCCGGATGAATCTACTTGGGAGAGGAAGTCGGACATGAGGGAGAGATATCCTTACTTGTTCGACCCAATAGCTGCGAGGGAACCACCTGTTCCCGCTTGATACCTTAGAGGTTAGTCTTAATAGTAGCCTTAGTCATTTGTTTGCATTTCTTGCTATGTTAGAATGTTTGTAGTCTTCTATCCTTGTAAATTTCGAGGACGAAATTTTTTAAGGAGAGAAGATTTGTAAGCCCCTAGATTTCAAAAAAATAGTTTTTTTTATAATTTTAAATAGCATTTATATTAATACGTATTTTGCAGCGTATTTCGTATTCTTTTGGTTTCCGGAATGCTTTAAATTTTTCTAAAACTGTAGGTTTTCTCCTTGATCGGCATACCACCGGTATACCGGTGTATACCGACGACATACCGCCCGGACATATTTTCTACACTTTTGATATTTTCGGTTTCTGATATTTTTATGAATAGTATTTTAGATATTTTTGTGAATAGTGTTTAGATATTTTTGTGAATAGTGTTTAAGATATTTTCGTGAATAGTGTAGATGCACTCTATTATCCAATGGATAATTGGTTTTGTTTGAATGGCCATGATTAACCTAGACTTTCACATGGATCATGATCCAACGGCTAAGATTAATCCTCCCCTATATATATATACCATTTCACTTTCTCTCTCCTCTCTCTTTTTTATTCTCTTCCCTCTCTCTTCATTTCTTCTTCCCTTCTCTTCCCTTGGAGCTTGCCAAGAGCTTGGCCTTGAGGTCTAGAGTGTGGTTTCGTACCCCTCTTGGTGGTGGAATAGAAGATTAGGCTTGGAGTTTAACCTAGGCAAGTACATCTTGCTCATAAGTGTCATGACCATGCTATAATTTTGTTTTCCATAGAAATTGAAGTTTTATTGTTCTATAATATGCTCCTCTAAATTGTTAACATCTTTAGTATATAGCACTTTTGGTTTTGATCAATAATATTGCGTAGATCTGAGTTTCTAGATATGATTTTAGAGTATTTTGAGGTATTGATCTATCAAATCTTTGAATTTGTGAAAACTAATACTTCCATGTTGTAGGGAATTAAATTTTATGCGATTTTGACTTTTAAAAATCCGATTTTCGATTTAAAACGAAATTTTTATGGCCAAAACAAGTTTTGAGTTCAAAAATCAACTTTCTGTGACGGTTCGGAAAATCCGTCGAAAATTCGTAGAAATCCATCAAAAACTCCGAACTTGCACCATAAAACTTGCTGTGACGGATCGAAAAATCTGCCGGTAATCCGTCGAATAATCCAGTTAGGCTGTTTTTGAATTTTTATATATATTTTAATTGGTGTAAAAATTAAAAAAAAATTATATTTAAATACTATGTTAATTTAGCTAATTTAATATAATTTTTTCAGCATTTAATAAGTACTTTTGGTATTTTATAAAAAATGGGAAAACAGAACTCATTTTCAGGATACATATGTTTGCTGATTTTTAATAAATATTTATGAAGGTTGATAAATTCCAAAAAAATTAGTGTAAATTTCTATAATTAACAATGATCATTTTGGTACTTTATTTTATATAAAATTGAGCTTTTTGTCTATCTCAAAAATTGTTGGAACACAGTGTACAGTTTGATTTATTTATTGAATAGTTACGACTTGCAATGATTTGTGTCGTTTTGAGTTATTATAGTGTTGGACCTCACCCCGCACTAGTATAAAGACCCTAGAAAGTTAGTTTGGGTATGATGTCATCCTACATTGGTCTCCTATGCTAAAATCACCATTTGGCTAGGTGTCCAGTCAGAAAGTCGTGTCACACAACTAGTATCTTAGTGTTTAACTTAGTATAAAAACTAAGTTTATATATTATTTCTACAGTGACGAGTCACCAGGCATCTATAGCATTTTTATCGCTGCTTTGCTTTGCTAAAGACAAGTACCTCTACAAACTTTACATACTACTATAACAATAAACTGTGATTTTCCAACCATGTTAAATGCTGATCCTTGGGGTAGCAAGTTAAAACTTTACATGTTGTATTACTTTCAGTTTCTACCATGCTTAGGACATTTTTCATCTCTCATATGTTTAACAATGGGTTAAGGGGAAACTGTTTAGTAGAGTACGTGATCATGACCCCCTTCTCCGTATGTATTTATCGCGCACGGTAACATTCTATATGTAACTTTACCGTATGTTCTGATCTCGCGTTTGTGTATGGATATACACCAATGCCGTTCGTGCACGTATGTGCATGCCAGAAAAACTTGATATGTACTGCTGTACATCCTATTCACCTATTGACTGATCACTCACCTACTACAGTTTCAAACTTTAAAACAAATAATTATTGCCATGATGAAATGTATCTAAAACTGGATAAAACAAGATATGTCATTTTATCTCTTTCCATCACATGATCAGTATTATATGTTTGTTAGATTAAGTACTTCCTCCCATCCTGACCGGATAACGTTGTAGGTATACTTACTGAGGAGGAGTTACTTTGTGATTCCTATTATGGACTTGCTGACGAGGACCAGGCCTTGTCTTACGAGGATGTACCTGCGGGGGAACTCGTCTAGTTGTCTATTTACTTTGGACTTTTGAGAGTAGTCATGTATTAGAGTATATATTTTGTGACTGGACCTGTATCCAGCTTTATATTTCGGACTTGTACTTGAAACTTACTATATATATGAGATGACTTTTGTGGTTGGAACAATTCTGACCTTCTTTACATATATAACTGTTAGCACATTTTAGTCTTATCTTATTTATCTTAGAACAGCTTACTACGCTTTATCTTAAGCGTAGGCTGGACATGACTCGGCCCGGCCCAACAATTTGGGTAGCGGATCGTGAATGTTTTTAGTGGTGGCCCATGCAGGTCCCTGACTAAATGGTTTGGTTACGTCATTGTACCAAGCTTGTCTGCAATTAGGAACTTAAGGTAATTAGACAACACTAGGAATGACGCTTAGAACACCTAGAGGATTACTAGGATTGCAACATAGGAAACGCATCACCTGTTCGTTTTTACAAATTGGATTTTTTTTGTTATTTATGATTGTTTACTTAAAAGAGTCTTATAAGTCCTTTTTATTTATTTAGATGGTGCTCACCAGCTCATCCCAATATGCCACATCTGAGAATGGCACACTTTCTACCCAGTCGACTGACCAGTTAACCGATACACCTCCACCTCCACCTACCATACTCCTCCACTCTACAAATCCACCAACCCAAATGCCTCTACCAACTTCCACATCACAGTCCCAGCAGGACCCGGTACTTCTACCACCACCTATTACTATACCTGCCCAGGTTTCCGTCACACTCGACGGGAACCAACTGCTCACTCTGATCCAGGAGTTCCTAACGACCCATCAGGAGCAGACCACCTTACTCCGCCAGAGCATAGAACGTTCTGAGGAGCGTACCATGGTCCCACCACCTATAGAGCCACGACAGAGAGAAGGGACAATCAAGGACTTCATGGGTCTGAACCCTAAGGAGTTCTTAGGGACTGAGGGCATAGTAGTAGCAGATGACTGGCTAGACTCGGTAGAGAGGAAGCACCTTGGAGCTAGGTTGCCGAATGACCTCCAGGTCGAGGCAGCAGGATTTCTGCTGATAGACTTGGCAGGAGTTTGGTTCAGGAATGAGCCGCTATTTGCGAGAGGGAAGGCCACTTGGGATCAGTTCAAGACCCAGTTCAAGAAGAAATTCTTCTCGACCACCGCTAGGGTAGCCATGGGGCTACGATTCCAGAACATCTAGCAGGAGAATCGTTCTGTTGACGAGTATGAAGCAGAGTTTAGTCGTTTGAGCCGTTTTGCTCCTAGTCTAGTTGCAGACCCTGAGGAGATGACGCGTAGGTTTTGTCATGGTCTAGTTCCAGACATTGGCATTTTTATAGTAGCGAACGGTACGACTGACTACTACCAGAGCCTAGAGTTGACCCGGAGCATAGAGGAGCGTCTTCTGTCTTGCAAGAGGCCGGCTTATATACACCTGACAGATTTAGGTTAGATTTTAGGGTATGGATTAGGGTTAGTTTTAGGTTAGATTTTAGGTTAATGGGTTTTAACCCGATAGCCCAAACTTCGTGTCCTGACAGTTAGGGACACGAAAAACAGTCGAGTCCAAGTGTCATGGTTATTTATGACACGCACGACACGAGTTGGACGTGTCCAGACATACCACTAGGTTCGTCAGGACGCGGCGAGTCGCATATGTGAAGACGAGTCGTGTCGGAGAAAGAAATACAAAGTAACACGTACGTGTCCAAGTCGAGCGGGCTGTTGATGCGGCGACAGGACGGAGGAAGCGTCGGCATCGCGGCGCTGGGGTGGTGCTGCACTCGCCTTGGCGTGGCGAACTCGTCGGTGGGGGTCGATGGTGGTGTAGGCAGTTGTGGGGGTGGCGCTAGGGGCCGCCGGAGTTAGGGTTAGGGTTAGGGCTTCGTCGAAGAAGAAGGGGCTATTAGGGTCGGAATTTAGACTAGGATTAGGGTTTCGGGATAGGGGAGTATTTATAGAGGGGGTAGGGCGGTTGAAATAGGCTAGGTCGGTGGTGCGGTGGCATTCGCTGCTCGTCGACGGTCATCGGGGGCATGTGAGAACGTGGGGGGGGTGATGATGATTTACAGAAAAGTCCCCCAATTTAGGGTTTTGCAAAATAACCCCGCTCTTATTGGTTTACAAATTATTATTTGCAACCCGCAATAAAAATAATTCAACTAATTACAATTTGATATTAAAACAAATTTAAATATTACAAAATAATATTAAAACATTTAAATTAATTGCAAAATGATATATTTAATTTTAGAAATCATTTAAAAATTATTTTAAAATTCTAGAAAAATTCCTAATAATTATATTAATTTATTTTAAATATATAAATGCTATTTAACATTATTAAAATATTATTTTGAAATTTAGGGGCTTACAACCATTATTGAAGGAAATTATCTCACTACGATGACTCTTGAATCTCTCATGGGAAAGCTTATGACACATGAGCTGGACCTTAAAGACTTTGAAAAGACTGCACCAAAGGAGAAGGCTATAGTATTCAAGGCACATCATAAGACAACCTCCGATGACGAAAGTGAGACCGATAGCTCAGACAACGAGCAAATAGCCCTCATGACAAGGAACTTCAGAAGATTTCTTAAATATGAGAAGACAAACAAAAAGAAGAAAGATTCCAGGGACGATGAAGAACCAATCTGCTACGCTGTAAAAAGATAGGTCACATCAAGAAAGACTGTCCTATTATAGAAAAGGAACAGCAGATATGATCAATCTAGCAAAAGAAGGACTTCGACAAGTACTGATGCTAATACCAGCATCTGGTGTGAAAGTGAGGTGAGCGATTCTGAAGAAGAAGAAAAACCTCGCAACATAGCAAACCTATGCTTCATGGTTACGGATGCTAAGGTAACATCGAATCCTCTTTATGAAAAATTTACATTTGATGAATTGTATGGTGCCTTCACTGATCTATTAGAAGATAAAAAAAATGATTGATTTGTACAAAAGTGCTAAGAAAGAGCTAAAATTTGTATAATTTGAAATTTTTAAGCAATCTCAAATGCTAGAAGACATTAGAAACTCTTCTACTAATATGGATGAGGTTACTTCTTTAAAGTGGAGTTTACATGACACTCTTAAAAAGCTTGAAAAATCCAATCGAGAAAATATAAAACTCAATAATCTCTATGAACTAGAGAAAAAGAAGTATAACATTGTGACTCGGAGGTTAGATGCACTCATGACCAAGTACAATGAAGCCTGTGATGTCTCTAAAAAGTTAAAAATTAAGTTAGGTAAACAGGTTGTCAAGCCTGTAACTCAAGCGAACACAAGTCACAAGGCTAAGCATAAACACAACACGACCAACACTATTGGAACTGCTAGAAGTCATACATTCATGTATACTTTCCACACAAGAAGTCACACACGTCTTCAAAACACACATACATGATCTTCGAACTTCATCTAACACTAACACTTCTATTACATATCATTATTGTGGTATAAAAGGACATGTATCACATCAATGGATTAGGAAGCTTGTAGATATGCATGTATATGTTTGGGTTCCAAAAGCTAACAAATCCGGACCCTCAAGAAATTGGGTACCAAATGTTACATCTTCAACTTGTGTTATAGGTGGACCTTCATTCTCCTACTAGAAGCAAGTGGATCCTTGATCAAAGCTGTAACAAGTACAGACTGACATGAATTGACGCATGAAAAGGAGGAGATCAAAGCTGTAACAAATAAAGTTGTGTTTTGGATGTTCTACTCTTGTAAGTTCTTTGTTCACAAAGCAAGATATAATGAATACAGAACAAGTATCGAGTTTATAACTCTTGTAATCTCTATACTTGAGTTACGAACTCGATACTTGTTTTGTATTCTTTAATTATAGCTTACTTTGTGAATAAAGAGTTTACAAGAGTTCTTTGTCCAAAGCATAACTTTTCTTGTTCCAGCTTAGAGCTCCTTATTTTCGTGTGTCAGTTCATGTCGGTCTTCACTTTCTGCAGTAACTTCTTCCAATTAACCTCCCTTCCTTGGCAATGATGATACGACAACCTATCTTGATTCTATTATTATAGTAGATAATGACTTAGTATTACATTATGTAGGTTCATCTTGATTTTTTTATATCCTTCAGATACTAGATTCGATAAGAACGTATACTACACCATATGTACAGAACATAATGATCCACACTAATGTATGCTAGAATGAATTTTGGGTTGTGTTCTAAGCCATCCGTTCTCATACTTAAAACAGATATGAATTTGTACTGTGAGAGCGCCAGAGAGAGTGAGAGCGCCGGAGGGGGAGGAGAGAGAGTGAGAGAGTAAAATAGGGGAAATAAATTGGTGGGGGGAATATAATTAGAATTTAGCGATGTTCATACTAACGTCGCTAAATTAGTCGCTATTGGCAACGTCATAGCGACGTTTTGCGACAACTAGCTCATGTAACTATGTAGCCATAGAAGAAGTTGACTGTCCTCCGACCCTCATCCCTCGGCAATGATGATACGACAACCTATTACTATATCTTATATAGTAGTAGATGATGTTTTAGTATTACATTATGTGAGTTCATCTTGATTCTGTTACATTCTTCAGATACTAGATACTAGATTCGATAAGAACATATGCTACACCATATGTACAGAATATAGATGATTCACACTAATGTATGCTAGTATGAATTTTGGGTTGTGTTCTGAGCCATCCGTTCTCACATTTAAAACACATATGAATTCGTACTGTGGGTCAATCTTTGTTTTTGTATTTTCGGCGAACCCAGGGATTGGATTCTGTATTTTGTATTTTGGATTCTGTATTTTAGCTCCAGCTTCAGCTCCATTTGCATTAATCTACAGTACGACAAGGTGATCAGGACATAGTCCCTGCAGCCATTCGACTGACGAGGAAGAAACTATATAGCCGTAGATAAAGTTGACTGTCCTTCGATCCTCATCCCTCGGCAATGATGATATGACAACCTATCACTATATCTTATATAGTAGTAGATGATGTCTTAGTATTACATTATGTGAGTTCATCTTGATTCTGCTACATTATTCAGATACTAGATACGATAAGAACATATACTACACCATATGTACAGAATATATATGATTCACACTAGTGTATGCTAGAATGAATTTTGGGCTGTGTTCTGAGCCATCCATTCTCACACTTGGCAAAAAATCGAATTTTCTGTATTTTATCTGCTTTCGAAAATGTACTCAAACGAGATGGCACCCGTTCTCACAGATGGCACCTAAGACCCGAGGATCTCGCTTGAGGGAGGTACAGATGGCTGTGAAAGAGGAGGTGGCTCCAGCTCCAGAGGGCAGTTCCACCGAGAGAGCTGCTCCAGAAGTAATTCCTAAAGCCAAGGGAGCTGTGAAGGAGGAGGTGGCACCACAGGACAGTTCCACCGGGAGTTCCAGTCATCCATCTCCTCTGGATATTGATCTGGCTGTCGCGGATCCTACTTATGCGCGCTGGCTGAGGGAGTTCTATCGGCCCCAGCATAGACGACAGTAGATACATATATTGACTGGATTTGTTTTGATGGATATATCTCATCCAGATATTGTGATGGATATTTGTTTTGATGGATATATCTCCTTTTGGATATTATGATGGATATTTGTTTTCTTGTGTGTGAAGTATATTGGTATAGCTTGCTATGGATGCATATTGTGATGCATATTTGTTTGTGTGATGTGTGATGCATATTGTGATGTTCCGAGAGGCTTGAGGAGACGACCAATTATTTTTGGTCTATTCTGGATTGTATTGTGCGGGCCGATGTTGAGTGTTCCACCGAAGGGGTCGACGAATCCAGGGATTAGATTCTGTATTTTGGATTGTACATTTGCATTCTGGATTCTTTTTTTATTTTATTTTTCAATTTAGTGACGTTTTTAGTAACGTTTATATTCGTCGATAAACTTTAGTGACGAATATAAAGGTCGCTAAAAACGTCGCTAAAGTGTTGACGTGGCAAGTAATCTGATGCCACCACATCGTCGCAAGAACGTCGCTAATGTGTCGCTAATCGGCGACCACTTGAAAACGTCGCAACTTTATAAACATCGCTAACTAACATCGCCCTAGCGACGTTTTACGACGTTTTCTCGGTTAGCGACACGCTTTTTTCTGTCGTTTATTAAACGTCGCTGAAAACATCACTAATTTAGTTTAGCGACGTTTTGGCCTAGTTTAGCGACGTTTTAGAACGTCGTTAATCTGACAAATTTTTGTAGTGCAACGTCTACAAAGCTTGATACAGATGAAAGTGGTACACCAACTGAAGTGCGTAAGTACATAGGTATAATTGGTAGTTTATTGTATCTAACTGCTATTTGTGCAGACATTACATTTTTAGTATGCTTATGTGCTAGATATCAGGCTTGTCCTAAGGAATCACATGTGAGCGTTATTAAGCATATCTTTCGATACCTTAAAGGTACTTTAACAACCGGTCTATGGTATCCCAAAACCAATTCGTTTGACCTGATAGGTTACTCGGATGCGAATTTTGTTGGATGCAAGGTCGATCATAAAAGTACCAGTGGCACATGTTATTTCCTAGGAAATCCTTATTCTCTTAGTTTTTTAAGAAGCAAAATTCTGTTGCGTTATCGACAATCGAGGCTGAATATATAGCCGCAGGACATTGTTGTGCTCAGATTTTGTAGATGAAACAAACTTTGGAAGACTATCAGTTGTCTTA
The DNA here is from genome assembly GCA_029216955.1 of Iris pallida. Lineage (NCBI taxonomy): Eukaryota > Viridiplantae > Streptophyta > Magnoliopsida > Asparagales > Iridaceae > Iris > Iris pallida. Next base: position 16,862 of record JANAVB010005328.1, on the reverse strand, counting down.
TAACCACATCCCTATTTACCGCGATAACACTAGCACGAAAAATCTCACAAAAAAAACCTGTTTATCACCCTCACACTAAACACAGAGAAATTAGATATCACTTTCTTAGAGACCATATATTGCAGGAAGATATTAGTTTAGAATTTGTTGACACTGAACATCAATTAGCTGACATCTTCACTAAACCCCTAGCTGGAGATCGTTTTAACTTTATACGAGGAGAATTAGGAATCTTGGATGTTGAAGTTTTATAATTAAATATTACTTGATCTAAATTCATAAAAGCCAAAAGGACCCTTCTAACAAAATGATGTAAAAGTCTAAGTGACACGGTACCAAGTGTCTTCGGACTACTGCTAGCTGGGATCCAGCCCCTACAGCTAACCCGAAATAGTCTATACATTTTGTGTATTTTGGTTGATTAATATTAATTATTTTACCTCAACACAAGTATTTCGAGTTATACTTTAAATAAAGGTTAAAACCTGTATCAAATTATTTATATTTATGTCCTGAATACACAGGAACCGAACTCAAACCGAGCTCTGTCCAAACTCGGACCGAACTCGATCCTGGGTAGTCAGAACAGAACTGAACAGTTAGGTTTTCCCTTATATAAATACCTCAAAACATCATCTTCTTCATCTCAATACAGCCAAAAACCACCGAAACCCTAACCCTAGACACCCTATAACTCCATATTCCAAGCCTCTCAAGCTCTAAAAACTTAGATTCAGAGCTATCTCGGGGTTCTCTTCTACTGTTTTGAGTCAATTTCGGTATATCTCTCCACTTTCCTCTACTTTTAATTTCTATGGCTCCCAAAATTCCTCAATTTTCCAAAAAAAAATGGAAGGTTGGAGAAGCTTCTTCCTCCACTGCTCCTAAGGAAGCCACTTTTTCACTTTTTAGTACCGCCATGCCGGACGAAGACTGATTTGTGTCTCAAGATGCTTCTAATGAATGGTTCAATGATTTCCATCAACAAAAAATTTGTTTGGGAGTCCTATTAATTACAGTTTGTTTCTCGACCATTTAAACATCTTTCAATACTTTGATCTTGTAGACCTAGTTTAATCTAGTTTATCGGTTTATTCTAATGCAATTTGTATGTTCTATTGCAATCTATCGTTCACAAAAGGCACGGTTAAATCAACTGGTGGAATTGACATTGAGTTTGATGCCGATGATTTGGCAATTATGCTTCGCATTCCTAATATAGGGGAAGCGTTAGTGGATACCTCAGTGCAATTCCCAGCACATGTGGCTTTTGACTCTTTTCGTGATTCTTTATGTGCACCAAACTCTCGTCCCAAAGGCACTCTTCGCCCCAAGCACTTGAACAATTATTTTATGATTTGCATCAGATGATATTTTTTGCAATTCTTCCAAAGAATACCTCCACTAATGAGATCTCTTACTTGGAACTATCTTCCATTTACCATCTTCACTTCTAAGTCCCTTTTAGTCTTCCCAAGACTATCATTGCTGCTATGGTGAAGTGTTGTAAGAAACCACGGTGACTTCTCTATTTAATGTATTTGCCTTACATCTTTCAGTTCTTTGAGGTTACCTTAGATGATTGTGCTTAGGATGCTCCATTTACCCATCTTCACGAGCATCGTAGAGTTGCTCCTATTCCTGCAGTTCAGGCTCCTCCTGCTCTAGTTGACCCATCAGTTGACAGCTCACATCCTTCCCATCCTCCTAGTGGTGTCACTCTTGAGTCTCTTCAGGCCTTGATGCTGGACCAGTTTCTGGCTATGGATTTCCGTACCACTCTTCAGCTCCAGGCCATATCCAACATTGTGAGAGATGTTACCTACAACTTTTCTCACAACCCTGGTGGCACTATCACCATGGTTTATTACCCCTCAGTGAATGGATTTTGCATTGATGATCCAGAGGCTCAGCGTTAATTTGATCCTGCAGTTGTCCGCTATGATGCCAACCAATCTGCTGAGACCGGTCCTTCTAGGGCAGCGGGTGCTAATAATGATGATGATGATGAGGATGATGATTAAGCATGTTCCTTAGTGATACAACGTCACTATTTATGTTTTAGTTATGTTTTTCATGTATTAGTGATAAATGCTTCTTTCAAGCATTATCATACTTTAGTAGTTAGGAGTATCTTTTAGTCAGCATGTATTAGTTCTTTCTGTATCAGTTTCAGCACTCTATGCATCTCTGATTATGTATCTTTTCTTTATGCCCTTTTCATCTATATTTGTGCTAAGTACCGTTCTCCTATTTTGCTTATATGAAAAAACGGGGAAGAAATTTAGATACTTTCATTACTCTTTACTCTGTTGATTATCAAGATACACTCACGAATGTTGCTCTAAGTTTGGTTTAAGTTTTTCTTTCTAGACTTCACAGATGTTCAGCACAAATATTTTCTTGCGGGGGAGTAAGACAAACAAATGACCTGATTTTATTATGAGAGAGTAATTTCAAAAAGATCTTGTACCTTTACATGAGCTACTTTCGTACCGGTCTACTTCCAAAACAAAGCTGAACATCGATAAAAGTATTAAATCGTAGTTTTTGTCACATTATCAAAATGGGGGAGATTGTTGGCCTATGCAACCATGATCAACTTGATTTCGATAATGGATTTAAAACTCCAACATTGATATAAAGAGCAAATAAGACTTCAAAAAGATACAGAAGATTATTTTTATACTTTATTCTGTATTTTATATTTTCTTGAGTCTAGATAAATTGTGAGTCAGAATCACTGGCAATTTAGATTATCCTAGATTACCATCACAAACCTATCTTTCTATCCAAAACTTTGCTAAACCAAAAACTGGCCAGAAAAAACTAAAAACCTATTAACCGAACTCGGTCCCTTGGTTTACTCCTGGTCAGCAGCAAATTTTTATTCCTTTGGATCTATAACGTTCAAAATTTTGAACGTTTCCCTAACCGAGTTCTGCTCGAACTCTGTCTCAAAAATTACTATAAATAGAGAAGAATTTGTCATTTCTAATCACTCATTCATTCTTCATCTTTCTATTCCCAAGACAACTCCTATTCCCAAGCCTTCCTATCTATAAGAAGTCGGGGACAGATAAATAAGACTTACGGTGAGGCTGGTCGTTAGGGACTTCGATCATGGTTGTGTTATTGATGTCGATAGGATCCCAGTGGTACAGGAGGTGCTATGCATGGCAGCTAGTGTCGACATGACGATCGAGGAGCTGAAGACAAAGGAAGATAGAAAGCAGCTCGGGGGATCGGAGATCAGTGGCATAGGGGAGCAGGAACTCTGTCGCGGAACGACAGACATGGAGTCCACTTAAGGACCCATGGGTCAATATCCTCTCATCAGACTGGAGGGAGAGATTATTGGAGTCTAGTCTGGATTTGGTAACAACATATTTGTGAAATCCAAATATAGTAAAATATTTGATTTGATTAGATTTGGATGTCCATAATTGGTGTTGTGCTATTTTAGATATAATATGATTCTTATTTTAGGAAATCCTATTATGATCTAAAATAGGATGTTGATGGAGTATTTTAGACACTCAATGTACTCCTCGAGGGCAAAAAGCTCCAACTTCTGCCTCCCAAGCATCCTGATGAGGTGGACAAAGTGGACGACCCCAAGTATTGTCATTATCGTCGGTACGTCCACCACGCGACTTGGGATTGCTACATCCTGAAGAACAACACACATAGACTGGTCGACGCCAATGTCCTCTTATTGGACTTTGAAGAGAAGGTGGTCTCTGCCAATATGGTGACCCTCCAATTCGACAACTTTTTGCTGACTGAGGCACAAGATAGGGTCGTCCCGATCTCGAAAATAATGACAGAGGTCGTCAACCTCCCGGTTGCTCAAACATCAGGGCTAGTACCCGTCAGAACTCCTCGAGGGGAGGTAATGTAGGTACACCTCGACCTTACCGATGACCTAATCCGTCCTGTTGCACATCCTACTGACAGGGTCAAGGGAAAGAAGGTCAAATCCTGCCATACAATCTCTTCCGTACTAGATAAAGAGAGGGTAGAAGCAACCATGACTGGTCTAGATTACGCACGAAACTATGACCAAGCCCTAGGGAAAGAGGCGTTGCCGGCTTTGACATCCGTCAACCCCAGCTCATCCGAACCTAGCTTGTCCCAACAGCCAGCAACGGATAAACAGAAACAGAAAGAGGGATGTTTTGACAAGACCCTCAGAAAAGAAATCGCAGTGGGGCTCGATAGGCCCTATAACTTCGATATCTTGGCTCAACTTGCCAACACTCCAGCCAGGCTATCATTTTTTGAGTCCTTCGTCTCTCTAAGAAGACCCGAGAGGCCTTCAGCGAAGCATTGCAGCATACCGAATCCTACTTAGGATATATACAACAACCCAAAAAAGATCCTACAGCATGTCCCCAGTGCCACAATATAATAGAGACCATCCCAAGCATTACCTTCTCGCAACATGACATGTTGCTCAAGAACAACAGGCATGCCCGATCCTTATATTGTATGGGATACGTCGGCGGTGTCAAGGTTGATCGCATGCACATTGACCCGGGGTCATCTGTAAGCGTCATTCTCCACCACTTATTATATACTCTGGGGATCCCGATGCATTGGCTATCTCCAACCCAAACTATGATCAGTGGTTTCAACAATGACAAAAGCTGCCCAGAAGGGAAGATTTGTCTGAAAATACAGATTGGCGATCTGAAGACGGAGGCAACTTGCTATGTCATCGATGCAGACTTTTGCTACAATGTCCTACTAGGGAGGTCGTGGATACATGAGCACATGATCGTACCGTCCACCCTAGACTAATACTTTAAATACGTCAATAGTGACGATGTAGTAAAGACTGAGTTTGCAGATATCGATCCCTTCAAAGGGGTTAAAGTTTACTATACGAAATCTTGTCTATTCTGGAAAAACCATCAGAAGGACTCAGGAGAAGACGCTGATGATGAAGCTGAAACTCAGAACCCCTCAGAGGGACCTATCAAAGTGAAACAAAAAGAATGCCCTACAGCATCGACGGTTAAATTGTCGGCAAATGCCTCTACCCCGTTAGTGGTTCGGCTAAGAGAAAAGCAACCAGCAAAGAAGATTTCTTCTGGTAAACCCTTTGTGCTGAAACTCTGCAGTCCACCTCCTCCCTCGTCGATCCTACTAGTTACAAAAGCTGGGGGTGGCAATTTGAAGGACATGTTTGTACCCTATTTTCCTGCCTCCGACAATATAGTCCCGGAAGGGGATCTATCATATTTCATCAAGACCTAAGGTTTTTTTTTTTTCTCTCACTATATACTCATTTGAGCAAGACCTAAGGTTATCGCTGCAAAACCAACTTGCGTTCGCCTACTCTGTGAGCCTAGTGCTCCCGATACACGATGCGTATTTTATAGTACCAGCAAGAAAGAAGGAAGAAAAGCCCATTATTTCGGCCGGGTAGAGAGTTCACGGACCCATATTTCTCGTGAGTCAAACCACAAGATCGGTACATGCATGCTCACCACTATACTCCTCAAGGCCGATGCATCTTCTAGAAGATGGGGTACGACTTGAACATCAATATGTGCCTTAACTATGGTAAAGGCCAATATTTGCCAATCAAGATCAACGTCCCCAAAGGTAAATCTGAACAGTATTACCACATGACCCATTGTGGCCTTGGGTATGTAGTATCCAAGCCTCCTAAAATTCTACAATCCAAGGAGGAGAAGTACTCATATTCTTTCGACTCTTTCTATGACTCTGACGTCAGCATCGTAGATATATTTTGGAAAATATTATCGGTGAACATGACGTCAGTAGACCAGATCGAAGAAAATGATGACCAATTCTTTGAACCTTTTGAAGTCAAACCTTGGTCTCAACAGCTTGATTCCCAATAGGGAAAATGCTTCGAGCAGCGCGAGCCTCCCACCGAAGATGAGGTCATACAAGTCAATCTGGGAGACGATTCTTCTCCCAAGCCAATCTTTATCAGCAAAAGCCTAAAATGAGAAGATCATAAATCTCTCATCGAGCTCGTAAGAGAGTACATAGATGTCTTTACCTGGAGTTTTGAAGATATGTCGGGACTAGATCCAAACATCGTCGTGTACAAATTAAATATTTTATCCAATGCTAAGCCAGTAAAGCAGTAGCAACAACGGTTTTACCCTAATGTTATGGATGACATCGAGAAGGAAGTAGACAAGCTGATAGCAAGCGACTTCATCCATGAGAAATAGCATCCAGATTGGGTAGCCAGTATTATCTCAGTCGCCAAGAAGAATGGAAAGATTCGAGTCTGTATAAACTTTCGTGATCTAAATGCCGTCTGTCCGAAAGATGAGTTTCTATTACCAATCCCTGATGTGATGGTAGATAACAACTGTAGGTTTGAGCATATGTCGTTCATGGACGGCTATTCAGGTTATAACCAAATCAAGATGTCCCCAGAAGACGAGAAATACACGTCATTTCGGATACCAATCGGCGAATTTTGCTATACTGTGATGTCTTTCGGTTTAAAGAATGTGAGCGCTACATACCAAAGAGCTATGAGAACCTTATTCTGTAAACAGTTGCATAAGACAGTCGAATGCTACATTGATGACATCGTTGTCAAAAGTCGTCTCCGTAGTGATCACTTACATGACTTAAGAACTGTGTTCAACCTGATGAGGGCACATCAATTGAAGATGAACCCGACCAAGTCCTTCCTAGGGGTGTCCAGCAGCAAATTCCTGGGATTTATCATCACTTCAAAAGGAATCCATGTCGATCCCGAGAAGACAAAAGCTATCATCGAGATGCAACTGCCATTGAACCTCCTTGAACTTCATGGTCTTCAAGGGCACTTAGCGTACATCCGAAGGTTTATCTCTAATCTCTCAGGACGTTGTAAGCCCTTCACTGAGTTGATAAAGAAGGGGGTATCCAACGTCTGGACCAAAGAATGCCAACGAGCCTTCGAGGACATTAAAGAGTACCTTACAAACCTTCCAATCTTAGTAGCCCAGTCATGGGAAAACCCTTTCTACTTTACGTCCAGGCCATGGACTATTCCCTTGGAGCATTGTTAGCCCAGAATAATGATGTCAGCAACGAATATACCATCTACTACCCCGGTCGACTGCTGATCGAAGCTGAACATAGATATACCTCTATTGAGAAAGAATCCTCACCCTGGTTTTTGCCGTCCAGAAAACCCGTCATCACATAGTGGAGCAAACAATTCACGTCATCTCTCGGGTCAACCCACTCAGGGTCCTTATGACCAAACCAGGAGCGTTAAATTCACACCTCGCTACATGGGCGATACTATTGTCACCTTATGACGTAGTATTTGTTCTACAAAAAGCGATCAAAGGCCAAGTGCTAGCCAATTTCCTGGCTGCTCATCAGGTAGCTGAAAACTCAAAGCTTTATGAAGATATCCCAAACGAGGTAACAGAGGCCCACGTCACAACTGAAGAGCATGTTTGGCAACTGTTCTTTGATGGTGCTTCAAGGATAGGTCCCAAGGGTGATATCGTAGCAGGAGTGGGGGTAGTATTAATCTCTCATGATGATCTGGTCATCCAACAAGCATATTCATTCTCGGAACTATATTCCAATAATATGGCCGAGTATAATGCTCTCATTGTAGGGCTTAGCTAGCCAAAGAGTTAGGGGTCGATTTCCTGGTAGCCTACAATTGTAGGTCCTAAAAATCAAGTTGCACCCATCAAAAAAGCAATAAAAATCAAATTACGCATCCTTCAAATGAACTGCGCAGGAGACAGACTGCGCAACAAATCAACTGCGTGAGGCCGAACCGCGCTAACATCCAAATGCACTAGCTGCTGTGGCAACGTCATCATTATCTGACAAAAATCTGATCTTCTGACAGCTGACAGCCCGATAAACGAGGAGTCCTTTCGTTTCTTGTACAGCACAGCGCTCGAGGACAGCTGTACAACCAGTGCAGTATGACAACCCAACCGAAGCGCTGTCTGCCAGATTCTCGTCAGCACAGTTCGATCACAGCGCAGTCTGAAGCTAGCACAGTTCAAGTGGCGCAATCCATCAAGATAACTGGCATTTTATACGTGGCCTACATGCCATCAATTGCTCACCACGTGGCAACCGTCTGTATACGACCATGCGCATTTCAATCAAACAATGCCATACGTCAAATACAGTTGAGCCACGATCGAGTAACTGCCAGCGCAGTTTGCTGTCTGCGCAGTCCAATGCTTGCGCAATCCAGCCTGCACAATCCAGAAATAACTACTAATTAGTTATTTTCCAGAACTCTATAAATAGAGTTTCAAGTCCTTCATTATCAAGATCAGAATAGATCAGATCATTTATCATCACCAGAGATCAGGAGTTCTTGCCCAAGTGCTGCTGCATCCTTCAGAGGCTATCGTCTTCAAAGTTCACATCATCCAAGGGATAAAGCGATCGTCTTTAGATCGGATTCCTATAGTTGTACTTTTTCAGAATTCAATTGTAATCCTCTTACAAAGTTTGTGAAATAAAAAAAGAACTATTATTTTTGCAAACAAAATGGCGACTCTGCTGGGGACGACTTTCTCCTCCGACGAGGAAGTGACAACTCAATGTGTCGTTGCGTCTATCGGAAAGATACAGAAGAGTCTGGTTGTGAAGGTCAACCAAACTGCCTATGAAGCGATGATCAACTCTAGGGCTACTCGTCGCACTGCAACCTCTGCCAAGAGCAAGGTTCGTTCAGTGTGGACTCCAAAGTCCTTTGCACAGTTCTCTACGCAGTCATCTGCGCAACCTGCTGTCTCTGCTGCCAAGGAGACAGTAGCTTCTACTTCCCATGCGCAACTACCTCTCTTTTCTGCTAAGGTGCAAGCCACTTTCTATGCTGCTTTGGCAAAGTGCAAGACTCCTCTTCCTCTGGCGCAGTTGGCTGCATCTTCACCTGCGCAATCCATTACTCCTACAACCAGAGTGCAACTCAAACACTCTGTAGTCAAGACTCCTGCTGCGCAAGCTGCAACTCTTGGAGTTTCTGTGGCCAAAAGACCATCTGTCAAAGTTCTTCATGCGCAATCAGCAAATGCACCTACTGCTACAGCCCTAGCGCAAGCTGTTCCAGCGCAGTCGACGAGGGATAGCCTTTTGGCTAATCTCCCTTCTTCTCACAGTAAGGGGAGAAACTCTGCTCCTCTTCCCAAGCACCCTGTTGCTCCAGCGCAATCTACTGGAGGTAGTCTGCTGACTATTCCTCCTCCTCTTCAGAACAAAAGAAAAGGCCCGTTGGTCTTTTCTCAAATTTTCTCGTTCCACGACTTGGAAGACAACATAGGGAAACGCTCTTTAGCCAACCCTTCTTCACAAAACAAGGAAAAAGGTCCTTTTGTCTTTTCTCAGTCTTTCCCGATTTTTACCTCGGAAGATCAATCTGAACGTGTCTCGGCACCAATCAGTACAAGAACTCTCTCTCACAAGAGTTCTCCTCTCCCTGCCAAAGGGAAATGTACTAATCAAAGAGGTATTCTGCCTACTCCGGTAGCAGAATTCCAAGATCTCCTAACTCTCAGGATATCTCGCTCACAGCAAGGAAAATTACTGGTGTCTCAGACAGAAACCCCTGGGGGTGAGTTTGCTGATCTACGGGATTATCTCAATAGACCTCGGTCTACATCAACTTCGGCGAAATGCAAGCAGCTAATGCCGAAAATGAACCTGCATCAGAAGCAAACTTCCAGGACGAAAAATCCTGACACCTATGCCAATAAAGTGAGTACTTCTCTGTATACTCGTAGAACAAAACATCTGAAGAACCGGAACCATGTTCCAAATGTTGTCAAAGAACATATCCCTCGAACTTCTTCTCGTCCCGTCATGGTTCCTGACCTCCGAGAACACCTCAAGCAAAAGCGGGACAATATCTCGACACCTCCAGTTCAACCACTTGAACACTATTGTAATCACAAGGTTGTCATCAAGTGCTGTTGCCAGACAACAAAACGATCTGTCTTCGATCGTCTAAATTTTGCAACTTCGGAACCAATGTCAGAAGATGAAGATGAAGACGAAGTGTTGTATGCTTCCGTCGACATGGCTTCTCGAGACACTGGGGGGTAGAAAGTGCTCCAAACACGGCAAGCCTCGTAGGCCTAGCCAGCGGTATTTAGATTTACTCCAAGAATCTTCTGAAGGAGTATTTCGACATACCCGATCCCGAAGTCGAAACACAATCGGTCAAAGGAATCTTCTCCAAGATCCTTCTGGTCATCTTTCTATTTCTCATTCAGGAGATGATTCCTTCTCTGATTATGATGCATACAATGAAAGTTCTGAACAGACAGTATCTTCTACTATACCTAGAGAAGTGACAGCTTATGTTGTCACTGAAGACCCGGATGCTTCTAGTTCAGCAAATCAAGAACAACGAATAGCTGCACTGAAGGACAAGCTGAAGACCATGGCTGAAATGGTCGCCATTATGCATTCTATCATCGTGGCCCAACATACAGTACCACCGACCGCACCTGCTGTAAATCCTGAGATTATAGCATCGTCGGTGCCTATCAATACAGGGCTGGGGGTAGTATCTCCTTAAATACCCCTGTACAAGTTCAACCCACACCCAGTCAGTCAGGAGCTGGGGGTAGTACTTACCACGCTGTTCCTCCCCCTAATACTATAATTCAGCCTGCTCCTTCATCATCGGAAGATACTAATGAAGCTATCAAACTCTTGCGTACTCAGTTTGAGGCCTTTAAAGTGAAAGACAACTTACAGAGATTGGGAATCAAACAATCCTATCCGGTTGAATGGAAGGAAGTCCCATTTCCTCCAAAGTACAAGATTCCCATAATTTCGCTGTTTGACGGCAATACTTCTCCGAGCCAGTTCATTAACCACTTTGAGGTAATGACCATTCAACTTCAGCCAAATGGTGCTCTTCTTATCGGAGTATTTGTCGGCTGTTTAGCCGGTGTAGCATACGATTGGTACAGAAGCTTGCCTGATGGTTGTATCACTTCTTTCTCGGGTCTTAAACAAATCTTCTTGGAGCGATTCTATGAGGGAATCAACGACATGACCATGTCGGCCCTCAACAAGATCAAACAAAGACATAATGAAACCGCTGAAAGTTTCATTGAAAGATTTTGCCGAGAAGCATTAAAGATGCCTCCTGGAACTCCGGCTGCTGTCACTATAGATACCTGCAAGGCAAATCTTTTGCCTATCATCAGCATGTGGACGGGGTCAACTCAATTTTAAGACTAGCCATCATTCATTGTCAATGCTAAAGCAGCTGAAGTTAGCGCTGACAAGTTCAAGCAGTTGGGGGTACACATGTCTAACCCAGACCGGAATGAACACCCGACATCTAATAGCGGTAATCGCCAGAACAACCGCAAGGGTAAAGAAACTTTGAACATCAATTTAAAGAGCAAAGAATCTCTGGCTGTCAACGTGGCTCCACCTACGTCTACTTCTACTCCTTCTGCCCCTCCACCAAGGGAACCTCGTCTGAAAGTAGAGTACTCCTTTGACGAGAATGACATCGTGAGTATCTTTGATTACTTGATCAAAAGCAATAAGCTCCAACTCCCAGACCCGAAGAAGCCTGATGAGGACGGTAAGACTGATCATCCCAAATATTATGTTTATCACAGGTTCATTAGGCATCCCACTCGAGCATGTTACATGCTCAAAGGCAAAATTCAAGAGCTCGTCAACGCTGGTGTTGTCACTCTTCAACAAGATGAGAAGACTGTTACCGCGAACATGGTCTCAGTACTGTTCGGTAACTTCCCTCCACAGATGGTACAACATGGTGTCATCCCTATCCCCAAGGCCACTCTCAAGATCGAGAATCTCCCTCCTCTACGAAGTAAAGGTCTCGTCCCCTTATCCCTTGATAACGGTGAGATTATGTGGATCCACCCGGACCTTGTTGCTGACTTCGAGGCTCTTTCTAAACAAAAAGACCGCTCCAAGAGTAGAACAAAGATCTGCAATATGGATTTTTTTGAACCCATAGTTGAAAAAGAAATCATGCTGGGCACCAGGTCAGGGAAAGCCTATTTATGGGAGTATCCCGAAGCTCAAGAAAACCCTGCTTCTTCTTCTGAGTTTGCTTCAGTACAACCTGTTTCCACTGAAGACATTCCTTCTGCATCCTCATCGGTTGTAGAATCTACTCCTCATAAGCCGACGGTAGCCGACAAAGGCAAACAACAAGTCCGCTTCGACAAACCTGTGAAGAAGTCATCTCCTTCTGGACTTGAGAAGCCATACAACTTTGATATCTTGGCTCAACTAGCCAATACACCGGCCAGTCTGTCAATCTTCGAGCTCTTGCGCCTTTTCAAAGAGACTCGAGAAACTCTGAGTGAAGCTCTAATGCAGGCAGAAACCTGTCTAATCCTTCTAAAGAAGCCGAAAGCAGAGCCTGTCTCTTGTCTCCATTGTCACAGTGTGTTGGAGTTAATTCCAAACATTACCTTCACACAGATGATATGCTGTTAGAAGATAATAGGCATGACCGTCCTCTATACTATACAGGATATATTGACTCGATGAAAGTCGATCGTATTCTGATAGATCCAGGGTCAGCACTCAGCATCATGCCAAAGACAATGCTAGATGCACAGAAGATCCCAATACATAGTCTTTCTGGTACAATCACCACCATCTTGGGGTTTAACCAGGGAAGAAGTGAGCCTCTGGAAAGATTCGTCTAAAACTCCAAATAGGCAATCTCCACACAAAGGTGACCTTCTACATTATAGACAACCATGGTTGTTCTTACAATGCTCTTTTGGGGGGGACCATTCTTGTATGAACACAATATTGTTCCTTCGACTCTCCATTAATGTTTCAAATATGTTGATGACAATAGAGAGGTTCAAAAAAAGGTTGCGGATCTCTATCCTTTCAAAGGTGTCGAAGCATATTGTAACGATGCTCGCAGGTATAAAGATGAGTTCATGAAGGTAGTACTGGCTCTGGATACTAAAGAAGGACAAGAAGCAGTGCCCGATGACACCCTCATCATACCTGTCAAAGGGCGTGTTTCTCATCCTCAGTCCTCCAAACCACTGGCTATTCACTTGCCGGTCCGGAAGCAACCAACTGATGGTGGTCAAGATCAAAGGGAGCTCACCTCTTTTGAGCCACTTGTTATTGACTTACGTGGCAGCTCATCTCTTCTGAGCCACTTGTTATTGGTTTATCTCGTAACAAGGATAAAAGGGAGCTCACCTCCTCTGAGCCACTTGTTATTGACCTTCGTCGTAGCAAGCCTCCTCTACCTTCTTCTTTTCTCCCTCTTGTAATCAATCTGACCAAGTCTGCTAAGGCTAAAGGTCCTGTTGTAAATACAGATGTACAAATCAATAAAAAAGTATCTCCTTTCCAGTATACTGATGTCATTTATCATGCTAAGTGCTATTTGGATATGTTAGATAGCTTTCAGTCATTTACAATAGGAGTTGTACAGTCTCTTCAAATAGAGGTCTTACTTGAACACCCAGATGATTCATACTTTGTTGTCCCTTCTCGAAAGAAAGGCGAGAATCCAATAATTTTTAGTAAATGACCAGAACAAAAATTTAGCTATACGGATGATAGCAAAAGTAACGATACGGGACATCTCCAACTTCGTCGTTACAGTCAACAATCAAAAGACATCATCTGAAAGATGGGTTATGACTTCAAGAATGGCCTCAACTATGGTAAGGGTAGACGAACTCCTATCCGTACGGCTATTCCGAAAGAAAAGTCAGAGATGTACTACAGCAGAACAAAAAGAGGTCTCGAATATACTTTATCTCCCATCTTATCCCCAGCAGTTTGCGAATCCGATAGTGAAAAGCGCTCTAATTCTTCTGATTCCAGATCATGGGATTCTGATACCAGTATTGGTCAAATTTATCGGCTGATCGTATCTTCTAACATGGTATCCGTCAAACTTCCAGAAGGATATGACGAGGATATTGAAGAAAAACCCGAAACAGATCCTTGGGTTCAACGAATGGATACCCAATAGGAACTCTGATTCGAACAACGGGAACCTCCTACCGAAGATCAATTAGTTCAAATCGATGTAGGAGAGAGTGGGTCACCTCGTCCAATATTCATCAGCAAGAGCCTTCCAGAGGCAGATAAGCAAGAATTAATTCTTCTTATTCGAGAATATATTGATGTTTTTGCCTGGAATTATGAAGACATGCCGGGTTTAGATCCCAAAGTTGCTACTCACAAATTGAATATCTTGTCTAATGCAAAACCAGTCAAATAGCAATAATGGCACTTCAAGCCAGAAATGATGGACACAATCGACGATGAAGTCAAGAAGCTCATCGCTTGTGGCTTTATTCGAGAAGAACAACATCCTGATTAGGTAGCCAACGTCGTTCCAGTCCTGAAGAAAACCGATAAAGTTCAAGTTTGCATCAACTTTCGGGATCTTAATGAAGCCAGTCCAAAGGATGAATTTTCTCTCCCTATCACGGACGTCATGATTGACAACACCTGTAGGTTCGAGCGAATATCCTTCATGGATGGATTCTCTGGATACAATCAGATTTGGATGAATCCTGAAGATGAAAAACACACTTCTTTCCACACTCCTCGTGGAGTCTACTGCTATACTGTGATGCTATTTGGTCTCAAGAACGCTGGGGCAACTTATCAACGAGCTATGAGTACCATTTTTCGAGATCATCTGCGGAAGACTGTCGAATGCTACGTCGACGATATTGCCGTCAAAAGTCGTCTAAAGGAAGATCACATCCAAGACTTGAGAACAATCTTCAATTTGATGCGCCAACATCAACTCAAAATGAATCCCACCAAGTCATTCTTGGGTGTCTCTAGTGGTAAATTTCTCGGCTTCGTCATTACCTCTAAGGGTATACACGTGGATCCCGAGAAGATCAAAGCCATCCAAGAGATACGTCCTCTACACAACCTAAAAGAGCTACGAAGATTCCAAGGTCGACTTGCTTACATCAGGAGGTTAATTTCCAATCTGTCTAGACGCTGCAGACCATTTACTCAGTTAATGAAGAAGGGTGTATCTTTCATTTGGACTGAAGAATGTCAACAAGCATTCGATGACATAAAGCGATATCTCATGAACCCACCAGTCTTGGTGCCACCATTCTCAGGCATACCATTCTTAATGTATGTCCGTGCTATGGACCATTCATTGGGTGCTTTACTTGCCCAAAAGAACAAAGAAGGCCATGAACAGGCCATCTATTATCTCAGTCGTACTATGATTGGTGTCGAACACCGTTATAGTTCGGTTGAGAAAGAATGCCTAGCTCTTATGTTCGCTGTTCAAAAGACAAGGCATTACATCATTGGACAAACTATTCATGTCATATCCCGAGTTAATCCTCTTCGGGTACTGATGAAGAAGCCTAACACACTCAAATCTCGGCTAGCTACATGGGCAATTCTGCTAGCCCAATATGACATGGTATATGTTCCTCAAAAATCTGTTAAAGGTCAAGCACTGGCGGATTTCTTAGCAGCTCATCCTGTTCCAAAAATATCCAAACTTTATGATGAAATTCCGGACGAAATACTGGAATCAAATATGATCTCCGAAGAATTTCCTACTTGGCGTCTATTCTTCGACGGTGCATCCAGGATCGGATCAAATGGTACATTATCGCAGGAGTTGGGGTTGTTCTTGTTTCTCCAGATGGATCAACTATCTAAAGAGCCTACTCCCTAGATGAACCCTGCTCCAACAACGTAGCAGAATACAATGCTCTACTCATTGGCCTTCAATTAGATAAACAACTGGACGTCGAATATCTTGAAGTCTATGGCGACTCTAAGCTGGTTGTTAACCAGGTTAGAGGAACCTATGAAGTTCGTCATCAAGATCTAGTGCCTTACCATGAAGCGACAATCAGCATGGCTACATCATTTAAAGCCTTCTTCATCGAATATGTCCGTCGAGCTTGCAATACCGAAGAAGATGCTTTAGCCAATCTTGCAGCAGTCTTAGCCATCCCTACCAAAAGACAGCAGGTGGTGGTTGTCTCTAATCGGAAATTGTTTTACACTAAAAACAATCGTAATATTGAGTTCAGTAATCTTACTGAAGCCAATGTTATCATTGAAGATTGGCGAACTCCCTTCATCGATTTCGTAGTTCATGATATACTTCCTGAAGACCCCAAGGAGGCTACGAGTATCCGTCGACGATCTCTGCGGTTCAACTATAATCAGATCACTAAGACTCTCTATCGATGGACTTATGACGGCCTACTATTGCACTGTCTTGCTGGTGATGAAGCGAAGCAAGTATTACGTGAAGCTCATGATGGTGTTTGCAGAATACATCAACCTGGTCCTAAGCTACAGGACCGTATCCGACGAATGGGTTACTATTGGCCCTCTATGGTATCTGATGCCATCGAATATGCAAAAAAATGTCGAGCTTGTCAAATCCATGCATATTTTATCCATCAACCGTCGGAATTCCTTTATCCGACTGCCGCTTCCTGGCCTTTCGAAGCCTGGGGTATGGATATTATAGGTCCTATCAACCCTCCTTCTTCTAGAGGACATCGGTTCATACTAGCAATAACCGACTACTTCTCCAAATGGGCTGAAGCTATACCTCTGACTGAAGTTAAGACCAGTAGTGTCATCAACTTCGTCAAACACCATGTCATCTATAGATTTGGTGTACCTCGAAGGATCATTCACGACAATGGACCATAGTTCATTAGCCAGAAGTTTACCAAGTTTTGTGATGATCATAGGATTGACAACGTCACTTCGATAGCTTACAATCCTGCTGCTAATGGCTTGGCCGAAGCCTTCAACAAAACTATCATCAAGCTCCTTAAGAAGTTTGTGTCTACTAACAAACGAAA
>JANAVB010005326.1:0-29594 GCA_029216955.1 Iris pallida | reverse complement strand
GCTATTTTGATGCGGTATCGCGTTATGATCTGCAGCAGAGGTTCATTGGCTTGCGACAGATGAGCAGGACCGTCGACGGCTATGCGGCAGAGTTTAGCCGGCTCAGTCGGTTTGCCCCTTCCTTAGTGGCGATCGAGTTGGACCGGGCGAGGAGGTTCCAGCAGGGGCTTCATCTGGAGATCATACTGGCAGTTGAGCAGCATAAGTTCCAGACTTTTGATGCAGTGATGAGGGCGGCGAGGAGGCATGAGTACACCTCGCAGAGGATCGTCGATAGAGTCGGAGGTCAGAAGAGGCCTCACATTCAGAGGGGATCTTCTTCCCAGTCGTCAGTACCAGCTCCAGCAGTCCGAGCTTTGACGATTAGATCTCCGAGGGGACCGGTTCCGGCGGCTTCCTTTCAGCAATCGTCTCAGCCGCGTCCTCAGCAGCAAAGGCAGTCTTCTTCAGTTGCTTGTTCCCATTGCGGGAAGGGAGGACATGTCTTATCAGAGTGCCGTAGGGCACAGGGCTTGTGCCTAGCCTGTGGAGCACCAGACCACAGGATAGGTGCTTGTCCCAGGAGGAGTTTGGCTGGATCAGCATCCTTTCAGCCAGCAGTTCAGCAGTTTAGAGCACCAGCGCCGGTTCAGCAGCAGCAGGCCCAGAGGCCATTACCGACGCAGTCTCAGCAGTTCCAGCAGAGGCCTCAGTAGTATGCTCAGGCTCAGGCTCAGAGACAGAGGGGTCCAGCGACCAGAGTTCAGGGTCAGGCTTTTACACTTTCTATGGAGGAGGCGCTAGCAGCAGGGGAGGTGGTCGCAGGTACCATTCTTGTTCACTCTTATTCATCTTCAGCTTTATTTGATTCTGGTGCTTCGCATTCATTTATATCTGCACGATTTGCGACACATATTGGTGTAGAGCCAGAATCTTTACCTGTAAGGATGAATATACTTACTGGTAACGGTCTAGTAGGAGTAGACCGAGTCTATGCCTCGTGTAGAGTCATAGTATATGGGAGAGAGTTTCCCGCTAGGCTGATAGAGTTTCCTATGGGCGATTATGATGTCGTCCTAGGTATGGATTGGTTGAGTGCTCGACACGCTTCGATAGATTGCCATACTGGCAAGGTTATCTTTCGTGTTTCGAATGAGGAGGAGTTCTTATTCTCTAGAGGCGAGGTGGAGTCTTCACCAGCGGTCATGTGGATGGCAGTAGCCGAGGAGGTTCAGTTGCCCAGAGCAGTTTGTGAGTTTTTCGATATGTTTTTTGAGGAGCTTTCGGGTATGCCTCCAGTTCGGGAGATTGAGTATTATATTGATTTGGTCCCGGGAGCAGAGCCAGTGTCAGCGAGAGTCTACAAGATGTCTCCTTCAGAGTTGTTGGTGTTGTATTAGTCTATTGAGGAGCTTAGGACCAAGGGATTCATTCGTCCTAGTGGATCACCTTGGGAAGCTCCAGCCCTTCTTGTGAAGAAGAAGGATGGTTCATCGCGTATGGTCATTGACTATCGTCAGCTTAACGCGGTGACCGTGAAGAACAAGTATCCCTTGCCCAGGATAGATGACTTGTTCGACCAGCTTAGTGGAGCGGCTGTGTTTTTGAAGATCGATTTGCGGTCTGGGTACCATCAGATCAGAGTCAGAGAGCAGGATATACCCAAGACGGCGTTTAGATCTCGATATGGCAATTGGGAGTTCCTTGTTATGCCTTTCGGAGCGACCAATGCGCCAGCGATCTTCATGGATCTCATGAATCGCATCTTCATGCCCTACTTAGACCAGTTTGTGATAGTGTTTATTGATGATATCTTGGTCTATAGTCGGACTGAGGCAGAGCACGAGCAGCATCTTCGCGTGGTTCTTCAGATTCTTCGGGACCATCAGCTTTACGCGAAGTTCAGCAAGTACAATTTCTGGCTCGATCGAGTCTCTTTCTTGGGTCACATTATTGCCGGAGGTGGTGTTGAGGTGGACCCCAAGAAGGTTGAGGCTATTGAGGGTTGGCCAGTACCTCGTACAGCTTCAGATGTACGCAGCTTTCTGGGATTAGCAGGCTACTACAGACGGTTTATGGCAGACTTTGTTAGGATCTCTGCACCCTTGACACGGCTGACGTGTAAGGATGTGTGCTTTGAGTGGTTAGATGCTTGTCAGGTTTCTTTTGAGAAACTCAAGCAGAGTTTAATTTTAGCTCCTATTCTGACATTACCCGTCGGACCAGGTGGGTTCACGGTGTATTGTGATACGTCAGGCCGGGGACTTGGTTGTGTTCTTATGCAGCACGGTCGAGTGATAGCTTATGCGTCTCGGCAGCTTCGTGACCATGAGAAGATCTATCCGACGCACGATCTTGAGTTGGCCGCAGTTGTGTTTGCCCTCAAGCTCTGGAGGCATTATCTGTATGGTGATCGAGTGGAGATTTTCACTGACCATAAGAGCTTGAGGTATGTGTTCACCCAGAGGGATCTGAACATGCGGCAGAGGCGGTGGCTTGAGTTACTGAAGGATTATGATGTTGATCTTCAGTATCATCCCGGAAAGGCAAACATCGTTGCAGACGCTTTGAGCAGGAGACCCGGGGTCTATTTCTTGACGGAGCAGCGTCACCTTCTAGAGGATCTTCAGGAGATGGGCATTGAGGTAGTGCTACCTGGTGAGGCAGCTATGATAGCAGGCTTGCAGGTTCAGTCTACCATTGTGGATAGGATCAGAGCAGCTCAGTCAGGGGATGCCAGGCTTTAGCAGCTCAGAGCAGAGTGTGTGGCAGGGTACAGAGCAGAGTTGTACATCCATGAGGATGGGATACTCCGATTTGGGAGTCGTCTTTGTGTGCCGAGTGAAGATATTCGACAGGAGATTATGTCGGAGGCCCACAGTTCTCAGTACTCTGTTCATCCTGGAGGGACGAAGATGTACCGAGATATTCGTCAGCATTTCTAGTGAAATGGTATGAAGAGGGAGATAGCTCGGTTTGTCTCTCGATGTTTAGTTTGCCAGCAGGTCAAGGCTGAGCACCAGAGACCGGCCGAACTTCTTCAGTGTTTACCGATTCCGGAGTGGAAGTGGGATCATATTACCATAGACTTCGTGACTGGTCTTCCTAGAACCCCGACTGGTAGAGATGCCATTTGGGTTATAGTGGATCGACTCACGTAGGTTGCCCACTTCCTACCTTTCAGGGTTGGTCAGTCTACAGAGCAGTTGGCCGACTTGTACATGAGGCAGATTGTCAGATTGCATGGGGTGCCAGTTAGCATAGTCTCAGATCGGGATTCCAGATTCACTTCTCATTTCTGACAGAGTCTTCAGCGGAGTCTGGGTACCCGTTTGAGTTTCAGTTCAGCATACCATCCTCAGACAGATGGTCAGTCGGAGCGTACGATTCAGACCTTGGAGGATATGCTTCGATCATGCATTCTTGACTTCAGTGGTTCTTGGGAGGATCACTTGCATTTGGTGGAGTTCTCTTACAATAATAGCTTCCAGGCGAGCATTCAGATGGCTCCTTTCGAGGCTTTGTATGGTAGAAGATGTAGGTCACCCCTAGCTTGGGATGACATTGGAGAGAGACAGCTGCTTGGTCCAGAGATGATTGCTCAGTCAGTTGGAGTAGTCAGGCAGGTCAGAGAGCATCTCAGAGTAGCTCAGGATCGACAGCGTCATTGGGCAGATCAGCATCGACACCATCTTGAGTTCTCTATCAGCGATCATATATTTCTTCGGATTTCGTCTACCTGTGGTGTCATCAAGTTTGGCGTACGGGGAAAGCTTAGCCCTAGATTTATTGGGTCGTTCGATATTCTCGAGCGAGTAGGGGATGTATCTTATCGCCTTGCTCTTCTACCGTCGTTGCGTGAGGTACATGACGTGTTTCACGTATCTCAGCTACGTCGATATGTTCCGGATCCGAGCCATATGTCACGCCCCGATTCGTAGAGTCATCTCTTCACATATTTTATCTCTTGGAATCGATCGTCCTCGCTTGGGCGTGATGCCGTACAAGTCTGGTATTGCACTTGTACTAGGCAAAGATGGTACATAATCGATTATCTTCAAATAGAAACACATCGCAACGGCAGAAGCAGACAAATTGAAGTTAGTGAGGACAATCTTTCTCATTGAATAGAAGTACATCACTTCTTTATAGCAGCGGAGAAAAAGAGTAACTTGAAGCCACACAGAGATATATAGAACTTTATTCTCTTTATTGATAATTGAAGAAGAGTACAAGACTTATATTGAAGTACAATGATTACAGTACATCTCTCTTTACATTGGAAACCAACTGAACAATGCTATACAGCTTACATTTGATATTTGGATACAATGGATGACAACTCGATATACCGACTTGGCTTACAATCTCACTGGTACAACTGATTACAATGCTCCATACATTATGCCCTTTATAAACAGAAGACATCATCTTGTACAAGGAGAGCTTCTGTATGCCCAACAAATCTTCGATGCCGCGGAACCAATCAAGCCAATCTTCGTGTGTAGAATATTCCAAGCAAGAGCTCCTGCCCACAAAACGTGGGTCAGCACATCATCTATGCACTGGCGAGTAGAATCCAACTCACTCGCATAAACCAACATTAAAGTGATCATTTAAGCAAACATTTATTAGAATGGTCTTTCTACTTGAGGCCTAGCATCAGTTTACAGTTCATGGGCAATAATCAGAGTACAGCATGTAAACATATTCTTTGTAGCATTCATGTGGACATATCTTTTTAGCCTTCTTGGTGTTATCAAGCAAGGCATCATTGAGGCATACTAGGTGTTATCATGAAAAGGCATCATTGAGGCATCGTTAACATTATCATCTTAAACATGTTATAACAGTTCTCACTTCAGGCATCACTTAGCATGTATGTTGTGTTTGAGCAATGATTATAGCATAGCATCTTTCTAGCATACTGAATTTAACATGTTAAGCAGGATCTCATACTGAAAGGCTACATACAGCATCAATTACTTATTTGGAACGTAAGCACACAAGTTAAACCAACACATATATTGAATTATCACATTTAAGTGATTTCTTACCGATAGCCGACTCCTCATACCTGCATCGAATACAGGTTAGCAAATAACTTACTCTGCCTGCATAAGACATTCATTAGCATGCATCCTGACTACATGGTCACTGGTGTTTAACCATACGGACATTGCCATATAGGTCTTCATTGGTAATGCGATGACTCCAGAGAAGGTAGCTAGCCCCAAAGGATGCCTCACAAAACCCGTGCCCCTACTGGCACGCCAATGTTTTCTCCTAGGCCGGATCGGTCGCCCTAACGTCTCGGGGTACCGTCCGAGAAAACATATCTCCATCACTTATGCATAAGTTGTCCTATGACCATGCGAATGCGTGTCCGACTCAATCGTGAACATAAAACACATGGTGAAATATTGAAGTAAAGACAACAGTGCATCATCATTCATCCCATTCAAGTCATGTTCAATGACTTATTCATTCCCAACATTACCATCATTTCATTTGGTGATCTCAACGATCCCAAGCCTCATCAATTCTCATTCATTGCTTCATTGCAACATTTCTCATTTGTTCCTTCTAAGGAGGAACAACAGCATTCATTCATTTCAAAGGGACCTGTATCATTTCATTCATTTCATAGGGACAATAGCATATTCAATTCTTTTCTCATGTATCATTTATGCAGCATCTCATTATTCAAGTGATTCATTCATTTCATCGATCTTAAGCATAAGGGACATTATCAATTCAATCTCAGGCATCATGTTACATTAGCAGTTCTAGTGTAATTCGTTCAGCAGTTCCAAAGTTCATGTGTTATTCATTCAATAATTTCCAGCATAGGCATCTCTATTGATTTAGCAACTAAAGCATCGCATCACAATTATTCAACATTCAAGGTAAGCAACATTAGGGACATATTCATATTCATAGCATCATATTATTCCATTTATTAAGCATGCAGGAATAAGGAGGAAGGAGGACAGTTCCACTTGCCTTATATAACGGTCTTCCTGCTCCAATCTCATCAAGCGTAGCTCCACCAGCGAGCCACATTCCAATACCCATTCCATCTAGCCAGCTAAGAAAGACTACATCAGTCTCAATTCTCCTGATCTCCAACATAAGTCACGGTCCAACATTCTGATCCCATCCAACAAGCCAACCAAATGCCTCGTGCAGAGCGGGGCATTACATAATATACCACTCAGAAAAAGTTTCGTCCTCGAAACTTAAGAAAACAACTCATCTACTAGATTCACTCACTCATAATGAGTTATTCGTGCAGCTTCAATTCAATATTTATTTCAGCCCACTCAGTCATTTGAAAATAGCTACCCAACTGTATCATTTTAATCAATCAATGATTCAATCCATCTATCTCTTTTTCCAAATACTTGCAACTCTTCATTGATTCACCAACATTTTTCTTGTATTCTATCTTGGTCGCAACACATCACTTCATTTGGATCCATACACATATTTCAGGCGTCCCTAAAACATATGCATTTCAGCCAAAGTCTGTGCTAGTGCGATAAATTCTTCCAACAATATTATTTCAGTCGCAACCTATCACTTCGGCTGTATCCATACACATATTTTAGGCGTCCCCAAAACATATGTACTTCAACCAACTTCCATGATAGTATAATTCGATCAGCCACGATATAACTCTCTTTCCCAAATCAGACTTAGCATCCTTTCAATTGACTTATCACTTTATTCACTTTGCCACAATCACTATATTTTTTTCAGGCCACCACTTAACATCAGGGACAATCTCCATCCAAGCATAACATTTCTAACATTCGATCAAGGGTCTAACTTAGAGCCAATCATATCAAGGTTTCACAACGACAATCATTTTCCTTCCCAAATCCAACAATATTTCTCACCGAGGCAATTCATCTTTTCTAAAAGATACAATCCGACATCACCAACTATCGATTATTCGAGTCAGGGTATAATTCTATGCAACAGTCAAGGTTAACCCAGCTACCCGACTGTAGAAACCTATCCAACATTTCCGTCATGAGCAGTCAATTCCATCTCATATAATAATTCACTATTCGATACATACAAATCAAGTCTCATCCCACGATTCTATTTCCCGCTATAGGCCGACACATAATCCTCAAGGTTCAAATATCTCTAAGGTTCATATTGGAGCATATACTTACAACTTATCATTCTTAGATCATACTCATAACTATCTCTCGTTCAATGCCACAAGGTTATTCTATGGGTCGCCAACGGCCATCTATTATTCGGTCCAGTCTCAATGGTTAGCTATACCGACAGCTATACCTAATCATTCAGGTGACTCCCCTAGAGTGGACGGCTACTAGGGTTATACTAGTTTCTGTTTCTTAGGGCCAACAAGCAACCGACAGTTCTAAGGAACTCTACCCAAACCTATGGGTATCAATTCAGTCTGAATAATGAATCGCCAATTGGGCTAAGCCAGCAATTGGTAAATCATCAACTGGTCTCGCTAGGGTCAAGTCTATCTATTCAGGGTCTTCCTCAAGGAAATAATTCCCACAGAGGCTCATACTAGACTTACCCAACAATCGACTAAGATCGATCTATCAACATTACGGTCAATTCCAAATCCGACATACGATCTTCATCGTTCTAATAATCCATCAAGTAAATTTCCAATGATTCAATTTCTGGTCCAATTCCTTCGTACCCACATAAACCCATAACCAAGGTTAACTATTCAGGGGTCATCGATTCTGATAGTCTTAATATAACTATAGAATCATACTATTTAGTCTGTATGACAAGGTTGCACCACGAAGTCATAAGCCAACAATCTATATCCCAATCAACAATCACCTATACCGACATTATCCAACACGTTTGAAATTTCTTGTTCCCATTCGTTTTTCAATCATCAAACTCTCTTACGGGCATTCTTAAATTTCGTTCATTTTCCAGCCGTCAAAATCTTATATAGACATTCTTAAAATTCTCTACCTCCAGGGTCGAGTAGTTCATTCCATTCAATCTGATAATTTATGTATCAATTAACCATCCTCTATGCAACACAAGGATTCAGGGTTGCTACTTGTCACTTTTCTGGTACAATTCAATTCTTGAGCATATATGCGCATAAGCAACGAATATCCTTTGGTGATCTAGATGGGTTAACATCTATTACACCTTAGGGTCAAGGCACAAATCTCTAATATTCCTTTGGTCACCGACAACTTTTTCCAAAACTTTCATCTTAGCAATCAACATTGTATTAGCCACAAATAATTTGCATCCAACCAATCGAAATCAATATTCAGATATTCTAAGCCACAACATTCTCTAGCCAAATCCATTTACTCATAGCATACTAACGGTCTTACTAGTCTGAGTCATCATTCGACTAAACAATTTATAACCAAAGCTATCTGCTACAATTCCGACAATCTCGCTACCCAACATAGCATAACCGTCAAGGAACATTCGAGTCATCTAGCCTAAATACATGACTCCCAGCTAAGTCTCGGCACTACCCAGTACTCACAGATAGTCTCACTGCTATCCCATGGAAAGGGTCAACATACATCTCGTTCTGAGGTGGTAGAGGCAATATACCACTCAGAAATGAAGCCATCCTTAAACAATACCAACTCAATTCTATTCCAGACATTCGTGATCTATGATGATCACAACACTTAGCCAACATCTTAGGGTCTCAATAGTATAAGCCAACATTCTTAGCGTCTCTAAAGCACTTAGCAACACACATGAGTCAATTCACCAGTTCTGTCAAACTCATCCATCAATTATTTCATTCCCAATTCTTTTCCAACATCACATGCAATTCTCATCTTGTCGCAGCATACATAGCCACCTTTCTTTTATTCCCACATTTCCAAACAGCATTCACAATATAGCATACTATGGCATCGAGTCATTGTTGGGTTATTTGTGTCCAAACCAACAACAATCATTCATTTAGGGGCATCACAATATATATAGACTTATTGTATGGAACATCCAGTGAGCAGCCAAGAGGGTCAATAAACTTTCAAGCACAGATAACATAAGGATGATTACCGGACAACAATAGCATAATCGCGGAAGCAATCTTTGATTTAATCACGGAAGCAACGTTGAGTGATCGCGGAAGCAACTTTAGTCAATCATCGATGCAACTTTGATTTGAAATGAATCAAAGAAGAGACCAAGGATGTAAAGCCGTGCTCTGATACCAATTTGTCACGCCCCGATTCGTAGAGTCATCTCTTCACATATTTTATCTCTTGGAATCGATCGTCCTCGCTTGGGCGTGATGCCGTACAAGTCTGGTATTGCACTTGTACTGGGCAAAGATGGTACATAATCGATTATCTTCAAATAGAAACACATCGCAACGGCAGAAGCAGACAAATTGAAGTTAGTGAGGACAATCTTTCTCATTGAATAGAAGTACATCACTTCTTTATAGCAGCGGAGAAAAAGAGTAACTTGAAGCCACACAGAGATATATAGAACTTTATTCTCTTTATTGATAATTGAAGAAGAGTACAAGACTTATATTGAAGTACAATAATTACAGTACATCTCTTTTTACATTGGAAACCAACTGAACAATGCTATACAGCTTACATTTGATATTTGGATACAATGGATGACAACTCGATATACCGACTTGGCTTACAATCTCACTGGTACAACTGATTATAATGCTCCATACATTATGCCCTTTATAAACAGAAGACATCATCTTGTACAAGGAGAGCTTCTGTATGCCCAACAAATCTTCGATGCCGCGGAACCAATCAAGCCAATCTTCGTGTGTAGAATATTCCAAGCAAGAGCACCTGCCCACAAAACGTGGGTCAGCACATCATCTATGCACTGGCGAGTAGAATCCAACTCACTCGCATAAACCAACATTAAAGTGATCATTTAAGCAAACATTTATTAGAATGGTCTTTCTACTTGAGGCCTAGCATCAGTTTACAGTTCATGGGCAATAATCAGAGTGCAGCATGTAAACATATTCTTTGTAGCATTCATGTGGACATATCTTTTTAGCCTTCTTGGTGTTATCAAGCAAGGCATCATTGAGGCATACTAGGTGTTATCATGAAAAGGCATCATTGAGGCATCGTTAACATTATCATCTTAAACATGTTATAACAGTTCTCACTTCAGGCATCACTTAGCATGTATGTTGTGTTTGAGCAATGATTATAGCATAGCATCTTTCTAGCATACTGAATTTAACATGTTAAGCAGGATCTCATACTGAAAGGCTACATACAGCATCAATTACTTATTTGGAACGTAAGCACACAAGTTAAACCAACACATATATTGAATTATCACATTTAAGTGATTTCTTACCGATAGCCGACTCCTCATACCTGCATCGAATACAGGTTAGCAAATAACTTACTCTGCCTGCATAAGACATTCATTAGCATGCATCCTGACTACATGGTCACTGGTGTTTAACCATACGGACATTGCCATATAGGTCTTCATTGGTAATGCGATGACTCCAGAGAAGGTAGCTAGCCCCAAAGGATGCCTCACAAAACCCGTGCCCCTACAGGCACGCCAATGTTTTCTCCTAGGCCGGATCGGTCGCCCTAACGTCCCGGGGTACCGTCCGAGAAAACATATCTCCATCACTTATGCATAAGTTGTCCTATGACCATGCGAATGCGTGTCCGACTCAATCGTGAACATAAAACACATGGTGAAATATTGAAGTAAAGACAACAGTGCATCATCATTCATCCCATTCAAGTCATGTTCAATGACTTATTCATTCCCAACATTACCATCATTTCATTTGGTGATCTCAACGATCCCAAGCCTCATCAATTCTCATTTATTGCTTCATTGCAACATTTCTCATTTGTTCCTTCTAAGGAGGAACAACAGCATTCATTCATTTCAAAGGGACCTGTATCATTTCATTCATTTCATAGGGACAATAGCATATTCAATTCTTTTCTCATGTATCATTTATGCAGCATCTCATTATTCAAGTGATTCATTCATTTCATCGATCTTAAGCATAAGGGACATTATCAATTCAATCTCAGGCATCATGTTACATTAGCAGTTCTAGTGTAATTCGTTCAGCAGTTCCAAAGTTCATGTGTTATTCATTCAATAATTTCTAGCATAGGCATCTCTATTGATTTAGCAACTAAAGCATCGCATCACAATTATTCAACATTCAAGGTAAGCAACATTAGGGACATATTCATATTCATAGCATCATATTATTCTATTTATTAAGCATGCAGGAATAAGGAGGAAGGAGGACAGTTCCACTTGCCTTATATAACGGTCTTCCTGCTCCAATCTCATCAAGCGTAGCTCCACCAGCGAGCCACATTCCAATACCCATTCCATCTAGCCAGCTAAGAAAGACTACATCAGTCTCAATTCTCCTGATCTCCAACATAAGTCACGGTCCAACATTCTGATCCCATCCAACAAGCCAACCAAATGCCTCGTGCAGAGCGGGGCATTACACCATATCCCAGATCATTCCGAGCTGGTCGTTGGTACCAACCTATCGTATGAGGAGAGTCCCATATCCATTTTGGACCGGAGGGAGAAGATTCTCAAGAACCGGACTATCTAATTAGTTCGTGTTTCCTGGGATCATCACTCACCGGGCGAGTCGACTTGGGAGCGCGAGGATGATATCCGAGCTCGTTACCCGTATCTGTTTGGCTCGTGAGGTATACTTATTTCGTATATCTATGTTCTACCTTTTTAGTATGATTGTAGGAATACATGATGTTGTTGCTTACGTATGTTTAAATTGCTTCTACTTTTCTTGTACATTACTCTAGTTGGATTTCATGCTTTATGAGTTTCCTATCTTGATCCCGATAGCATGTTTTTTTGGATTTCTTGCTTGCTTTTGATTACCTTTAGGAAATTCCGAGGACGGAATTTTTCTAAGGAGGGGAGAGTTGTGAGACTCGTCTCACAGTATCGGTATTTATATACAGATACGTATTTTGTAGCGTATTTTCTTGGTTTTCGGAATACTTTAAATTTTCTCAAAACTATAGGTTTTCTTCTTGATCGACATACCGCCGGTATATCGGAGTATACTGACGGCATACCGCCCGGACATATTTTCTACACTTTAGATATTTTTGGTTTCTGATATTTTCATGAATAGTGTTTCAGATATTTTCATGAATAGTGTTTCGGATATTTTTGTGAATAGTGTTTAGATATTTTTGTGAATAGTGCTTAGATATTTTTGTGAATAGTGTAGATGTACTCTATTATCCAATTGGACAATTGGTTTTGTTTCAATGGCCATGATTGACTTAGATTTTCACACGGATCATGATCCAACGGCTAAGATTAATTCTCCCTTTATATATAAACCACTTTACTTTCTCTCTCCTCTCTCTTTTTATTCTCTTCACTCTTTCTTCATTTCTTCTTCCTTTCTCTTCCCTTGGAGCTTGCTAAGAGCTTGACCTCGAGGTCTAGAGTGTGGTTTCATGCCCCTCTTGGGGGTGGAGTAGAAGATTAGGCTTGGAACTTAACCTAGGCAAGTACATCTTGCCAAATTCTTGAACAATAGTAATCTATTGTCATTTTTGTTTTCCTTGGTATTAAATGCTTAGAATTTTTCTAAACTCATTTTGTTAAATGTGTTTTCCTGATGATTCTCGTATATGTGCATGTTTCCAAAAATTCATTTAAACAAGAATTGATTTTCTGTTAAAACCCAATAGTGACTTAGTAGAAAAACTTGGTATCAAGAGTGATACTAGAGTTATCATCATGGATCTTGGTCACATATATATATATATGGGGTCCTTACCTAGCTAGGATACATAGATTTTGAGTTTGGTGGCAATTGGGACTCGTTTCGGTGTTCCGAGAACCTCTGTTTTGGAGTATTTTGAGATATTGATCTATCAAATCTTTTAATTTTTGAAATCTAATAGTTCCATGTTGTAGGAAATTCAATTCTATACAATTTTGACTTTTGAAAATCCGAATTTCGATTTGAAACGAAGTTTTTATGGCCGAAATAAATTTTGGCAAAAATTTGGATTTTGTTGCTGTTTGGAAAAATGGTATACCACCGGTATGCCGCAGTATACCGCCGGTATGCCGTTTTTGGCACCAAAAACTTACTGTCTTTAGTCCGGTATACCGTCGGTATGCCGCAGTATACCGCCGGTATGCCGTTTTATGTTGTTTTTGTCTATTTTTGCCCGTTTTGGCCCATTTTTGTCCGTTTTTGATATTTTCTTCGACTGTAATGATTTCTTAACATGATAACATGATCTTGCTCAGTTAGATAATGATTGTACAACCTATATAGACTTGATACTAGCACATGTTCAACCATTTTATGAAATATACTTAGCCTTGATTATTCTTCTCCACATACCATGATATGTCCTTGGATAGTTTCTTTCTTATGAGCCATGATAATTGTTGCCATGCCTCCTTGCTTACATGATAGTGGCCTGTCATGGCGTACTCTTGATTATAGTACATGTCTAGCTCCTTGATAGTGGCTCGTAGTAGCGCACTCTTGTCTTGATATTGTCATGTCTTGTTGTGGCTTGTTGTAGCGTACAATCTTGCTTGTCTTATCCAGTCTTGCATGTCTCATGTCTAGGATGGATTCTGCGGATTGCCACACCTAGAATCCAACAAGATAATGTTAAGGACTAAACTACTAGCTTGATTACCTAGATCATTGGAGACTTTTCCGGTTACCTGTTGCCCCTTGATCTTGGACCTATATATATATATATATATATATATATATATATACTTGGGATTTGGAGCTATCTGTCATGATAGCACTCTTCCAGCACACCGTCGAGTGGGGCACCTCTTTAGGACACATGTATCTTACTGCAGTGTGTCTGCTATACTTCTTTTCTTTTTGCTTGGATCATTCAGGTAGTAGCAGGCGGGTAACTGGACTTGGATTTCTCAAACTTGCATGTGTTAGTAACTAGGAATGTGACAACCCTAGTTAGCTAAAGTATCAAGCCGTACTCATTGCTTGGCCATGATTGATGGATGGAGTCCATTCTTGTCTAGTCTAGTCTTGCTCCAGTTTATCTTATTGTAGTACTTAGCTTCCTGTCTTTCCTTACATGCTATTCTTTCTACTACATGCTCGGCTTTACCATATGCTCACATGTCCAGTTTATTTACTTACTATCCTACTTGCATGTTCCAGTTTTCTTTTGTAAACACTGTGGTACCAATTTAATATTCTAGTCTCGTTTACTGCTTTATCTTAGAGATGTTATGAATTACATGCTGGTTTTAGTTCATAAGTTTGGCTTTCTTTGTGGTACTTGCTATTGGGGTTCTGACCCCACTGGTTTTGCATTAACCAGATCTAGTTGAGGAGCCCGAGGATCTTTCGGACCTTCCTCTCGATGGTGACCACCCGGAGCACCAGGGGACTTAAGTGGGTATTCTTTCTCTTACCCACTCTTTTCTGTACATATTTTTTTGAGGCGTTTAGCCACCGAGCACGTGTTTAGCTTGTGTTTTGGACTTGACATTTGGCCTACGGGCTTAGACATGATGTTATATTTCTAGACTGCAGCTAGAGCTGATCATGTATTACTTAGTCTTGCTAGTTCTTCATTTTGTTTTACTAGCTTCATGATCATCTATATATTATAGTTTGGGACGCTTTACTATCTTATATGCTTGATGATCATATTCTTGTACTTTACTTCTTGTCTGAGACTGAGATATCTAGGATTATGTGACCTAGGATTGACGTTGGTTTGTAGCAGTGACCCCCATCTATACAGCTTATACGTTGTTTCGGAGTACTGGAGTACTTTGGTATACGTAGCTGGCCTGGTCCGTCCCTACTTGCCAGTATTCTGGTTCTGGGGCGTGACAATGTGTCCTCTCATCTTGCTTTTCTACCGTCATTATGCGGGGTGCATGACGTATTTCATGTATCCTAATTGCGACGGTACATCTCGGACCCGAGCCATATCCTAGGTCATTCGAAATTGGTTATTGGTACCAACCTTTTCGTATGAGGAGAAGCCCGTGTCCATGTTTGACCAAAGAGAGAGACCTCAAGCGCAAGACTATCAGTTTATTTCGTGTTGCTTGAGTTCATCGCTCTTTGGGTGAGTCAACGTGGGAGCGTGAGGATGATATCCGATCGCGATATCCCGACTTGTTTTACTCGTGAGGTATAATGTCTTTTTATGCCTCATGCCTTCGATTCCTTGCTTGAATGAGTGATTGTCTGCCTAGTTATAGCTTGCATGTGATTAATGTAGCTTGTCATTGCTCCTCTAGCCTCTTGATTAAATTCCGAGGACAGAATTCTTTTAAGGTGGGTAGAGTTGTAATGCCTGTGGTTCGTATTACGTATTTCTGGAATACGTTTACATATTTATTCTTGTATTGCATGATTTCCTTGCTTAATTTCCTCCCTAGGCTTGGTTTATTCTTGGTTTGGGTTGGCTTGGTTCGGTTTGGGATTGCTCTTGGTTCATCATGAACCAAGGGGTGAACCCCCTACCTACCACCACCACTCATATTTATTACCTATTCTTCTTCTCTCTCTTCATTAATCTTTTCTTTCTTCTCCATTAAACCCACCACCAACCAAGAACACCCCTTAGGTAAGTGCAACTTGCTTCCACAAGAGAGCCCATTTTTATTGTTCCATTAGCTTCTCTTCATGTTTCTAAGACACATTAGAACTTGTCATTTTTTCATTTTGAGGCTTTAATTTTTGTAGATCTAGAAATTAGTTATTTTCGGATTTTAGTGGTTTTGATCTATCAAACTTCCTTGTTTTCAAGTTTTGATGGTTCTATGTTGTAGAGAATTTTATTCTACCCAATTTTGACCTTTAAAAAGTTGGATTTGGACTTATTTTGACCAAGTTATGGACTTTTGAAGCTTTGGGTTCAAACCATGGAGTTCTTGCTGATTTGGAGAAGACAGTGAGCAGTGTACGCGAGCTTTTTAGCTTGCGCTACTGAGTTGCGCGCGCTCTTTAGCGCAGCGCAGTCTGACTCATACGCTGCCTTTTGGAAGCGTATGTCTTGCCTACGCTGCCTTGGCAAGGAGTCGTATGGACCTCATACGCTGCCTTGGCAAGGAGTCGTATGGACCTCATACGCCACCTTGAAGAGGAGTCGTATGGAGTACATACGCTGTCTTTTGGAAGCGTATGTCTTGCATACCCTGACTTGAGCGTAGCCTGACTTGAGCGTAGCCTGACCTGAGCGTAGCCTGACCTGAGCGTAGCCTGACCTGAGCGTAGCCTGACCTGAGCGTAGCCTGACGTGAGCGTAGCCTGACCTGAGCGTAGCCTGACTTGAGCGTAGCCTGACTTGAGCGCAGCCTGACTTGAGCGCAGTCTGACTCAGGTGCAACCTGATATTTAGGCGCAACTGGACCTGACCCTACTTACCCTGGATCTTCTATAGCCCTGTATATTGATATTTTATTAGATATTTAACGTCCATTTTATATCCTTACGCCTTTTGCCCTGAACTTGATTGACATGATTGAATGATAAACTGACATGACATGATAGTGGCCCGTCGTGGCGCACTCCTGACAAGTAAACCTGACATAATTTTCTTGATGAGCTGTTGCGATGGCTACCTGACATGACATGGCCTGTATAAATAACCTGGACACCGTGGGCGATTGTGCTTGTACAAATAATCCAGTCCTGTCTTGCATCATGACTAGGAGGGGACTCCTGAGTACCACGGTCAGGAGTACCTACTGAAATGGACTAAGGTTAATGATTAGTATAATTCACTAGTCATGAAGAGATGTTCCCCAGTTACAGGCGATCCCGTTATCCCGGCCGCAAATGTTTGGACTTGTAGCCTGCCGACGAGTAGGGCACATTTCCAGCCCACTGTTATGTGGGGCACCCACCATTGTCACTTAAATAATTGAACTCTATTGTCACCCTAATGTATTGTACTCTCTAAATTGTCACTATAATGATTGCCTGGATAACCTGGATAGCTGTAGGGCCTGTGACTACTTGGAGCATCTCATTGCATCTTGCTAGTAACTAGGATTGTGATAACCCTAGTTAGTTAATGTAGAAAGCCGTAGGCAATGATTGGCCGTGATTGCTTGGATGGAGTCTAGTCCAGTATGGTATTGTCTAGAAGTGATTGATTGTAAGATTGTACCAGAATGATTGAAATATTATCACTATAATGATTGTCACTATAATGATTGTCACTCCAGATTGTCACTATAACGATTGTACTCTATTGTCACTCTAGCGTATTGCACTCTTCATTGTCACTTTTATCATTGTACTCTCTCCTTTTCACCTTAATGATTGTCACCTATAGCAATAAATGATCAGAGACCAAGTTCTGTTCAGGCGAAGGGTTACAATCTCGGTCCTTGTTTGGTTTAAGGATTGTAACCTGGCTTCCGAAATAGTATCTTCGTCTTCTCTTCATATATTGCCCAGCTATATTTATTTAGCATGATTATCCAGTTATCTTATGTCATGATGCTTTACTTAATCATTTCCTCTGATTGGGATAAGTGCATTGGTAGTGCACAAACCTCAATCTGCGTTATTTATTGTTGTTTTCTTACATGTTGAATGTTAATGATTTGTTGGCTTTAGTTCTTAAGTGAAGCCTCCTTTGTGGCACTTGCTCTTTCTGGGGTCTGACCCAGCTGGTTTTGTATGGCCAGATACCGGAGCAGCACCAAAGGATCTCCCTGCTTTCCAGCCCGATGGTGGTCACCAGGCGTAACCAGGGTATCGAGTGGGTTTCTTTTGTTCTCCCACTGTAATATTGTAAATTATTCTTTTGAGGCATTTAGCCGAAGAGCAAGTGTTAGCTCGATTGTACTTACTTACTGTCTGCCTACGGGCTGTAGCATGATTGACAAGCCCCGGGGGTTGATCATGTTTGACTGAACTCTTGCTAGTCCTCACATTTTGTAACGACTAGCTTCATGATCATTCCGAATATATAATGTATGGGATGCCTTACTATTGTGTATTTGGTGGTCTGATATCTTGTAACTACTATTAGTTGGTTGAGATTGAGACAATAGGCTATTTTATGACCTTAAGAGACTGATGGATTGTAGTGAAACCCTCACATATCTAGACAGCCGTGACCGTATAGCGGTGTGGATCCCATTCCGTTATACGTAGCTGGCTATGTCTGCCCCCGCTCTCCAGTATTCTGGTTCTGGGGCGTGACACCTCCGTCACCCTCCCAGACCCCTTTCCCCGACGACGTCCCTGCCGCGCCCAGTCCTCCCAGAAGTCCTACGACGACTCCCATCTAGCCGTCGACTTCATCCTCATCGGCATCCTGGATGACCCGCAGGCACTAGATCGAGCTTTCCTCTTCTTCTTGTTCGTTCTCATCCGACTTCTCCCCCAACCACTTCCAACCTATCTCCTCCTCCCCCGTCCTCTCTCGCGATGCCCTCCATTACCGTCTCCCGCAAGATCCCCTACCGCAGGGAGGTCAAGTAGGCCTGCGACATGCAGCAGAGGAGAGGAGACATGATGCTCCGATGGTCCTCTTTCAGGACATCACTGCCAACGAGGAAAGGCTCGAACTTGGTGATCCCTGAAGCAAAGTCTTCTTCTAACCGGTACCTTTGTTTGGATACTTGTAATTTTGGTGCACTTTTCTTTTTGTTCTTGTTCTTGCTTTCTATTTGTCTGATGAAATGTCATTGCAAAATATTGATGCCCTTGACTTGTAGATAGCCGAGGAATCACGATCACTCCAGAAAAGAGTGGGCTGTGTCAAGTCGGCACCTATTGTACACTACTCGGATACCCCAAAGTGCACTGGGACACACCAAAATGGATTCCATGTCAGTGTTGCCTTGTTTGTACCATGTCGTGCCTATGCAACATAGGTGCTACCATTGCTCGAAATAAAAAAAATTCTTTCCCTACACTTATTCTGATGGTGAGGCAACTATATTGAAGGACTAAAGGTAAATATAAGCCTTTACTTCTTTACTTCCTGTGTGTGCGTGTGCGTTTGTGTGTGTGTGTGTGCGTGTGCATGTGTCTTCTTCTCTCTATCTATGTATGGTGATTGGGTTAGGTCGCCAGGAGATAAAAGGAAATCTTGTCATGAGTATTTCCTCGAATAGCTGCTTCTATATTTAGCCTAGTTTTGATGAATTGTGCACGGGACATAGGTATCATAAGATTTAATCTATCCCAGTAACCTATAATTATCCATTGTGTGTGTATGTGTAGGAGAGAGCCAATGGTGATAATGAAGTGATGATTATAAATAGGCGTATCTCAGATAATAGGTTAACAATAAACCCTTCCCTTGAATTCTTTCCTCTTCCGAAGGCGAGGCAGTTCCACTATAGCCTTTTATTAGAAGGAAGGAAGGAGAAAACAGGATTGAATTTTCATATATGATAGACCAAAGGCAAATATGAGCCTCTTCTTCCTATTTCCTTTTGCTGATGTTGTGTGTGTTTGTATATATATAAATATACATGTTGTACAACACATGAAGATGTTGTAATCATTTATTGCTATCACGATGCTTTAGTGCATTTATTTGAGATATGTATGGAAGCATTTGTTTTGATGATGTATGAAGTCTTACAGATAATAGACTAACCATTTATTGTTGTAACTCTCTGATGGTTAGTGTTGTATGATTTAAGTGAATTTGACAGGAAAAAAAAGTGAATTTGGTAGTTCTTGGTGTTATCATAACTGATACATAAATCACTAATACTTGGTTGGCTATAAGATCTTTGTCATATCCTCTCTAAGACATGGTTTTAATGCTTTTAAAACATCACTAATTTATTATTGTTTCTTCGTTGGTACTTGAATGTTGGGTTTAAGTTGGGGTTTAACTTTACAAATGATACCATGGATAGCTACTCTTTTATTATGAGTGCATTGATTGTCAAATGCTATTTAGCTATTTGCACTACAGTCTTAGCTTGTGTACTCTATGATATAAAGACATTCTTGTTCTTTGTAATATATGGTTACTTGTTCAAGTCAAGGAACAAAAGGGAGCAATCAACTTCTTGGAAAGAGAAAGATATATAATTTTGTTTCACAAGTATATTTTATAACCAAGACTTATTTTTAAAAAATTTCTTCAATAGTCGGTATCCTGAAAGTTGACATATCTCTAAAAGGTGGCAATCTTTGTTCATTTTAATAGCTTTAATGCTCATACCTAGTGGGGGCTATGAGTCGAATGTATCTATGTTGAGTCAGAGGTCAAGCTGTAAGGTAAACGTGCAATTTACTTTTTCTATAGTATATATCTTTTTGAAACATATGATGTTCCATTTGAATATTCTACCGTAGAGATGAATAACTAGGAAGCATCTATATTTCCTAATGACACCTTGTCTACCTGAGATTTTAAAGGTGCTACTGTAAAGAGTTGTTTTATTTCTCTATCAAAATGTAGACAATATATGTTCATGGTGGTAAAAAAAATTGAATATACAGCACCCAACCCATTGGTTGTTTGCCTCAGACACTTATACTTCATAAGAAAAATGATAGCATGCTAGACTCATTTGGATGGCTGGCTGCTTATAACAAACATATTTCTGGAACTATTTTGCGAATACATCCTCATATATCTGTGTCCTCTACGAAACATGCACTTGCACAAAATAGATCCACTGTCTAAACGTAGCTCGAATTGTCAACTTAGAGCACATATTCTCATACAAAATGTTGATAGTGGTCTGATACCGATTTTGATACATGTACTAGGAACTTGAGAATTATCACCTAGGCAAATGCATCTTGCGAAGTTCCTAAGGAGCCTTCAGAAGCTGGCAAATGAGGTAGTCTTTGAATGCCTTGGCTGATCATTATTCAGTTCGGTCCATATTACACTGTTCTGAAAAATTGTAAGTTAAGTCCGATACAATTTTCTGGTCTCAACTATTGCATAGAAGACAACCATATAGGTCCCTCCAATATTATATATAGCCTTGTCATCATAGAGTTCTTCTTGTTTACGATAAGACTCAAACCTGTGTTACTTCTCAGTCACAAGAAAATTATGTAAGGAACTACATTCATATATTATTCATTGATATTGTGCACAAAAATCTTTGTTATGTACAATATATTGATGGTTATTATCGTATTCTACGATCATGTTTCACTTTATTTGGTTGGAGAAGATGCAATGGTCATTTTTTTTGTCAAAGATAGTCATATATTATCCAGTACTTAAAAAGACATATATCTTTATTTATATAGATTTATTAAAGATATTTTGTGATCCTTGTGCATCATTATAATATAAATGTTTGTAATTTCAGAAAAAGGTGGTGGCGATTCAAGTGGAGGCAGAAATACAAAGCTTGAATGAGGAGGAAAAGATGGTGGCGATTTGTTATAGAGATATTTCAGATCTTTTTGTATTCTAAGAATCATTTAGAACTTCTAAATCTAATTTGGTGATGGATGTTATTGTAAAACGATTAAATTTATAAAAATTTATGACTTTTTATTATGTGTTAATTTATTCAAAACTATTGTGTGCATAAATGAGAAGGGCAATAAATAAATAAATAAATTGTTTAGCAATGGTAAGAAGTTGTTACCAAATATTATGATAAATTTTAGGATTTTTGGCAAAGCATTAATACCATCAATAAATATAATATATAAAAAATTATATATTTAGTTTTGTTTAGCAACGACAATGAATTGTTACAAAATATTATGATGAATTCTGGATTTTTTTTGCAACAAATTTATGCCGTTGCAAATTACAGCATATAACAACGAGTTATGTGCATTGCCAAAGAATTTTACAATTTGCAATGATGTATTGTTGTTGCTAAATGTAGTATACAGCAATGACAAAAATATGTTGCTAAATACTTCACTTTTAGCAACGAAAACTTTGTCCACGAAAGCAGCAACGAAAAAGAAGTCGCGTTGCTAAAAGATAAGGATTCAGCAACGACTTCAGAATTTCGTTGCCGATACTTTAGGTGACGCTTTAAACAACATGTCCAGGAACGGCAATTTTTCTTTGCTAAAAGTTTTAGCAACAATTTTGGTACTTTTAGCAACAAAACTTTTCGCTGCCAAAACCCCCATTTTTTATAGTGATAGTTAGTCTCCTTTATCAGTTATATTCATGTTCATGTATATTACTTTTACTGTTCATATTGTGGCTAGTTGTTGTATCTTGTTAGATCCCTCTGAGGACCTGGTAAACTCTCCACGTGTTAGATGGACTTCTGGCATGAAGTTATCGTGAGATGTTCAGCAAGAATCCGGTACTTTTGGTTCTATTTCTTATTATCACTTTTGTGCCTTGTGTACTATTTATTTCTGTAAACCCACTATTCCTAAATAAAAATTGCTTTAATTTTTTCAAATATTTTATTATTTTTGTAATTATTTTTTGAATATTTTATTCTAATTTATCACATAATTTTAATTAACTTTAGTTCTTTATTTTAACAGACTTTATTTATTGATAGCTAATTGTTCATTTAGATTTATTGATCTATGATTTCCATTAAGGAAAATAGTTATAATTTTCATGTAAAATATTTATAAAATTTATTTGATAGTTATACTTGTTAAGACTAATTGTTTTGATTAATTAAAATAATATTTTTGGATTAATTAATTAGCTGAAATTATTTTAAATTTAATTAATTATACTTTACTAATATAGTAATTGTTGAATTGTAATTACTCCCTAATTAGATTGGTTATTTAGGAAAGTCATTGTGGAATGCTTAGCCACATGATTTAGTAGGAATATTTTGGAATTATATTAACTAGTCAGGATTAATATTGATTAATCATGATTAGCTGAAATATTTCAGAAATATTTTCCTAGCCCATGTGCCTAGAGATTCTAGGTCTTTCCTAATCACCCTATAAATAGGGTCATTAATTGCTGATTTCGTCATTCCAAAACTAATCTAGTGGCCTAACTACTATGTCTCTGTGTCCGTGTCCACTTCATTATTTCAGCAGTTACAAATACATTTGTGTCTGTCTCGATACGGGCACTGCCGTGTCGACTTCACTATTCCCGTGTCCTGTGTCCTCTGACACAGGACTCACATTCAGGATACAACTCCCTGTGTCTCATGTCACCCAATACAGACACTGTTACAGACTCATTATCACCACCAAAACCCTATTTTTTAACCCTAATTCTTTGGAGTCGCTGTCGTATCCGTCTCTCCATCGTTGTGTTCGGTCGTCCCAATCATCGGAGCACCTCATCATCCTTCCGCCTTGCCATCCTCATCGAACCATTGGATCGAAGTCGCCTTGCCGTCACGCTCGTGGTCGACCGCCACTAGTATCGACCGGATCTGGGAGTTACTGCCACCAGCATCTCCATCCATCGCTCCATCATCAAGAACCCTCGCCTCCACCAAGACTTCGCCTCACTGGCCATCTCCTCCTCGCCAGAGCCTCTGTCGTCGTCGGATCTGTGGCTTCGACCACTAGATCTGGAGTTCCTCGAGCGCCGTCGCACCGGAGTCAAACCACTAAGAGCCCGTTGGACCGCCGAGCCGCCACGCCACTGGATCGCACCGCCGGTATGGGGAGTGAGAGAGAGAGAGTGAAGGGGTGGAGATTAGGGTTTACGGCTAAGTGTTGAGATTGTGAGGACTCCTTTCTTCTTCTCTCATCTTCTTTTTCCTTAAATTTAGGGTTTGTTTCTGGACTTAGGGTTTGGGAATATTTCGGTGGCTTTGTGTGTAGTGTAAAGAGAGAAGAAAGATGTTGGATGTTAGGGTTTATATTAGATTGGTGGGCCGGGTAGTAGGTTAAGCCCACAAGCCCGGCTGGAGTGGTCCTGAGATAGAAAAAGAAAAACAGAAAAGAAAAGGAAAAGAAATAAAAGCAAAGATTGGGCTGCACATGTTGCGTCGAGCCAATAGTGGGTTAGGCTGGTCCAGGATTTTGGGTTGG
The DNA here is from genome assembly GCA_029216955.1 of Iris pallida. NCBI lineage: Eukaryota > Viridiplantae > Streptophyta > Magnoliopsida > Asparagales > Iridaceae > Iris > Iris pallida. The sequence continues at coordinate 5,617 of JANAVB010005326.1, read as the reverse complement.
GTTAGATTATTATTTGATTTTTGTTTAAATACTAGTTATTAGTTAGTTAGATTAACTAACTAGTATTAGTAGCTTGTTTCTTTAAATCTATTTACAAAAATTAATTAGAAATTTGAGTAGTAATTTTACTAGTATTTAACTAATATTTTAATATAATATTTTAATAGATATATAAAGCCTAATAATAATTTTCATGGACTTTTATTAAATAGTATTATATTCTTGTTATCAATTAATAATTATTTTGAATAAAACGTGGATTATTATAATTTACTTAGATGGGTAGTTAAAGTAGAATTGATAGGAATCTTCTATAAAATTCTTAGAATATTTTCTAGTCCATATTTCCTTAACCATTTATAGGTGGATCTGGAGACATTTGTCAATATCCGGTAAAAGACAAGTACATGTACTCACTTTACTTAGCAACTTTACATGCAAGTTTACACTCACTTACTTGACATGTCTTCGTGTTTCTTACTTGCTTGCAAGTTAATCGTATCATGTCGAGGGGGAGGGGGAACGATCATGATGCATATAGCCACCTAAGTCCTGGACATATACTCAACTGCTAGTATAGAGTACATGATATACCTTATACTATACGTGACTGCTAGTATATTATTGCTCTATACATCACGTCTATTTACTTGACTGCTAGTATATAGTACATGATATGACTTATACTATACTAGACTGCTAGTATATCATAACATCATACCTTATTCCTGTTAGTATAGAGTACATGGTATGCCTTATACCAACTAGACTGCTAGCATACCATTTCCTATGCACTATACTTGATAGCCCTACATGCTCAGTGATGTTCTATTGCACATGTTTCACGTAGGTAGTGCACGATTTCAGGTACTTTCTAGTTTACTTGCTATTTACTTATCTTTGCTACTTTATATACTATTGCATCATATTATTGAGTATTGTTGAGTTATATTGTACTTTGCTCCTTTTCTGACTGGATCATTGACATATTAGACTAGGGCATGTGGATATCATTGGATTGGACGATGACTCATGGAAGATTCTAGAATATCGGATGTTTTGATGTATTAGATGATTTGGAGGAGTTAGATGTTCCATGTTGTTTTATTATTGATTTGAGGATATGATTACTGGATTTATCTCCGAAAGAGTTAGCATATGTATGATATACTAAAACACTGATAGTGGTTTTTGTGGTGATTTGGGTTGCTATGGTTTACTTGAACGTTCTAGTTGATGTGATGAGTGATCGATATATTTTATCGTTGATGATTCATGAGATTTACATGACTGACTACCGCCATCAACGATAGTGTAGTCTAGGCGTGATCTGAGTCGTACCCGATTATTCGGGAGCGGGTCGTGACACGTTTTTATGATAGCCCATACAGGTCCATCTAATGGTGCTTAGGACTAGAGTACCATTGGGATCCTACGAAATAGGAAACTCATAACAGCATAGGCCAATTGTATATTGTATTATCTATAATACAACATAGGCCGATTGTATGTTGTACTATCTATAATATTTTCTAAATTTTCCCTTAGTATTTTATGGAAGGTTGTGGTTATAATCCTCTGGCTTTCAGAGATTATTTTCTCCATCAGACTCTATCATCCTTTAGGATTTATGCTCTTTGTTATTTAAAGATTAAAGATTAGATTTTTCAAACTCCTCCTTTAACAAGCCTATTAATATACCATTACGAATTTTTCTATTTAGAATCTAGAACCACTTACTATTTAGAGTTTCAGTTCCAAGTATAGGTCAATATTCCCTAAGTATTTCTATGAGCCAGGAATATATTTCATTTCTTCCGCTAAAATAGAAACCTCACCATTCATATTTACCCTTGAACTCGACTCAATTAGCCGTAGTCAAATTTTTATCAATTTTGTGTCTATAAGATTCTGACCATGATACTTATCAATACTAATGGTTCTTTTCCCTATTGATAGTCGATCTCTTGATTTTCGAAAACAGATACTTACGCTGATACTAGATCAATTCCTTTTAATTTGTAATTGAATCACCCTAGTAGATGGAAGACTTGCTTGAATTTGAATTATTCGGGTGCTCCTTTGAAATTCCATGGATAATAGTTGAGAGAATATTCAGTGACCTACTATTGCGTGGCAGACGCGTACTACAGCCATTTATCTGAATCATGAAACTATGGGATTACTACAGCTAGCAGCGTACTAGCGAGGCATAGACTTTAAGTTGAAGTGATTTCAGGTATGTATAGGTTTCGAATACTATTGAGACTATGTACAAGAACATTATATTTCGACCACTTGAGTTGTTCTGTCAATATCATTTGAAATTGTTGGTGCTTTCTTTACATGGAGAGAGCTTGCTCTCAACATGCCTTGTAAATTTTAGTCCCACATCGGAAATGCACCATGAGTTATCTCAACATATATACTTGGGTGTGTTGTTGAGAGATGCACATGGGGTGGTGACCCTAAGGAGGGAACCATATGGGTGATTTTACTAGGAGGTAAGAATAAGGCTCCAAGGATTAAGCATTAATGCTTTTGTCATTCTCTTGGATTAATTCCATTTGGAGCTAAGCCCCAACGGGGCTTAGCAACTCGGACTCGGACTCGAACTCGGACTCGGGCTCATGGGCTCATGAGGCATAATGTGGCATTTTGTTGGCGTACTTTGCACTTAGCACGTCAGCAGTCATGCGGCTCATATGCGGCCATGCGGTCATATGCGGCATGCGGCTCATATGCGGCCTCATGCGGCTCATGCGGCCATGCGGCTCATGCGGCCATACGGTCCATGCGGTCCATGCGGCTCATGCGGCCATGCGGTCCATGCGGCCCATACGGTCCATGCGGTCCATGCGGTTCATGCGGCTCATGCGGCTCATGCAGCCCATGCGGTCCATACGGCCATGCGGCTCATGCGGTCCATGCGGCCCAAGCGGTCCATGCGGCCAGGCTGCTGCTGCTGCCGCATGGAGGGCTACGCTGACTGTACAGATTACAAATCAGTTATGGAAAGGATGAATCAATACGATTAATTTAGATCCTATCTTTGTGGGATTTGAATTAATTTCGTTCCTATCTTTGTGGGATTTGAATTAATTCAGATCCTATCTTTGTGGGATTAGAATTAATTCGTTGCTATCTTTTTGTGATTTGATTCAATCTTTCCATAACTGAAGAGGCGGCTAGGGTTTCCACCCTCTCTCTATAAATACTCTCTTCTTGCCTCCTTTGTGGGGACTACGAAAATTACAAGTCAGAAAAGGAGAGAGAGAGCTGCTGTCGCCATTGCAAGTCCATCCGGGGAGTCAGAACAGAGGTGACTTCGAGCGTTCTATAAGTTCTTTAAACTTGCTGGTTCCTGGAAGCAGATCGTGTGGGGCGAATCTTGCTTTGAGCAACGGTGTTTTGACACCCCAGCAACTGTTCTTCATCTAATCTTTCTCCAGATTATTGTAACTCGTTCTGTCCCAATTGCAACACGTTTGCAAGGAAGAACGAGAGATCTTCTCTTCTCTATTTCCCTCCTTCAGATTGTAATTTAGCTATTTGATTTATTGTACCATCGTAGATCTTGAGTTTGATCACTGCAAAGTTTTTGTGTGACATTGTTGCATCTGTTTTACCATCTTTGATCAAGCCCCGAGACTAACAATCTCAAAACAAGATCCTTATAGATGGAAAACATTAATGCTTCGCTCGTCCAATCAGACTACTGCAAGTTGGAAAAGTTCGATGGAGAGCATTATCAAGTATGGAAGAGAAAGGTTTATCTAACTCTTCAACTAAAAGACGTTGATCATGTTCTGTTGGACGAAGAACCTTCTGTTCCAGACACCGGATCTACTACCGCAATCAATGCGACTACCAAACTCCAGGCCAAATGGAGAAGGGAAAATAGCATCTGCAGGCTTCTCATCCTGAATGCTATGGAGGATTCCCTGGCATACTCGAAGAAGAAACTTGCCAGAGATATATGGGAGTCTGTGGAAAAATTGTATGAAGAAGACAGGAACAGGAGCAAGATGTTTGTGGTTGAAAAATATCATAAATTGCTCTTTGAGGACGAGAAGTCCATGTTGCCACAGGTGAAGGAATTTCTGAAGCTACGTCAAAAACTGGAAGACGAAGAGATGCCCATTCCCGACAAGTTTGTCGTTGGAGGGATCGTCTCAAAACTTCCTGCTGGGTGGAGTACCTTCTATGCAAGGATGCTCAGAAGGAAGCTGGACATTAGCTTGGGAGATCTACTTCAAGAGATCTATGTTGAGGACGAGATGCGTTCCCAATAGAAGGTGGACACTCTGTCCAAACAGTTGGCTAAAGCCAATCTAGTGCAGACGAGAGATCCCAAGGAAAAGCAGGCGGCTTCTCATCCCAAGAAGTAGGACTTCACTAATCTAAAAATGAAGGGTCCTTCATTCAAGCAACAGAAGACTAAGTCCCACGTGACTTGTTACAATTATGGCAAGAAAGGCCACTACAAGAGTGAATGCAGAACTAAGCCTAAACAATCAGAGAAATGTGAGCCTAATAAGGTTTCATTGGTTTCTAAATTTGTTGCTATGATCGCACAGGTCACAACTGTGGGGGTTGACTCTGACTGGTGGATAGATACTGGTACGACTTGCCATGTCTATTCTGGCAAGAAATGGTTCGTCACCTACCAGCCGATATCTGAGAAGGTTGTCATGGCGAACCAGGCCCAAGCTGAAGTTCTGGGGATCGGGACCATGGAACTGAAACTCACTTCTGGAAATACTCTGACGCTTCAAGGTGTGAAGCATGTTCCGGCGATTGCCAAGAACCTGATCTCTTGGAGCCTGCTCTGTAACGCAGGTTTGAGGATGGACATCAATGCTGGTCAGATGGTAATGTCCAAGAAAGGAACATACTTTGGAAAGGCTTATCAAACCTAAGGAATGTTTAAAATTCAGCTTGTCAACCAGTTTGATGACATTAATGCAGTTGCATTTTCTGATTATTCTCTTGAGTTGTGGCATAATAGACTAGGACATGTTCATTGTAAAAGAATTAACAAAATATCTAGTCTAGGACTTATCTCCAAATGTGGGGGTAAGGTGGAGAAGTGTGAAGTGTGTGCTCAGACGAAGATCACAAGAAAACCCTTTCATCGGGTCAATCGAAGCACAGATCTTCTGGAGTTGGTGCACTCCGATATCTGTGACTTCAAACATTTCTCCACGAAGGCCTGGATGAAGTATTTTATAACCTTCATCGACGACTTCTCAAAATATGTGTTCGTCTACTTGCTCAAGTCTAAAGACGAAGCCTTCGAGAAGTTCAGAGAGTTCAGGGCCGAAGCTGAACGGCAGACTGGACAACAACTCAAGAGGTAAGAAGTGATCGAGGTGGAGAGTACAGGTCTCATGAATTCACATCATTCTGCAAAGAACATGGAATCATATACGAGACTACTGCTCTATATTCTCCTCAATCCAATGAAGTAGCGGAGAGAAAGAACAGAACATTGACAGAAATGATAAACTCAATGCTGCTAACCGCGGGTCTTCCTAAATGCTACTGGGGAGAAGCTGCATTGACGACCACTTTTATTCTAAATAGAGTGCCGTATGCAACTTCGAACGTAACT
>JANAVB010005325.1:0-86977 GCA_029216955.1 Iris pallida | reverse complement strand
AGTCAGACTAGGGTTGACCTAGATTGGACTAGTAGACCTAGTTTGACTTCATATTGACTAAAGTTGACCAAGAGTTGACTTAACCTAGATTAGACTTGATTGGACCAAGTGTGACCTAGTTTGACTTAGAATCATGTAGCTTGCACTGCAGATTTCCATTATTATATATTGAACACATCTTAACCTGTTTTACTCTAAATAGGACTCTGTGATACCAGTTCGGACATCTATTCATATCAGTCATTCAGGGTGACAGGCGAGTACATTCTCTGATCATTTCATACTTGTTAGGATTTATATTCTTGCTCTAGATTACTTTACATGATGCTGTCACGTTGTTATCACGGATTGGTACTATATGGATCTTGTTATGCGATGTTATCTCCCTCGGGGTACATCAGATAGTTGTCATGTACTTTTCACGAATATTTGTATTCATGTACACCGCTTTCATGTATACTCTTGTGCAATCTTGTACTCTCATGATCACGTGAGCAAACATGATAAAAACCTCTTGTACAAGGTAACGTAACTTGACTGGATCCTTGTGTATTGATTGGGGAGGGTGAGTAGGAAGGTTATGTGATTAAATTCTATCTTGTGCAATCTTGTGCGCATCTATTGTACACTCACGTATGATGGTGCTACCTATTGTTATTGTTTGACCTAAGCCATTTACATAACCATTTTGTGCTCTAAATCACTAGTATTGCAGTTTTACTTATCCTATATATATAATTCAGTTATAAATTCTCTCTCGTTTTCATATACTTTTCTTACAGTTCATGTATCTTACTCTTTGCATGCTTTACATTTTCCAACATGATATGAACTGCGTGATGTATTGTGCTCGCTCCTGTCCTGACTGGACCTGTTGAAAATATTACAGATGATGATGATGACTGCCCTACCTTCTATGGGGCATAAGAGGGTGACCTTCAGGAGCCCGAGGAGCATCTAGCTCAGTAGAGGGTGCCTAGTCTAGTCTAGTCTAGTCTAGTATTTACAGCTTTCAGTTTGTATCGGATTGTTCCGATTGTTAGTTGAGATCTAGTTATATTTCAGGACTTGTATTTATTTGTGTTGGACATCTACTTGTGTGGTGTGATAACTCTATTTATATTTCAGTTCCTTTCTTTTATCTGATTCCATATCATGCACTATCTTTCTAGACTTGTGATTGAGATGCAGAGTTGAGATGTTATATTATACCTCCGTGCGGAGATGATATATTTATCATATTGTTGTTAGATGTTAGATGTTATAGATGAACTATACAGTGTTCTACCGCCGACACTGCGGCGTAGGCTGGACGTACCCACGTTCTCGTGCCCTTCCTCAGGGTGCGGGTCGTGACAAAACGTGTTATCCTTGTTTTGATGAAGTAATGGGACATGTGTCAACATGCGTAGAGACTAATTTCTATACGTGGGTGACAGTTATCCTAGTAGCTTGCGTAGAGACTCAATATTTATGTTTTTTACGCACAGAAGACAAGTCTATATAAAGACTTTTTTTTAAGAAAGAGGTACAAGATTTTGGAGCCTAGAGACTTTCAGAGTAAAGTGATTTTCTACAGTATTTCTCTTCAACTTTTTCTCAAGAACAGAGTGAAGCAAAGCAGGGAAGCATTCGACTGTGCCATCAGTGCCAACCGTGTCGATACCTTTCTGGTGACTTAGTTCTTCCATTGTTCTTCTCCAAACAGTTCTCTTCATCATCATCGTGTGGTCCAAGGAACAAAGTGATCGCTCTCAGATCAGACTTCTATAGCAATACTTCTCAGAAACTATTTGTACTTTTGTACTTTTTCTCGTTTTCTTTCAAAAGCCTTAAGGGCATTTTGTTAAGTGAAACAAAATGGCGACTCTGCTGGGGACGACTTTCTCCTCTGACGAGGCAATTGCTCAATACGATGATGTGTCGATTGGATCGACGAAGAAGACTCTGGTCGTTCAATTCAACCAGACTGCTTACGAAGAAATGCTCCGAATTGGGGGTAGAGCTCGCTGCTCCAAAGTGCAAAAATCATGAAAGGTGCGCAAGGTTTGGATTTCTAAGTCCAATGTATCCTTTGATCTATCCATAGTCTCTAAAGGCAAGGGAATTCTTCCCACTCCTGTCGTTGGAGCTCCCGTTTGTGACGAGGCAGTCCCTACTTCAGTGTTGCGCCCTACGCGTAAAATTCAGTCTCCCGTCTGTGACGTGGTAGACACTTAAGTCTTGCGCTCTACGCGTAAGGATAAATCTCCCATCTGTGACGTGGCAGATATTCCTGTTTTGCACTCTACGCGTAAGGGCAAATCTCCTGTCGGTGACATGGTAGATAAAGTTCACAATGATGCTTTTGCATCTAACATGAACTTGCCTACACGCGTACAGCGTAAAAACAAGACTCCTATTGTTGGTAAAACTTCTGTTTTTCACCAACAACCTTCTTATACTGCTTTACGCAAAGTGCCAAATCTTAAGATTACACGCAATGTTGATGGTGTTCGCTGTGCACAAAAATCTCAGGATTTACGCACACAACTTCAGGCGCATAAAAATGCACAATTTGGTTCTGCCAATGAAGCTAGTAACATTCTTTTTACACAAGGGACTAAACATTTCTCTATCCCAAATGTAAAAAAGAAAATCTCATCTTCCAATCCTTCTGATTTATGCGAGTTACTTGTGCAAAAGCGTAAAAACAGAAAATCTCATGTGATACTCCTTCAAGAAAATCATCATTTGAGTGTCACCAAATTGTGATCAAATGTTGCTGTTCTGCTTCTAAACGGTCAGTTTTTGACCGATTAAGCTACAACGTACCTCAGCAACAAATTGATGACCAAGAATATGAGTTGTCCTATATCAGTCAATATGGCATCTCGACGCCCAAGACGCAATTCGTCCCAAACTCCAAGTCAACAAAGGTTTAACCAAATCCTTGACACTTTTGAAGGAGTATATCAACATACTCGATCAAGAAGTCAACGAACTTTAAATATGCATTCTTCAGACTCAGAAGCTGGGGGTATCCAGTATTTGGAGTCAAAACTGATAGCGTTGATTCATATCTCTACACCAATCCCTCTGTATGTTCGAGGGAGGTTGAATTTATGCGGAGAAGAACCAGAGACGTCTACTTCTAATACAGAATGTCATCTTTCGGCAGTGGAATCGCTAAAGGATATGCTTGCCATGATGCAAAATATACATCAAATAATAATGACTCAGGAAACAGTCCAACCAATAGTAGTAATACCGGTGCAGGCAGCAGCACAAACTCAAGATAGTCAAGGGTTGACATACCTTTGAATAATCTGAGTCAAGAGCCTGCTATCAATCAAAACTCCGCATCTTCAGATCCTCTCATTCCATAGGATGTGTCACCTCCAGTCGGGGTTATGGTACATCCAACCACTATTCAATCAAATATACTCCCTCAAACTAATGAAGCCATTCAGGCAGTACGGGAGTTAAAAGCACAATTTGAAGTTCTGAAGCACAAGGATCAGCTCCAGAAGTTGGGGATCAAACAACCTTATCCTCCCTATTGGAATGATGTACCCTTTCCTTCCAAATTCAAGCCACAATCTATGGTATTATTTGATGGAAAGGCTTCTCCGAGTCAATATATCAATTATTTGATATTATGACTGTGCATCTACAGAAGAATGATGCTCTTCTCACCCGAGTCTTTATTGGGTGTTTGACAGGTACAGCGTATGATTGGTATCACAGTTTACCCAATAATTGCATATCATCTTTTGACGAATTCAAAGCAATGTTTCTCTCTCGTTTCTATGAAGGAGGGATGGACATGAATATGTCCTCCTTAATAGAAATTAAACAAAAAGAGAAAGAGGATACTCGGACGTTTATTGAACGTTTCCGACAGGCTACGTTGAAAATGCCTCCTGGTATGCCAGATTCAGCATTAATTATACATGCAAAATGAATCTGCGACCAACCATTGCTGTTTTACAGGCTCTCAATTCACAGATTGGGTCTCGTTTATTATAACAGTAGTTTCAGCTGAGACCAATGGTAGATTGGCTCGAGAACATGGGATGATCTTCGCCTCAGAAAATAAAGGAAAGAAAGCCTCTTCAGGTAACAACTCGGGTAATCGTAATGGAAAAGGAAAGAAAACCCTAGTGGTGAACCTTTCAAAATCTAAAACTACCCCAAGTAATCCGGAGTCTTCTAAACCGAAAGAAGAATACTCTTTCGACGACAGTGATATTCCTGGGATATTTCAATGTCTCGTGAAGAGTGGTAAACTTCAAATCCCAGATCCAAAATGACCTAATGAAGTGGATTTGGTTGATAATCCCAAGTATTGTATCTATCATAGATACATAAATCATCCCACTAAAGCTTGCCATGTCTTGAAGAAGAAGATTCAAGAGTTGATAAATGCTAAAGCTATTGCTTTAACTAATGATGAGCATATAGTTACAACCAATATGATTTCTCTTCAATTCGAGGTTTTCCTCCACAGCAAGTGCCTGATGGGATTGTCTCGATTCCGAAGGCGACAATGAAGATTGTGAATCTTCCACCAGCCAGAGATCAAGGTAAAGGACTATTGCCTCTCACCTTAAAAATGGTGAAATCATGTGGGTACATCCTGACTAGTACCTGAAATGGAGCATAAAAATAAAATTTCAAAATCCAAAAAAGGTCGAAAAGTCAAAACTGCAATATGATTTCTCATGTTTTACCCCAGATCATGATGATTCTGATCATCTGTGGGATGACATCCCTTTGGAAAATAGGCTAAAGGGTCTGAACATGCCCTCCGAATTTGGCTCTCTACCAAACTAAAGCTTACTCATCAACAGTGGTTAGCAATGAATAGTGTCCCTTTGTACAGGCACAACAAGTTTTTGCTGCTTATGAGAAAGTTTCGGTTGGGATTTTACCTCATGTACCGAAAGCTTCCACCCTGGCGAATACAGAGGTCTCCATTCCTTCTTCATCTGCTAAAACATCTTGTGAAAGTCCACTACCCACTCACATATACAGTCAACAATCGGTCCATCTCATAAAAAAGATGGGATATGACTTTCAAAAAACAGAAGGCTTGAACTATGGTAAAGGTATGCGAGTTTCTTTACAAATTCAAGGTCAGAAATCATCCGTCGGATTGGGATTTGAAGTTCCTCATAAAAAATCTCGTAAGAAGACTAAGGGAAAGAAGACTAAATCCTGTAATATGGTACTTCATTCTCCTGAGTCTGAGGAAGAGGCTTTTGCTGGTACAAGATCCGGAAAAGACTACCACAAAGATTATGAGGGAACTTCCAAAGAAGCGGAGGACGTTACTGAAACACTACCAACTCAGTCATCTTCTGTTCCTGCTGAGGCAAGGCCTTCTAAACCCCCAGTGGTTGAAAAAGGGAAACAGAAGGCAGTGCGTTTTGACGTCCCACTGAAGTCTAGTTCAAATCAAGGGTTGATAAAACCCTATAAATTTGACATACTAGCCCAGTTAGCCAATACTCCGGCTAGGCTCTCTATCTTTGAGTTACTTCGTCTTTCTAAAGAAAGTCGAGAAACCTTGAGTGAAGCTTTGCTACAAGCAGATTCATGCTTAGCTCAACTCAAAAGTCCTGACAATATACCGGTGTCATGTCCTCAATGCCACAGTGTGATAGGATCAATTCCTAATATTACTTTCACACAAGAGGATATGCTGTTGAAGCATAATCGACATGATAGACCTATGTGTTACACATGGTATATTGATTCTACTAAAATCGACAGGATTTACATCGATCCTGGGTCTTCCATCAGCATTATTCTTCAGAGTATGCTACGACCATTGAGAATTCCTACTAGTGAATTGACTTATACTAATACGACAATTGTTGGTTTCAATTCTGGAAGAAGTAAACCATTAGGAAAAATTCGTCTGAAGATTCAAATAGGTGATCTTCGAACCATGGAAACCTTTTATGTTATCAACCCAGATGTATCTTATAATATCCTCCTTGGAAGGCCACGGATACATGAGCATAACATTGTTCCTTCGACTCTCCACTAATGCTTCAAGTATATGGATTCTCAAAGGATTGTGAAGACTGAATTTGCATATATCAATCCTTTTAAGGGTGTTGAAGCCTATTTCTGATTCAATACTCTACAAACAGGAGCATGCGAAGGAAATATCTGACATTGCTGAAGATCAATCACCTTCAGAAGACCAACTGCTTTCAGAAGATCAATCACCCTCAGAAGATCAACCTTTGAAGATCAAGGTTAAAGGTTGAATTCAACCCCAATCTGCCAATGATGAACCTTTGATGATTAAAGTTAAAGGAATAACTCAAGCTACGTCTGATGAAGCTGTGAGGATTCCAGTCAAAAGTCAGATTCAAACCAATACCAGTGATCAGCCTCTCATGATCAAAGTTAAGGGACGTACTTCTCGTACAACTGATCCAGAACCACTGGTTATCAACCTTGGCAAAACTACGACGAAGACGGATGACGGTCCGCTAATGATTAATCCAAAGCGTAGTAATCAGTCTGTCAATGATGTAAATATTTATCACTCTGTATTCTCTCATTTTAATGAAGATTTCCTTTTAGAGTATATGGTTGTCAAATTTATTGAAAGAATGACTTTATCTGCTGATAATCAAAGTCATCAACATAAAACTGACATAAATACAGAGGAAACCTCATATATTAATCATAAAGAGAATTCTTTTCCTCCTCATGTCGATGTTGGACCTTATGCTCAGAGGTTCCTAACATCTTCTTCTTATTTTCTACCTGCAGTCTCATCATCACAAGCTTGTGTGGCTTATAGACATCATGAAGAATCTTATTTTGTGATTCTGTCTACTAAGAAAAACAAGCGTCAAATTTGTTTGGTTTGGCTAGGAATATTCATGTCATACAGACAGATAGCTTTGAAGAAAAGGATAAAGGAAAAATCAAAATTAACAGATATAGTCAACAATCTCGTAAAATTATTCAGAATATGGGATATGATTTGAAAACCATGCCAGGTCTCATCAGGAAAAAGGTAGACGATTACCATTATGCGGTGATCTGTTTTATCAACGAACTCGTCATGGTTTGGGATATGATACATCCCACATGTTTAACAAAGATATAAAAGAAAAATTTTCTTCCAATTCTTCACAATCCTCAGATTCTGACGAAGTCCAGTATGTTGAATCTGAGTACGTCTTTTCAGTTAATATGGTTCAAATCGATGATGAGTCTGAACTATTTGAAAATGACCCATGGACACAACAAATGGACACTCAGTGGGAGCTTCAGTTTGAACAGCGACAGCCACCACAGAAGATGAAATCGTCTAGATTGATGTTGGAGATGAAACTACATCAAAACCCATATTTATCAGCAAAAACTTTTCCGAAGATGAAAAAGAAAAGTTGATAGAGCTGATAAAAGAATATATTGATATCTTTGTATGGAGCTATGAGGATATGCCAGGTTTGGATCCTAAAATAGCTACCTATAAACTCAATATCCTTCCTAATGCCAAACCTGTAAAACAACAGCAGCGACATTTTCGACCGGATATGATGGATGCAATTGAAACAGAAGTTAAAAAGTTGATCACATGTGGTTTTGTTCGTGAAGAACAACACCCAGATTGGATTGCTAATATTGTTCCTGTCATGAAAAAGAATGAAAAAGTTTGAGTTTGTATAGATTTTCGAGATCTTAACGCAGCTTGTCCAAAAGATGAATTTCCACTTCCTATCACTGATGTCATGATAGATAATACATGTGGTTTTGAACGTATGTCTTTCATGGACGGATTTTCAGGATACAACCAAATTAAGATGCATCCAAAAGATGAAAAGCATACTGCTTTTCGTACACCCCTTGGAGTTTATTGCTATACAGTTATGCCTTTTGGTCTGAAAAATGCTGGTGCTACATATCAAAGGGCCATGAGCAATATCTTTCAAGAACATCTGCGAAAAATAGTTGAATGCTACGTGGATGATATCGCTGTCAAAAGTCGATTGAAGGATGATCGCATTCAAGATTTGAAAACAATATTCGAGTTGATGCGTCGACATCAACTAAAGATGAATCCCACTAAGTCTTTCTTAGGGGTTTCCAGTGGCAAGTTTTTGGAATTTGTCATCACTTCTCAAGGTATCCATGTTGATCCTGATAAGATAAAAGCAATTCTTGAAATGCGTCCTCCATGCAATCTGAAAGAGCTTCATGGTTTTCAAGGTCGCATTGCTTATATCAGGAGATTTATATCAAATCTCTCTGGAAGATGTCAACCTTTCTCTCATTTTCTAAAGAAAGGTGTATCATTTGTTTGGGATGAAGCATGTCAAAAAGCCTTCAATAACATCAAGCAATATCTTACAAATCCACCCGTTTTAGTACCCCCAGTAATGAGAAAACCATTTTTGCTATATGTTCGAGCATTAGATCATTCCCTTGGTGCTCTTCTTGCACAAAAAAGTGATAAGGGTCATGAACAGGCAATTTATTATCTTAGTCGAATGATGATTGGGGCTGAACATAGGTATACTCCTGTGGAAAAAAAAATGTCTAGCCTTGGTTTTTGTCGTTCAAAAGATGCGACATTATGTATCAGGAGAGACTATTCATGTCATATCCAGAGTAAATCCTATTCGGGTGTTAATGAAAAAGCCGAGTATTCTCAACTCCCGGATAGCTACTTGGACAATGTTACTTACTCCTTATGATATGGTCTACGTACCTCAAAAATCAGTGAAGGGTCAAGTGTTGGCTGACTTCTTAGCAGCTCACCATATACCTAAAACTTCTACACTATATGAAGACATTCCAGATGAAGTTGTAGATTGTAACATGATTTTGAGGGATGATATTTGGCAACTATACTTTGATGGAGCATCACGAGCTGGGCCTAAAGGCAATATTGTCTCCGGAGTAGGCATTGTCTTGGTCTCTCCTGATAAAATGGTTATGTACCGTGCTTATTCCCTCAATAAACCTTGTTCTAATAATGTGGCAGAATATAATACTCTGCTAATTGGTCTTCAAGTAGCAAAACAATTAGACATTGAGTTCTTGGAAGCATATAGAGATTCTCAGCTGATCGTCAATCAGGTCAGAGGGACATATGAAGTCAGAAATCCTGATCTCATTCTCTATCATCAAGTGGTAATTGAATTGGCTCTCTCATTCAAAGGGTTTTCATTAAATTTGTGCCGCGTTCTCAAAATTTGGAAGCTGATGCTCTTGCTAGTCTAGCTGCAGACTTAGCAGTTCCAATCAGAAGACAAAATACCATCACTTTGTTGGATCGAGACCTATTCTGTGTCAAGAATAATTTGTATATCGAACAGAGTTATGCTACTGAATCAAATTCTCAGCAAGAGGATTGGAGAAGTCCATTTATTGATTATGCGGTCTACGAAATTTTACCTGAAGATCCAAAAGAAGCTGCATCAATCAAAAGACAATCATTTCGATTATATTATGATTCTTCAATGCATATGTTGTATCGTCGTTCTTATGAAGGACTTTTATTGCGTTGTCTTTCGGAAAGTGAAGCCAAGCAAACACTTCGTAAAGCTCATGATGGAGTTTGTGGTGCACATCAACCAAGTCCAAAGTTACAGGACCGTATTCGAAGAATGGATTATTATTGGCCTTCTATGATAGCAGATGATGTGGATTATGCTAGACGGTGTAAAGTATGCCAAATTTATGCTGATTTTATTCATCAACCCTCTAAATTTTTACATCCTACAGCAGCTTCTTAGTATTTTGAAGCTTGGGGTATGGATATTATTGGTCCAATTAATCCCCCTTCTGTCAAAGGACATCGGTTTATCCTGGCCATAACTGATTATTTTTCTAAATGGACAGAAGCAATTCCTCTTGTTGAAGTAAAAATGTCTAATGTGGTTAGCTTCATCAAACATCATGTCATTTATCGTTTCAGGATTCCTCGAAGGATAATTCATGATAACGGACCACAATTTGCCAGTCAGGCGTTTTATCGATTTTGTGACAAGAATCGGATCCAGAACATAGCTTCTACAGCTTATAATCCAGCTGCTAATGGTTTAGCCGAAGCTTTCAACAAAACTATTATTAAAACTTCTCAAAAAGTTTGTCTCTTCTAATAAACGTGATTGGAATGAGAAACTTGGAGAATGTTTATGGGCTTATCGAACAACAGTCAGAACTCCAACCGGTTTTACACCATTTTCATTAGTTTACGAATGTAAAGCTGTTCTTCCATTGGAGATCCAGATATCGTCTCTTAGAATAGCCATTGCTAATGAGCTAACTACGGAGAATAATGACCGCTTAAGACTCCAGGAACTTGAAGGTTTGGATGAAAGGTGTCTTCAAGCGCAACAGCACATTGAGCTGTATCAAGCCTGCATATCTCGAGCTTTCAACCGCAAAGTTAAAGAAAGGGTATTTAAAGTAGGAGAGCTAGTTCTAGCTATCCGAAGACCTATGGTTATGACTCATAAGAGTAAAGGCAAGTTCCAAGCTAAATGGGAGGGTCCTTATGTAGTCGAAACCGTATTCTCCAATGGTGCTTATAGGTTATCTAAACCTAATGGAGATTTGCTCATAATGCCAATTAACGGTAAATTCTTGAAGAAATGCTACGTTTGAATTTCTTCTTTATTCCCCAGCTACCAAGGTTTGGTTAAGCTGATGATTTATTATTTATTCTCCTAAAAGAGAATTTTGATTTTCTGTCTTACCAGCTGATTTCAGAAAGAAAAAGATATTATTTATCATGTCTTCATTACCTCTGAATAAATATTAAATCTACTTCTTTTCCTTATTATCTATCATGTCCATATTACCTCTGAATAGATATTAATCTATTTTCTTTGAGTCATTACGATCTATTATGTTCATATTACCTCTGATAGTATTGTATACTCTTAAAAGAATACAAGATTTGTTATCTATCATGTCCGTATTACCTCTGGATAGATATAATCTACTTTGTTGAGTTTAAAAAACTTATTATGTCCATATTACCTCTGATAATTGTTTTCTATCTCACACATATTTTAAATATATTTTATTTATTTCATGATTGGAAATAGTACATCAGCAAAATAAAAGAAATGGCAGAAGATGAAAATTCTTTATTGAGTAAAAAAAATTTTCTAAGGTGGAGCAGATAAATCTTCAATCATCTTCTGCAACTCTGCCAGACGTTTTTCACGAGATCCCACTACAGTTGTGTATGCCATAGATCTTCGAGCTTCCGCAGTGCAGAGGTGAAAAAGTTCAGCAAAGGCAGCTATCATTTGGTCTTTGGCATCTTCAAGGGTTTTTATTTTTGATTCAGAACCAAAGATCTGTTCTTCCAAAATGGAACTTTGCCTTAAAAATTGATCCCTATCTGCCGTCATCCGGGTCTGCTCCTCCTTTAATCGAGCCGGCTCAGCCTCGACTTCACGAATTCTATTATTTTGTTGATGAATTTTAATATTCATAGAGTCGCAGGCTTGCTGATGCTGCTCCAATAAAGGTTTATTTTCTTTCTAGAAAGTCCTCTCCATAGCCACCTTATTACTATAATCTTGAAGAGATTCTTTGAAGGTGGTTTCTCGAGTTGTATACTCATTGGTGAGAGCATCATACTCGGATTGGACAAGGCTTTCTATAGTCCCACTTGACAACCTTAGATATTCCTTGATGGGTTGTTCATGTCCCTGGACTATTTTCTGCAGAACTGTTGCCCTCTCAGTATCGTTGAACATTGCTATGTTGTCTATGGTAGTAGCAATAACACTTTTTAAGCTCTCATAACTGAGGCCTTTCTTCAAGACCATTTTGACCAACGCTGCCAAAGTTTTGTAAAAAGTTTCAGTATGAATCTCTACCAAAAGATTCATATCAGCGTTAGAGCTTGGTGTATCGACGATATCTGCCAATCTCTTTTCCTGAAGATTGGAGATAGGTGCTGCTGTTGCTGTGGTAGCAAGTTGAGTCAACGATCTATCCGTTATCATTACCATGGCTAATTGAGTCCCAGGAAGTTCTGGGACTACATCTTCAATAACTTTCTCTGCTACCTCCGGAGGATGAGTTTCGGTGGTAGAGGATGGTATCATGGAGGTGATGTCTCCTATGTTCGATCCAGACTCGAGCACGAATGTTTCAGGAACTTGATCTAGACTGGCAGGAGTAATTGATGTTATCGCTACATCTACAGCCTCAACAATCTATTTATTAACAGCTGGCTCTTCGTCTGCAACTGGTTCTTCGGCAAGAGAAGGCAATTCCTGATGTGCCTCTCCTGCGAGCTCTTGTTGAATCTCTACAGATGGAGAATCTTTCTTAGAAAGAGAATCTTTTTTTGAAGAAGAACTTTCTTTTTCAGATTCTACTTCTTCTTCATGAATAGTCTTTTGAGGAGGAGGAGGAGCAACAGGCTTTGCCACAGTAATGATACCTACAAAGATTAAACAAAATAGTCAATATACAAAATCATAATACATATTTTTGTATAAATTTTATGTAATTTATCTTTACCAGGAGTAGGTGTAGGACGCGACAAGAGTGCGTCATAATCCATATCCCAGTCATCATCTTCTAATTCAAGAGCCGGTTCATCTGAGGGGATGGGTTCCGGATCAATAGCATAAGTTGTGGCGGTGTCTTCAACAGCTTGCGCCTTTTGTGGCGAAGTTAAATGCAATGAAGTGCTGAGACGTCCTGGAGATAGGACCCCTATAACTTCTGTTGTTGCAGCTGGTTGAGGTGCTGAATATCCTTCTCCAAGTTGAGCTAAAGAAGATGTAATGTTTTGACGCTCCTCAACAGGAGTTTCGCTTTCTGGAGTAGCGGCTCTCTGTCTGGAAGGCCCTTTAACAGTAATCTTCTTTTTCTTTTCCCGGAGAGTAACAGCTGTGTCTGGTTTACGCTTCCGGGTTGTAGTAATGGTAATGGGTCCTGCAGCTGTTTCCCCAACTCCCGTAGGGATTGCTTCCAAATATTCATCTGGAACAACATCATCATCAGGTATGTCCGAAGGTACCATAACTGGTTCTTCGGCGTCTGCTTCCTTTTTCTACCGAAGACTTCCCTTCATGTTGTAGTCTTTCGCGAAGAAACGAATGGAGGCATAAAAATGAGCATACGAATGAAGCATTCGTAGCTCAGTTGTACTTGTGGCAGTCGACACATGGAATTTGGCACCGGTGCATCCAGCGGTGAAATACCGCCATGCCCTCGCGCCATCCACTAACTTTCCATAATAATTAAAAGTAGTGGAGGGGTTACCAACGTGAAGCTGGTCATACCCGAACTGACGAGCGAACCGACTGGGTAGATACGATTCGAAGATACAATTGTCTTCAGTTCTATACATCAGATGTGAAGGTCTGATACATACTAGCCATTTAAAGACTGGTACAGGTATCTCAATTCTCTTTCGACCTACATCTTCAAATTGCACACCAAAACAGTCGGCTGTGACTGGTGGTCGTATGCAGAAAAAGTTCCATCCATGGGAGAAGTTTAGTGTTGCTTGGGTATCTGCCACTGAAGTCGCATTCCACGTGGCTTTACTAAACTTCTGGAGGAATAGCTCCGTATCATTTTCAGGGACTGGTGGCAATAATTTGCAGTTGTGATGCAATAACCAGCCCATTAAATAAGTGTAGGGCATCTCCACCCTAGGGGAATATTTTCGGTAAGGAGCATTATTGATCAGTTCATCACCAAATGCTCGCAAACCTGTATTTATCCGACATACCATTACCGATAATAGGTTGAGTCTGGCCTTGAATACCAAACGTACTGCTGGCCATAGTACGTTTCGGTGAATCCTATCGACTGTACTAGTCCCTGGTACGACCCATCTTCATAGCCACAGGGAAAGAAAGCCCGCCAGCAAGGCTTTCTTTGAGAGCTTTCGACTGCCATGTTTCAGATAGCTCAGTGCTTCAGTCCCCGCAGGGAATTCCCCAGTCTTGGTGGTCAAATATTTGTCCGGAGACTTATATGTGATCATCCAATTATTTATCATATCCGAAGGAATTATTGAACAAGGGTTGATGGGTTGAGCCTTGTTGTCTTGGAATCTCTCCTTGTCATCCTTTGGATATTCTATTCTTATGATAGAATAGATATGTTGTACATTTATTGATGTATGCCAAATGCGATCCACTTTCATACATAGTGGTGCAAATCAGATAATGGCACATCAATTCTTGATATATTTCGACTAAACCAGGATTTTTTTGGCTGATCTCTGCTAATTCCTGGTTGGAGGGAACGTATTCTTCGTATGGAACTTCCTCCATTGGCAGCTTGGAAATAAATTGTATCTCATGCAGTGCAATACCCATTTCACCTATCGGGGTTGCAAAGGTTCCTGTTGAGCTGATATACAACTCCATCAAAGCCAAGAACAAGTTATTATTCATAGGTATGCCTTGACTCGTGGAGGCTATTGCTTCAAATAGTCCAATGGCTCGCAGTTTCGCTTCGAAGTTCTTCATGATCCAAGCACTAAGTTGAATCCAATTCTTATTGTGAGGGGTCATCCACCCTGGCAGCCTAGGGTTGACTTAGGGATATAGTACTGAAGCATTCATAAACTTGTTTATGAACATCGGTATCTGCACTGGCTGGATCAGAGCAGAGCCCTAGCTTGGTATAAATCCAGGAAATAAGTCAGAGAAAGGAACGACACCACCACTGGGAGTACTTATATGATAACCCATTTGGTTCTCATCCCTCTTGAATATGATTCTCCCTGGTCTTCCATGACTGTTGGAAGTCAGATTCCAGATCATCCGCCTCGGATGAGTAGCATGAACAAAAGAGGAAAGAGGATAATCTCTTGGCATTGTGGGGAGATACATCGCCTTTTCCCCAAATCTGAACTCCCAAGACTTCTTCTTGGGGTTTGTCTGGGATTTGAAGTCAATTGCATCCCCGAACATGAATGCTGGCTTCAGATAATGCTGGCCATCCAGCGATGTCAATAGTTCCCCATTCATCAGAGACAGCAACATTCTATCTCTTTGAGCAGTTATCAATTGATGTCTTTCATACGGATACTGCTTGTCAGTTTGTAGGAATTCGACATGGGATAAATTCTCCAGATAATTTGATCCCAGAATGCCAGCTGGTGAGCCAAACACCTCAGAGAGAGGATGGGCCCCCAAATTCACTGCAAAAGAAGTTCAATAAAGAAAAATTAAGTTAGTAAAAAAATTCAAATATGAACTCTATGCAAATTCAAAACTCTACGCAAATGACTATATATGAGTTTTACGCGTAAAAAGTTCTCTATTTTTTTAGAGAATTTGTTTTATGCAAGGGTTTTTACGCAGTCTAAGTATGAAATTTTTTACGCGTACTTTTTCTGTTAAAAAAAATAAAGTTTTACGTGTGAAAGATACAGTCTTGCATATTTTTACGCTTCTGTTCAAAAGTGTAAAATTTTACATGTAAAAATATATAGTCTTTTGACTGGTGTATTTTTCAATTTTACGCTCGTACGTATAACGTGGCCGTATTTTCATATTTTACGCTCGCACGTATAACGTGGGCATATTTTGAGCTTTTACGCTCACACATATAGACGTGGGCGTATTTGGTGATTAACATTCTACGCTGACACGTATAAACGTGGGCATATTTTGTTGACCCTTCTCTACGCTGACACGTATAACGGGGGCGTGAGATTTGGGGTTTTTGGTTCGGTTTATCTTCTTCTTCTTCTCCGACGAACCCACATCCAAAATAGATATGGTCTCTACCTATCATGGCCGGAGCCACAGCGGGATTAGTCTTTGGGATTGCCTCCGATGATGGAACGGTGGTCTCCACACGTTTAGCCGTCGACGAAGCAACAGTGGGCTTCTTGCCCTTCGCACCGGCGGTGGTCTTGCTCTTGGGGGCCATTTACTTTAACTAAGATTTCGAAGATGAGAGTAGAAAGGATTGAGAATGAAAGAGATGAGTAAAGTTCTCTCTCTACCATTGGAATTCTATTTATAGAAAACTTAAAATCGTTTTGAATTCTCAAAGTGTCTGTTGGGTATCTCGAAGTTTACGCTGATGACTGTTGGGTATCCCGAACTCTACGCGGATGACTGTTGGATATTCCGAATTTTACACTTCTGTTCAAAGTATTTCAAATCTTAGAAAAAATTTGAAAACTTTGAAGGGGGTCTTGTAGAAGCGAAAATAAATTATGATATATTTTTATCATATTTTATAAAAGGACCAAGTCAAAGAAGTTCAAATTCTACGTAAGAGCCATCCTCAGACTCTACGCAAGTTGCTCTACGCAAGAGCCATCCTCAGACTTTACGCAGAAGACAGGCTGTCTATATCGCATTAAATGTGCGATTGATATTGCTCTGACAGATTGATTTTCTGACAAAGATTTGCACAGAAGCCAAGAAGATTATTTCACACTAATCCAGGATCATTTGTTTAAACGGGCTACTTTACGCTTGAGAAACAACTTCCTTTACGCATGAAAGTTATTTGAGCTTTTTACGCTCAAGGCTATCTTAGCTAATTTTTTTATGTGTGCGTAGAGTTTATTTGAGCTAACTATACGCTCAAGGCTATTTCTTAGCCACTTTACGCAGGAAGCTTACTTTGAGCTATTTTACGCTCAGCTTTTTCTGATTATGTGGGAAAGTGGCTTGTATACGTGACTTTCATGCCACATTTTCGAGGACGTGGGAACGTGTTATCCTTGTTTTGCTGAAGTAATGGGACATATGTCAACATGCGTAGAGGCTAATTTCTGTACGTGGGTGACAGTTATCCTAGTAGCTTGTGTCACCCCCAGTTTTTAGAAACAAGAGTATTTTTGTCATTTTTTATTTTAGAATATTTTTGAAATTAATTATTTAATTATAATATTATTTTGGGGTTATTTAAGTCGGGTTCGAATTTCAACTCAATCCGACTTGTATCGGGGACCCGGGGTAGTGTTGACTCTAGTGGAACCCACACACTAGTTAGCCATGGCCCACATGCTAATTATTTTAGTTAGTGGTTAGGCTAATTATTATGGATAGGATTAGTGTGATTAGAGACATTAGAATGACTAAACTAGCCCCCGACTTAAACCCTTTCCAATATAATAATTTATAGATTAGAGGGGGGTATTTTAGACATTTCATATAGGGACACCTCACCCTTTTTGGGCCGGCCACCTATGGGGGGGATAAGTAGTGAGTCACTCTTTCATTCATTTGTTCTCATCCACATTCTCTCTCTTGTTCTTCCCCAAATTAATTTTAGAGAGCAATCTCCATTAATCTCTCCACCAAATTCTTTCATTCTTCCACCCAATCTTTTTCTTTCCTTCTCTACTCAAGCCAAGGAGGAAGCTAGCCAAGTTTGGAAGGATTCGGAGCTCGTTCGTGTCCATTCGGGATTCCTACGTGTCAGTGTCGCATCGGGAAGGCTTTTCTTCGATTCGATCTACCGGGAGGTGTAAATCCCTTCTCCTTTTCATTTTCTCATGCATATAGGGTGATTTTAGACCCATAGGAATGACCCCCATGGTTCTGTCTCCATTTGTGTCCATTTCGTGTCCATTTGGAGACTTTTAGATGTGTCCTATGTGTAGGTTTGTGTCATAGTGGAAAAAATCTATTTGGACACTTGTATTTATTATGTATATAGTGTAAATGATTTATTAGAGATTAAATCCCAGATTTTCATTGGTTTAGGGATGTGTTTTTCTATGTATCATATTGTATCATATTATTGAACTATATGTATATATATATATATATATATATATATATATATATATATATATATATATATATATATATATATATATATATATTTTAAGAAGAAGTTTTATTGAAAAGAAAGGGGTGGCTCCGAAGGAGCGTTACAGACAGGTGCTGGGCCTCGAAACACAAAACGAGCCCAGTAGGACAAGGTAGGAAAGAGAAAGGTTAACATACGCAATTTTGAAATTTCGAAAACCGAAATTTTCGAAATTTCGGAAAAACAAAAAGTGGAATTTCGAAAATTCAAAAACTAAATTTTGAAAATTCAAAATTCAAATCAGCCCCGAACGTTCTTGGGAGGGGGGTTTGGGCACAAGGCCCTAGGTGGGCCACGTGGGGGGCTCAAGCCACGAGGTGGCGAGTCCCGAGGGGGGGTGCGGCCCGAGGGGGGCGCTCGGCTCGAGGAGCCTCGCCTCCCCCTCCCCCGCCAGCGCGAAGCGCCGGGAGCCTCCGACGGAGGGAGGGAGACTTCGGTGGGAGGAGGAGACTCCGGGGGGAGGAGGGGGGCACGGAGGAGGGGGGCACGGAGGGGTGGGAGGAGGGGGGCACGGAGGGGGGCACCCGAGGGGGGGCGGATGACTCCGGTGGGAGGAGGAGACACCGGGGGGCGGATGACTCCGATGGGAGGAGGAGACACCGGGGAGAGGAGGAGAATACTCCGGAGGGGAGTGGAGACCGCCGGTGCAGGGGGGCTCCGGCAGATGGTGCCGGCCCAGAGCGGCGCGGCCGGGAGGACTCCGGAGGAGCGGCTCTAGCGAGAGAAATTGATGAAATGGAGGGGGGTGAGGCGGGAGCGCCTCAGGCCAGAGGGCTTCGACGCCACGGACGCCAACGCCGGCGAGGGGCCTCCACAAAGGGGGGGCGAAGACGCCGCTGGGGACGGGCGGACCGTCGTCGACGTGCGCACCGGGAGCTGCGCTGCCACGAGGAAGGAAAGCTGGGGGGGAGGAGGGGGCCACCGGCGTAGACGAGACCAACGCCGGCGCTGGGTGGGGGGAATGAGGGGAGGCGAGGGTGGAAGTGGCTGAGTTTGGCCACCCACCGCCGGGGGACGGAGGACGAGAGAGGAGGTGGCCGAGTTTGGCCACCGCAGGGAGGAGCGGGCGTCCTCGACCGAGGGGGTGGGCGCCGCCGCGAGTGGGGGGGCGGGGCAGGCCCAGGCGGCAGGGGCCGAGATGGGCGCCTCCTCGGGGGCGCTGGAGGAAGGGAAGGATGGGCGGTCGCAGCCA
This sequence comes from Iris pallida, assembly GCA_029216955.1. Classification (NCBI taxonomy): domain Eukaryota; kingdom Viridiplantae; phylum Streptophyta; class Magnoliopsida; order Asparagales; family Iridaceae; genus Iris; species Iris pallida. The sequence goes on along the minus strand of JANAVB010005325.1, from coordinate 67,974 downwards.
AGTCGGAGGGAGCCTGGGCGGTCACAGCCAAGTCGGAAGGAGCCTGGGCGGTCGCAGGCGAGGACCCGGATGGGAGGGAGGGAGCTGGATGGCGCCGAGAATGGCGACGCCTGCGGCGCCGAGGGCGGCGACCGCTGGGAACTTGACGGTGCCGAGGTGGGAAATCCCATTGAGTCCAGGCGGGCGGGATCCAGGCGAAGCCCGACGAGGAGAAGCTGAGGAGGAACCCGACGGAATCCCCCATCAGCTGGGGTTGCCGGGACAGCAGACCGGGGGGGGCGAGGATGAGGGGGGTAGAGGGGGCCTCCTAGCGGGAGAAGGAGGCACAGCGAGGCGGCGGCCTGGCCGAGGAGGCCGGCCGGCCAGCCAAACCACCCTGCCGTAGGTGGCGATATACATATATATATATTTTTATATATATATGTATATATATATATATATAAAATATATATATATATATATATATATATATGTATATATATTTGTGGCTTATATATATGTATATATATGTGATACAATGTGTATTCATTTGTGTTGTGGGTATAGTGGTTTCGGCCAAGGGAAGGAGAATTTAGAATGGTAGTGTTGGTGTGGGTATTGATATGTGATTGTATAGAGGGTGTTTGAGAGAATGTTTGTGAGTGATTGGAGTGTGGGAGTTTAGAGAGGGGAATGAGTGGTATATGAGTGAGAGTTGGGGGGGATACATGCTACTAACAGCAGTACTAAATAGCAGCGGTAGCAGGGCAAATCAGCCCCATGGTTCACCCCCTTTGACAGCCTACAAACTGTCCAAACTTGCCCCTTACCTGTCCTAGTCTAGCCCCTTGGTTCAGCCACTAATAGCCCCTTAACCTGCCCCTTAACACAGCATACATAGCTGTCCTAACACAGCCTAAAACCTGTCTCTTACCTGTCCATTGCTGCCCCATTTCAGCCCCCTAAATGACAGTCCAAATCAGCCCTTGTACACAGCCCCATAGCAGTCCATATTGTAGTGACCCGCTCTGCCCTAGAGGAACGCCGATTTAAATGGCAAATGCAATGACTCAAACGAGCCGTCGACCCGAAGAGTTGGTATCGACCTGATGAAGAATCGATGCAAGGCTTACATTGGCCCGTCAAGATGAATCCAGACTTGGACTATCAAAGGCGCGCTCGGAGTATCGCTCGGTCGATGTGAACATCGCTAAGGTGGGTGGCTCCGATGAACCCGTCTGTGCTTAGCCTAGACACATAACAATACGGACACTATCACTGAAACCGCTAGGCGATAACACCGCGTATGCTAATAAATGACCCAACGCACCTAGCTAAGGGAATAATCCCATCTTGTATGCTTGTATAGAATATGGAAAAGAACATAGAAAAATATGAGAACTCTCACACCGCGCTCCACGCTCGTACTAAGGCACAAGCTTACTTTCGAGTATCTTACGCGTTCAACAATGAAGCAATGAATGGTTTACAACAAATGAAACGGGAAGGCTATCAACATAGTCATTCCGAGTAGAGTATAGCAACATTGAAAGACTATGGGACCGATGGGTCGCCAAGGCGACTCTCGCACAGGAAGTTGCAAAATAAGTGAATGAATGAATCAACGAATGAATACGTGAATGAATTGAACAAATATGTGAAAGAACCAATGAACGAATGAACAAGTGAAAGAAAGAAAGAAAAGAAAGAATGAAGGAAAGATAAGAAAGAAAAAAATGGTTAGCGACAGGTGTGACGGGCACGTACAACGGGGCTCGCTACCCGCGCTGTACGGACGCCAACCTGGTCGATAACGTAATATGGCTAAGGGTTAGCCTATGGCTCAAAGACAGCCGTTAGGTTAAGATGACAATAAAATACGAAATGGTCATGGACGGCTCGTGCACGAGTGAAAAGGGATTCCAAGGGCAACGAACGACGATTTTGTAGCCGACCTAGGCGGAATCATGGCCTACGGGCGGACAGAATGTGCGGGCTTGGGCACATAACCAAACGTAGGGCCGGTTATTCAATAGTCTATCAGGGTGTACCAGCCATCACGCTTGATAGATAAGAATGCCACAGGGGAAAATGTCCAAAATGGCTGACTTGCCAGCGACCGGTGCATATAGATTTAAGTGGGCTTTGCTGGTGGCAATCCACGTGCAAGTCCTTGCATTGAAATCAAAGTAGTCTAAGTCAACTGAACAAAACACCTTCTGAACAAGCTGGGATATAACACATAAAACGATCAAGAATACTTCTTACAAATGAGTTAGTGAATACGCTTACAATGCGCTAGAACCTGAGGCAGGATCACACTCTTGAACACTGAATGTTGCATATGAATTGTTGACTAACTTGGTTTACATTGAACAGGGAAGACCGGACGGTAAGTATGGGTAAGTCATGCATGTATTTCCATTCGACACTTGAAATTGGCAACACGAGATAGGCTATGAAATATGCCATGAAATTGATCCTAAGGCAAGATTAGAAAGACAATGAATGATAGAGATGCACAAAAGTAAATAGAACGTGTTTGGTAATGATAGCATTGTGGGCGAGCTAGCCTCCCCACCAGTGCATAACAATGTACTGATAACCCCACAGTCTGCTTGCAGGATACAGGAGACGCCGGCGGGTGCGGAGCCAACTCCGGGGCCTTGGGACGTTGCAAGAAGCTGAAGCACCCTATACAGGACATAATGTATCAGAACATCACCATGAATCATCCCATCTTGTAAGCCACTTGGCACGCCTTTTAGATTTTAAAGAGAGAGAGCTTGAGAGACTTGTAAACTCGGCCTAGCGCCGCTTGTAAACTTCTTGAATGATCAATAAAGAGTTTGAATTCACTTCTACTTGTGTTCATTTACTTTCCGCTGCAAATGGGGACACTCTGTGCGACTCTGTGGCCTAGCTTAAATCGGCCGTTTCTGGACATAGCCTTGTACGGGCGCAACCTAGGCCCGCACGGCATCACGCCTTAGCGAGGACGATCGCTCCTCCGGGAGCGGGGCGTGACAGATTGGTATCAGAGCACGGCTTCACGTCCTTGGACTTCATTTCGATTTTCTCAGTTTTGAAAGCTCGGTTGGAAACAAGAGAAGTGTACGCTCTCTCTCGTTGTGCCTTGGGATGTTCCATACAATAAGTCTAATATTTTCAAAAGCTCGTACAAGTACTCGGTTGAACGGGATCGATAGGTGAAGGCCTTTGTGCCATACCACGACGTACTTGAGTTGGAAGGAACCGATGCTAAAAGTAGCAAACGCAGTGCGTACTTGAATAACCTAACGCTGACAATAGCGAACGAGTACACGAGACCGAAGTATAGTTCGAACGGGATGGTTATGCACGCAGCCTTTTGGCTAAGTTGTGCCGAGTATCGCGCACCTAGACTTTATGGTGCAAACAAGTTGCGAGCGAGATTGACTATCGCTCGGACGAGAATAAGGGAGACTTAGAACATATGTTGATAGAGACGCTACTTGACCGGCGCTAAAGCGAACACGGGGAAATGGTTCTTAGATTTTGAAGAATGAGCGAACGCACAATTGGACATGTCGATCGGGAGTCGAATAACCTTTCGAGGATTTGTAGAATGACTTGACTCCGAGTGGTGTATGTGATAGCTTCGAAGAAGAATAAGAGTGAACATCGACGACCAATCGAGTGGCTCGAACCCTGAGTGGTGTATGGACGTTATAGAAAATTGTTCGAGCAAAACTAAAGGATTTACGGGTAGAACGAGTATGTCGGCAAGCGATGATATCGCACAAAGCCTTAGAATGAGTAACGCTTAGTTGGTTTCGACGTTGAGAGTCTCAAACGAGATATCGTTCGGACGAATTAAGAATGCGTAGTGCGAATCATGAAACGAATGGAGGTCTTGGTCGAGGAAAACATAGTGGATCGTGCATACGATTTTGAATTTAGTCGAAGGGATTGAAACTTGAGTTGAGGTAAAATACCCATGGACGAGATCGAAGATAGCACGATCGGAAGATAGCGTGCATAGAAAACGTTGGTTTGGAAATGCGATAATGACTAAGGATTTGGAATAGATGTTGCTCAATGAAGAGTTAGCACGAGACAACGTGAATTGAGGAATTAAGTTGCACGACTCGGAATTCGTTGCAAAAGGAAGATCGTCAGGTTATGTGCATCATCGATGGTATTGAGGCATATCAAAGATCGATGTACGATAACTCGGGGGTACTCTAATTCGATGAATGATGACCGTGTTAGAAGTTATTATTTCGAAGGATGCTATATTGGGGATTGGATAGAAATGAATGTTGGATGGAGAGGAAAGTGACTTGATTGTTCGGTGATAACCACAACGACAACGATCTTGTCTTGCGCGAGCGCAACTCCAGCCTCGCACATACGTTACGTCGGATTTGGGACGATCGTTCCGCGTGAGCATTGGTATGGTGATTCATGTCCAGCAGGAATGGTCGAACTCAAAATATCATGGCATGGCAATTTTGATTGCTTCGACTTGTGGTTTGAAGCGAAGGTGGATTCGAGGATTGTTAGGACTTGCGACTGAAGAATGAGAAAACTTGAGGATTGAGTAGACCCAATCCGTGTATCGAAAATAAGCAAGTCTAGACGCAACGCAAGAGTTACGTCCCGATGAGGACGATTATTCTGCGGGAATGTTGACATGGTGATTCATGTCCGCCGTAGATAATCAGACTTGCGTGAGATCGGGGCGCGACATATTGCAAGGCTAGACGACCTTGTGATCGACTATGTGAATTGGATAGGATGGATAGGTGAATTATATCAAACATACTTGAAGAGATAGACTATGGTAATTGCTAGTGCGGACACACGAGATTGACATGTCAAGGATTTGATTGAGGACAACCTATCGTAGTATGACTTTCCTGAATGAGCTCAGACATGGAGCGGAGAATATGTTAATGCGAATAGGAGGAACACTGCTTGATGTTTAGAAATTTGAGTGAAACAAACTTGGTTAGAAACTCCCGTACAAGCGAACAAATGGTTTGACCATAGGATTTGGGGCGAGCGTCGTGCAACGACCTTGCACGATGAGCAATGGACTTAACGTGTAACTATGACCTTGTGAGCTGACCTGGCGGATAGATGGACGACCCTATGCCGAGTGATTGAATCTGTGCGATAGCATTTACAGTGTTGTCTGGACGGACGATAGACTTGGGCAACAAGACTTAGAGTAGGACGGAGAACTGGGAGTGTGCATGAACGACGGCGAGATTGGCCCCAAATGAAGGAAAAGATAGGAATGGATGATGCATAAGTAAAGTTGGGATAACGAATTGAATCATTGATTTGAAAGACGTGCTCGATGATATTGCAATACTTGGTCTTGAATCAGACGGAAATTACTTAGACTTGGTCGACCCCGCTAAGAAGAAATCGTATTGATTTCATCGACAAGAACGCTTGAGAAACGAATCGAATCATCTCGATGACCGAAATAAACGATAGTGAGATGCACACAAGTTCGGTTTTAAATCGAAGTTAGCAAAACGATCGGCAAATCAAAACTATCACGAGTAGCTTGTCCGACTTCGCTAATCGCTAAACTTGGTTGAAATGTACGTATTCGGAGGACGCCTTGAATATGTGCACGATCCAAACTCAGCGATATGATGAACTCGAATGCAGCTACAAGTGGGTGTTGCGATGCACATGAACGAATGAGTGAGTTAGCCTCAACCTACGACACTCGCATTTGACGAATTATAACGCACCTCGTGCGGCCGTTTCAGTCCCATGATATGTCGAAATAGCAACCAAGTCGAAGAAACGCGACGATTGAATAAGGGCCATCAACTCTAAGGATGAATAAAAAGCCATTCAATAAAATCGATCAAATGTATGCGACACGGAACTTGGAAAGGTACTGAGCATGGTTCGATGCCATCGAACGATAGAGCCGTTCGATAGAATTGTCTATGAAACACGATGACACGAGTTAAGGAATGGTAGGATGACCTGCACTCATGAAGTCTCGAGGACGAGACTTGTTTTGAGTGGTGTATTATGTAGTGACCCGCTTCGCCCTAGAGGAACGCCGATTTAAACGGCAAATGCAACGACTCAAACGAGCCGTCGACCCGAAGAGTTGGCATCGACCTGATGAAGAATCGATGCAAGGCTTACATTGGCCCGTCAAGATGAATCCAGACTTAGACTATCAAAGGCGCGCTCGGAGTATCGCTCGGCCGATGCGAACATCGCTAAGGTGGGTGGCTCCGATGAACCCGTCTGTGCTTAGCCTAGACAGATAACAATACGGACACTATCACTGAAACCGCTCGGCGATAACACCGCGTATGCTAATAAATGACCCAACGCACCTAGCTAAGGGAATAATCCCATCTTGTATGCTTGTATAGAATATGGAAAAGAACATAAAAAAATATGAGAACTCTCACACCGCGCTCCACGCTCGTGCTAAGGCACAAGCTTACTTTCGAGTACCTTACGCGTTCAACAATGAAGCAATGAATGGTTTACAACAAATGAAACGGGAAGGCTATTCAACATAGTCATTCCGAGTAGAGTATAGCAACATTGAAAGACTATGGGACCGATGGGTCGCCAAGGCGACTCTCGCACAGGGAGTTGCAAAATAAGTGAATGAATGAATCAACGAATGAATACGTGAATGAATTGAACAAATATGTGAAAGAACCAATGAACGAATGAACAAGTGAAAGAAAGAAAGAAAAGAAAGAATGAAGGAAAGATAAGAAAGAAAAGAATGGTTAGCGACAGGTGTGACGGGCACGTACAACGGGGCTCGCTACCCGCGCTGCATGGACGCCAACCTGGTCGATAACGTAATATGGCTAAGGGTTAGCCTATGGCTCAAAGACAGCCGTTAGGTTAAGATGACAATAAAATACGAAATGGTCGTGGACGGCTCGTGTACGAGCGAAAAAGGATTCCAAGGGCAACGAACGACGATTTCGTGGCCGGCCTAGGCGGAATCATGGCCTACGGGCGGACAGAATGTGCGGGCTTGGGCACATAACCAAACGTAGGGCCGGTTATTCAATAGTCTATCAGGGTGTACCAGCCATCACGCTTGATAGATGAGAATGCCACAGGGGAAAATGTCCAAAATGGCTGACATGCCAGCGACCGGTGCATATAGATTTAAGTGGGCTTTGCTGGTGGCAATCCACGTGCAAGTCCTTGCACTGAAATCAAAGTAGTCTAAGTCAACTGAACAAAACACCTTCTGAACAGGCTGGGATATAACACACAAAACGATCAAGAATACTTCGTACAAATGAGTTTGTGAATACGCTTACAACGCGCTAGAACCTGAGGCAGGATCACACTCTTGAACACTGAATGTTGCATATGAATTATTGACTAACTTGGTTTACATTGAACAGGGAAGGCCGGACGGTAAGTATGGGTAAGTCATGCATGTATTTCCATTCGACACTTGAAATTGGCAACACGAGATAGGCTATGAAATATGCCATGAAATTGATCCTAAGGCAAGATTAGAAAGACAATGAATGATAGAGATGCACAAAAGGAAATAGAACGTGTTTGGTAATGATAGCATTGTGGGCGAGCTAGCCTCCCCACCAGTGCATAACAATGTACTGATAACCCCACATTCTGCTTACAGGATGCAGGAGACGCCGGCGGGTGCGGAGCTTCCATCGAACGTGTTAAGGTGCGGAGCCAACTCCAGGGCCTTGGGACGTTGCAAGAAGCTGAAGCACCCTATACAGGACATAATGTATCGGAACATCGCCATGAATCATCCCATCTTGTAAGCCACTTGGCACGCCTTTTAGATTTTAAAGAGAGAGAGCTTGAGAGACTTGTAAACTCGGCCTAGCGCCGCTTGTAAACTTCTTGAATGATCTATAAAGAGTTTGAATTCACTTCTACTTGTGTTCATTTACTTTTTGCTGCAAATGGAGACACTCTGTGCGACTCTGTGGCCTAGCTTAAATCGACCGTTTCTGGACATAGCCTTGTACGGGCGCAACCTAGGCCCGTGCGGCATCACGCCTTAGCGAGGACGATCGCTCCTGCGGGAGCGGGGCGTGACACATATAACCCCCAAACCTGTCCCTTAGCTACCAGCATAGCAGCCTCATCCAGTCCCCTTAGCAGCCCCCTTAACCACTATACAAAACAGTCCCATATGGCTGTCCCAAACAGTCCACAAATCAGCCTTGAACAGGCCCCAATCCAGCCCCTTAAACCATCCTAAAATCAGTCCCTTACCTATCCTTAACATGTCCAATACAGTCCACATGTTTAGCCCCTAAACTAGTCCCTAGACCACTCCAAAGCAGTCCCTACATTCAGCCTCTGTGTGTGTGTTTGTGAGTTGTGTGTGTGTGAGCCTATGTGTGTGTGTGTATGGATGAGTCTATATAAGTGTCTAGAGGGTATATATATATGTAGCTAATAGCCTATAGGAGAGCCTATATGTGAACCTATAGGAAAACCTATAAGTGTGGTATCATGGGTGTTATGAGTGAGTGAGTGAGTGAGTTTGGTGGTGAGTGGTTAGTTAAATTAGAAGTTAGAGAATATCATGGTAAGGTAATAAGGGTAAACCAACATGTGATCTAAAATAGGTTAGATATCTAGGAAACCTATGTATCTTGGTAGGTAACCCTTAGATAGGATAGTATCTAACTACCCTAGGGAGCCTAGGCTAGTATCTTGAGAATTAGTAGGGTTTTCTTTGTATTGGGCAAGGTATCGGGATTACCTTGGTAAGGGTAATGTAGGTATTTGAGTTTAGAGATTTAGATATGGTTAGAACTTAGTTCCCTTGGTTGGTAATGATCAAATATAGTGCTCCTAGACTAGTTTTGACTTCGGTTGACCATTTTGACCAAAAGTCAACAAAAGTCGACCGAGAGTCAAACTTAGCCTATAAGTGACTAGATTTGACCGAAACCAAACCAGAGTTGACCAGTTGACTGAAAGTCAACAGTTGGTCAACATTAGACTAGTTTGACCTAGGGTTGACCTAGAGTTGACCAGAGTTGACCAGAGTTGACCAGGGTTGATCAGTTAACCAAAAGTCAACTGTAAGTCAACCTTTGACCCCATTTGACCTAGTTTGACTTGGATTGACTCCCAGTGACATGGTATGACCTAGTATGAACCAGTATGACCTAGTATGACTCAATTTGATCTAGATTGACCTAGTTTAACTTAGACTTGCATTCATGACTTAAATTAGTTTCCTTTTTCAGTATAAAATCCTGTTTGACTCATAGTATCTTATTTTAGGTCTGTGATTACTCTGAGCGTCTGTTCACCTTATCAGCTTAGGACCACAGGCGAGTACATTCACTGATAGTTTTTATTGTCTTGATATCTACTATATCCGATTCAGTTGTAGTGTCTTACATGATTTCCGATACGATGGTTCACGGACTAGTATACGTCGGATCCTGTCATGAGATGTTATTCCCGGATTTCCTTGGTATATTGGTGTGTGATATCCATGTTTCATGTACTTATATAGACATCGATTTGGGAGTGGGCTGGCCCCCTGCTTTTGAATCCCGTGTCATGACGTGCCATGTCCGGATCCATGATACTATTCGGGGATGGAAGAATTATTAGGGGTTATGTGATCAAAGCCCCATGTCACTATTTTGCTTGTGCCACTCTCACCTCACGTAGGGTGTAGCAGATACCTCCATGTCCATGTTATCCAGGTTGGCCGGCATGACTTTCATGAGATCACTGCAGATTTGTCGGGCCAAGTGGATAACCTTACCATGATTCCCTAGCCGATCACATAGCGCTATAATAATTCAAGTCACATTTTTATATTTATTTATCGTAGGAGGCTAAGTTCTGTTCGGGAGAAGGGTTACAACCCCGGTCCATGTTTGGTTTAAGGGTTATAACTCGGCTTTCAAATAGTTCCTAAGTCATCATATATATATATTGTCGTCCTATTCAGTATTCACATCTCTTATACATTTTCTGCTGATTTTACCATATATTTCACATATCTTTTTCTTGTATTTCATTATATTGTCTCTTATAGTATTTGTCAATTCATATGGAACTGCTGTTGGTGTTTGTACTTGCTCATTTTCTTGACAGGATACCGTTGATATATTACAGATAATTCTGAGGCAGATTGCCCGACCTATTATGGGGTCGAGGCTGACGGAGTAGACCTGGACCGTGGCTTGTTAGTAGAGCTACTAAACTTTGCTCACCCTGAGTAGTGTAGCTTAGTTAGGTTTGCCTGGCCTGCGAGCCAGCTAGTACTTTCAGTTTGTAGCATTTTTATATTATATTTCTATGACTCTGTGTAGTTGTGTATAGCTCTGGACTTGTGTGGATCTTGAACTTATTTCCTGCTCTCATCTATATTCCTTTCCATGCTATCTACCTTAGTTTTGCATTTGTGATTGAGACTGTATTGCTATGTCACCTCCATTCGGAGTGTATATACTGTACAGGTACCTTTATCTATTTTAGTCGTAGTAGTTACAGACCCTATATACAGCGTTCTACCGCCGATTCTGCGGCGTAGGCTGGACGTAACCACGTGCTCGTGCCCCTCTTCAGGGTGTGGGTCGTGACAGCTTGCGTAGAGACTCAATATTGATGTTTTTTACGCACAGAAGATAAGTCTATATAAAGACTTCTTTTTTAAGAAAGAGGTACAAGATTTTGGAGCCCAGAGACTTTCAGAGTAAAGTGATTTTTCAGAGTATTTCTCTTCAACTTTTTCTCAAGAACAGAGTGAAGCAAATCAGAAAAGCATTCGACTGTGCCATCACTGCCAACCGTGTCGATACCTTTCTGGTGACTTAGTTCTTCCAGTTGTTCTTCTCTAAGCAGTTCTCTTCATTATCATCGTGTGGTCCAAGGAACAAAGTGATCGCTCTCAGATCAGACTTCCATAGCAATACTTTCCAGAAACTATTTGTACTTTTGTACTTTTTCTCGTTTTCTTTCAAAAGCCTTAAGGGCATTTTGTTAAGTGAAACAATGACCAAGTTGTTGCATTTCAAATATGGGCCGAAAGGCAAGCACGAGTTTATAAGTTGATGTTGTTGGCACGAGATGGTCTAGAGGCACAACGATAAGTAAGTTATCGGTGTGAGGCACGGTGATGGTCTAGAGACAGAAAATAGGCCAGACGTCCATGTCCTAAAATCAATCCTAAGACAAGAATAGAAAGACAATCATAAAGGGTTTATGTTGCACAAAAGTAAATGAATGTGTTGGTTTTGTATGGGTGAGCGAGGAGCTCACTCCACTAGTACAGTTGAGTACTGACATCCACATAGTATTTATGTGCAGGCACAGGTAGAAGCTCGTTGGCGCGGAGCTCGCTTGGATGCGTCGAGGCACAGAGTTCCTTAGCGTTTCGAAGCGTGAGACCGCATGGAGTCGAAACTTATACGTGACATAATGGATGGACATCACATGTCTGAAGCATCCGCTGGCTCGTCATATTGTACTGAGAGATGAGAGAGAGAGTTGAGTGACTTGTAATCAAAGAGAAAAGTAAGCTTGAGCAACTTGTAATCTTGGCCTCGCGCTACCTATGTAATCTTTGTTTCAGTTATCAATAAAGATCTATTTGCATGACTTGTGTTTGTTTTGACTTTCCGCTGGTATTATTCAATGTTTCTGCTTGGGACTTCTGTGCGACGACCCCGTCGCAAGCTGCTGTAATCGGCTGTTATGGAATCCACCTTGCGTGAGCGCAATATAGGCTCATGCGGCATCACGCCTTCGCGAGGACAATCGGTCCTACGGGACCGGGGCGTGACATCAATCACTGCTATTTTATATACCAACTATTTCAATTAAAATTATAGTTTCTAAGTTTCCAAAAGAGAGTAATTCCGCCTGTCCTTGTGTGTATATATGTATATGTGTATATGGACATACATTTTAGCCTTTATGCAAAAAGTTTTGCTTGTATTGGTGTGATGCAAACAAGTGCCGGTTGGGCTATCTTTAAGAACACTTAGGATTGTCCATTTTTTTAACTGTCCTACCCAATGGAAGTATTGTTATATTTGTTGAGAGTCATACCAATTGGAAGGACTGTTAAATTTTTAACATACCTGACTATATATAGGATTGTCAACAATTTGGACAGTCCATCATCGTCCCCGTCGCGACTATGGACGAAATTTTGAAGTTCGAAACCTTAAAATGGGTTTCGAACTTTGAAAATCCATCCAAAATGAATCATAAACCTAGTTACTAGAAGATTAAATTTAAACATGAACATAGATTGAGAACAATATTTAAAATTGGGAGAAAAGTAGAAAAAGATGAAAAAGAAAAATAAATAAACAAAAAAGTTGGCTTTTATACTAATGTGGTGGACAGCCTCTAACAATTTTTTTCACAATGACGAACTTTTAAATAAAAAAAGGGTTAATTAGTTGTACCCTCCTATGGTTTGTACGTATTTTGGTAACTGTTTTCGTTATTTTAAAAATAAAGAACACCCCCTGGTTTATAAAGCTAATTAGTTGTACCCCTGGTGCATAGAAGAAAATGAGTGAAAAATTAAGCAGCCAGGGGGTGTTCTTTATTTTTGAAACAACGGAGACAATTACCAAAATACGTACAAACCATAAGGGGTACAACTAATTAACCCAAAAAAAATCTGAATAATTTTTGTAGTGCTTTTATAATTTTTTTATTATTCTACTTTAGGGTCAACCAATAATATAAGAAGAGATGGATAAAGTAGAATAGAAAAATACAAGGAACAAAAAGGAAATGGGGTTTGAGCACCAGCTTCTAAGAACTGCATCAACTCTCCTCACACCTTCAACCCCTCCAATCCTCAATCCCCTCCTCCCCAAAGTCAACTCTCTAACTCTTTCTCGACTCGGGAAGCTCCCTCTCCTGAGCATCAGGAGGAAGAAGACGACTGTGGCCATGGCGTCGTCGAGTCCGGCTCAGAAATCGGAGGAGGAATGGAGGGCTGTCCTGTCTCCGGAGCAGTTCCGGATCCTTCGCCAGAAGGGAACCGAGTAAAGTTCCAATCTTTCTTCCATTTCCTTGTTCTATAGCTCCTGATTTTTTTTTTTTTTGCTGGGATATTGGTTTATGTTGATGGCAAATCTACAATTTTATGCGTGGGAACATATATACCACCTCTTAAATTATAATCACGAGTAAAGATCCAATTTTTGTTCCATTTCCAACTGCTTCTTTTAGTAAATTGAGGGTTCTTGTTTGGTAAATCTATAATTTTCAGGTGGCCACAATAACAATTTTCGATGTGCTCCTCGGAAACTGGGTAAAGATCGAATGTTTTAGTAATTAACAGCTCATTGCCGTTTCTGGGTTCTTGTGTATTCGCACTGTTGTCTGATGAATTGACATTTTTGGTGGTTTATGCTGTTGTTAGCAAATCCATTATTTTAGCACAAGTGCCATTTCTAAAGTTATAAAACAGTGATAATTTTTCTTGATCATTTCAATATATTTAAATTGATATTTTCAGTTGACTTGTGATTAGGGAACTGAGTAAAGATCCAATCTTTATCCCATTTCTTGCTTCTTTTGGTAATTAAAAGCTTATTGCAACTTTGAATTTGATTTGATAAATTTGGTGGTTAATTTTGTTAGCAAATCTATAGTTTCATATGGGCAAATGCCATTTTGAGTTTAGCAAATATGCTACCTCTAAGGCAGAGCCAGTCCTGAGAACATTGGGGCATGGGCGAATGTAAAATATAAGACCCTTTTACTATATTAGTTATATTACATAGAAAAGTATATCAATACTTAATAAATATACTTCTTTTTTACCAAAGTTAAAATAATCATTTGAAAAATACTTGTTTCTCAGATATTTCAAGAGTATACTTAACATTCTTTTTACAAGAAAGAAATTTAAATTTATTGAAAAAAAAGTTATGAGAGGATGAATATGGCTGAATGAGTAAATGTGGCCTAATTTTCTGAGCTCTGCCAGATAAATAAAGGGCCTAAGTAATAAGCAGAGCCCATATGGCTATAAACGACAGTAATAGTTATGGAGGAGGCCCCACATCATAAATCTTAAACAATAAGCTTGTAGTATGTTTTGTTTTACATAAGACTTCAAAAGAATAAATAAATGTTAGTATAAGGAAGATTGACGTGCATGGGTCCTTTTCTTAAAAATCAACAATTGAATACAGTGTATGTTATAAATTTTTTAGCCCCTTCAGTGTATGGGCCCTGGGCGGTTAGCCAGTTTTAATTCTAAACCTAGACTTTCTAGGCATTTTATTTTGCACTAATATGCTTACAATAAGATTAACCGTGGTTCTTTTGAGTATGAGAACCATCGTGCCCTTTTCATGACCTTTTGGGGTTTGATAAGGGCGTCCCGGTGTCACAAGGCTCCTGCTTATACAAGGTATGGGACGGGTCAAGATGAACTTGGCCTTAATCTCATATACATTTAGAGGCTGTTTCCGCGATGTGATCCAGCATCCTCCAGCATGCAAGCTAGAAGCATTACCGTCACACCAATCAATGCCCTCAAGTTTTGGGGTTTGGTATAAATAAATATGTCTCCATGGATAATGAAACTGGAGTCTCTTTAAGTTAGTTATTTTATTTCTTCCTTTTCTGAGTATATATTGTTTCCTTAGTGAGTTCTTCATCTAAGGAGAGTTTATAGTTTTATTTTTTTTATTTTTCCTTTTTATGAGTATGATATAAATTTGGCTTGTGGCATATGTTCACTCTCTGAAGGTGGAAATTGTGTAATGCAAATTCAGGAGATTTGAAAAATTGCACGTACACCCTAAGTTTGTAAGTGCTATTCTATTATGTTCTTTGGCTTAATCATTAGTACAGTTGAACTTCTTATTAGCAAATTGTATCATCTTACTTATTTGTCTAGCTTAGGAAAACTTGGACGATGCTTCTTGGCTGCATAACTTAAACTTAAACTGTGTGACAAAAATGTAGGTCCATCTACCTCTAACTGGCGTTCTAGGTTTATGACAAGACTCAAGAACCTTCTTTCTCAGCTACCTTGGCTAGGATTTGGCACTAGAATGTAGTATTGGAGTTTAGTTGAAAATTTTGTGAATTTTTCTCCATTCCTGACCCCATTTTGATGGGAGAAAGCTGAGAATGATGACGTCTTAAATTCTTGGATTCATTGTAAGTTATACTTACCTAAAGGGGAGCTCCCAACTTCGTCTGATTATCCACACACTATTTCTTTGACCATCTTGTTATGGAGGAAGATCCTTTGTTTGGGGCATAAAAATATATTGTGGTGGAGCAGATAAAATGCATGAAGACGAATGAAAATGACTTCTTATTAAAATATGAGGAACGGCTTCTATGAGATTAGGTTGAAATCTAGCAAGATGTAGTATATTATAGCCATAGCAGGATACATTGCTGGATTATGGTTCTTGAAAGCATTGCACAAATTGGGAGGGGATTCTACCAAAATACATTTCTAGATGTGTACATGCGCAGGAGACATGTTTCTTTTAAGTTCAATCAAACATTTTGTATTTTTGTAGTTTGAGATATCATTAGTGCGAGCCATATTATGTAATATTTTTCTTTTCTTTTCTTTTCTTTTTAAGAATAGGGGTTAACCTTTGACTGGCTCCATCCTGGGATATGCTTGTTCTAGAAGAAGCTTCAGTAATATGCTTTTATTTTATGTATTTGGGTGGACCGCAAAGTTAGTAATATTTTGGACAAGTATGATCTTTGGTTTCACAATATGAACGCCTTCAAGTTATAGCATCTTTTATGAGGAAACAAGATCGAGGGATCTGGCTGAGGTTATCTACCAAGAGAGATTGATACTACTATCTCTAGGTGTAGCTAGGTTCCTTTGAAAAATAGTTACCAATCTGATAAATGATTCCAAGGATTGCTTGGTGGATAGATTTCTTAGCTGTGGTGTGGCTTCGTTTGATATCCCTGGTAAAATTTAGTCATATAAAACTTGCTCTTCGCCTTTGAATGTACTTGTAAGTTTTTTTTTTTTTTTTGAATCTTTGACATGTATATCCAGCATGTCTTCCAGAAGTATACCATAATTTGAATAGTTCATTATTTGCCAAACTTGAAATACCAATCGCTTGATATGATGCTATGGATGATTCTTTCTGTTTTCCCACTAAGATCTTCGAGAGTTTTAAATTCCTCCTCTCTTATTTTTCTTAAAAATTAATTTTTAAAATATGGATGCTACTGGTTCTAACTACCCTTATGGAGGTAATTCAGAGCAAAATTTTGCTTATTATGTTGATTTATTTGAAAATAATCATATTCCTGATTATATGCCACCGACACAAATGTCACCTCCTGAAGTTAGAAGTATGACTACTAATGCTGTAAATAGGGAGAAATCAGTTTTATGGCAATATTTTGAGAAAATATTAATATTTTACTGATAATGAGGGTGCACTGGTT
Source organism: Iris pallida (assembly GCA_029216955.1). Lineage (NCBI taxonomy): Eukaryota > Viridiplantae > Streptophyta > Magnoliopsida > Asparagales > Iridaceae > Iris > Iris pallida. Next base: position 51,528 of record JANAVB010005325.1, on the reverse strand, counting down.
TTAGATCCAAAAAATAAAAAACCAATAGCTAAAGGTGCAGTGTAAGAAATGTAGGAAAAAATTTAAATAAAAAAATGCTGGCACATGCACTTTAAGAAGGCATTATGAAAGTTGTTATGGTAAAGACACACTGCATGCTAGACAGACACAAATAAGCATTGGTCCTCAATGATCTTTTATAGGTAACTTTACTTATTCTGATGCTTGTAACAAAATTTAGTTAACGAGATATGTTTTTTGTGATAAACAAGCTTTCGTATTTGGTGAAAGTGATTGCTATTATGATTATGCAAGTACTACTCTTATTCCTTGTTTTAGTAAAGTTTCTAGATTTACCAGTGTTCTAAAAATCGGCCAACTCGGGTGCCTAGGCGCCGCCTAGGCGCTAGGCGGAGCCCCAACGAACCGATTATGCTAAAATCGGCAAGATAAATCGCTAGGCGGTCCAAATCGGGTCTAGGCGGTCCAAATCGGGCGGTTCGGCCAGTTCGGCGCATTGATTTTTTTGAACTAATAGTAAAAATAAACCACGGTTTAAAAATATAAACCGGGTTTTCCTAACCCCTACTAACCCCCTGCCCCGATCAGTAGACTTCAGTCGCCCAAAAAAAAGAAAAAAAAACCCTAAATCGAGAACTCCCCCTTTCACGTGTGCCTACCGACCGTCCTCCATTGTCGTCGATCGTCCTCCACCGTCGTCTACCGTTGTCGACGACACTTTCTCGTGTGTCGTGTCGACTCCAGCAGCCTCGTGTCGACTCCAGCAGCCTCGTGTCGGGTATGGATCCTTATCCTTCCTCGATTTCTCTTCCTCGTGTCATTTTTTTATGTGTTCGACACTCCTGTAGGCTATGTTGGAGCTTTTGATGAGAATTTTTTGTACTGTGTTGAATTTGTGTTGAATTTCTCTAGCCTACAAGAGCTTTTGATGAGAATTTTTTGTACCATGTTGCCTCGATTTCTCTTCCTCGTTAATTATGTACTGTAGTGTTGAATTTGTTGATTGTTTCTCTTAATTTTGTACTGTGTTGATTGTTTCTCTTAATTTGTTTAATCTGTTTAACAGAGTGTACACTATATGACTTTGTACTGTTGTTCCTTAATTTTTTTACAGTATTGAGAAATCATGTCCTCTTCGGCAGCCTCTGCCTCGGCTAGTGTGGGCAGTGTTGCTCAAGCACAAACTGTCCAGCCCTCATCCGAGTCTGCCACAATACTTAAACGGAAGTCAAATGATATCGGATGGTAGTATGGAATGCTAGTTGATCCAAAGAATATAGATAGGGTGCAATGCAAATTGTGTTTGAAGGTAATGTCCGGGGGAGCTTATAGGATGAAGGAACACATTGCCCATATTTCTGGGAATGTGTCTGCATGTCCGAAGTCTACACAAGATGACAAAGTTAAGTGTAAGAATGCAATAGCCGAGGGAAAGAACAAGAAAAAAATAAAATCAAAGAGTTGACTAGATCGGAGGTGAATATTAAAAAGGGAGGGGACGATGAAGAAGTTGAAGTGCTAGGCAATTTGAGACCACCTCATCCTCTTGGTCCGATCGATAAATTTGCAACTTCCATCGACCCTTCTTTGAGTGCGGGAAAGACACAAAGACAAAAGAATATCACTGAAGCTCTATTTAAAGAAAGAACACATGCCATAAGAAGATATTGTGCTAGATGGGTCTACGAGGCGGGTATACCTTTCAATGCTATTAACAATGATAGCTTCAAAATGTTTGTTGAGGCGGTTGGTCAATTTGGACCGGTTTTAAACCTCCTAGTCAATACGAGCTAAGGGTGCCGTTATTGAAAGAAGAGGTTGAGAGGACCAAAGATCTGATGAAGCAACATGAAGAAGAGTGGGATCTAAATGGGTGCTCTATTATGACAGATGCTTGGACTGACAGAAAAAGGCGGAGCATCGTGAATTTGTGTGTGAATTTGAGGGTGGGAACTGTTTTCCTTTCCTCTTAAGGAATCTTCGGATGAGGCACATACAAGTGAACTCATTTTTGAGTATGTTGACAAATGTATTGAAGAAGTTGGACCTCCAAAAGTTATTCAAATAGTAACTGACAATGCCGCTAACAATATGGGAGCTGCGAAGTTGTTGAAAGAGAAGAGGCCAAATATGTTTTGGACTTCATGTGCTAGTCACTCCATCAATCTCATGCTTGAAAGCATTGGAAAATTGTCAAAATACAAGAAATTCATTGATCAAGCTAAGAACTTCACTATTTTTATATATGCACACCATAAGACCTTAGCCTTAATGAGGTCGTTACAAAGAAGAGGGACATAGTGAGACCCGGAGTCACTAGATTCGCTTCTTCTTTCCTCACTTTGCATAGTTTGGTGGAGAAGAAGAGCCAATTGAGGACAATATTTGGTAGCAGTGAATGGAAAAATTGCAAATGGGTGAAGAGTGTTTAAGGGAAAGAATGCCTACTCAACCGTGATGAGCATGAGCTTCTGGAATGGTGTGACATTATGTTTGAAGGTTTTTGCACCTTTGGTTAGGGTGCTTAGGCTTGTTGATGGTGAGAGGAAGCCATCAATGGGATTTTTATATGGAGAGCTTATACGAGCAAAACAAGAGATAAAAGAAGCCTCGAATAATATTGATAGAAATTATCAAGTAGTTATGGAGATTATTGATGCAAGAATTGTTGATAGGCTAGATAGCCCACTACATTTGATGTCCTACCTTTTGAATCCTTATTACTTTTACAAGGATTCCACCATCCAATTGACATCGACATGCAAAATGAGATCATAAACGTTGAGTTGCCAAAGTATAAGAATCGAGAGGGAGCTTTTCGGAAACCTTTGGCATTAAAAGAATATCAGGAAAATGATGACACTTTTGATCCAGGTAAAAAGTTTTTTCTGAAACCTTTCATGCATATGTTTTCAGTCATGGACTCATGGAGATTATTAATTTTTTTGCCAAAGTTCTTTTCCAGGTAAAAGTTATTTTGATCTAGGTAAAACGTTGAGTTGCCAAAGTTCTTTAACATTGCTATACACATTTGTTCACATCTAGTCTAATCCTTCCATGCATATTTTTCAGTCATGGAGATTATTAAGTTTAGTTTTCAGTTGCCAAAGTTCTTGCAGATTATTAAGTTTTCAGTTGAGTTGCCAAAGTTCTTTGCATATGCTTTCATGCATATGTTTTCTGAGCTCTGTTTACGTGTTTAGCTCATGACTGCAGTCCCTACATAAAGATTTTATAGTTTTCTTGGCATTCTTGCATAATGGGCTATGATGAGATACTTTGGAGGGCCTAAGTTGTATGTAGGCTATGTTGCCTGTAGGCTATGTTGGAGCTTTTGATGAGAATTTTTTGTAGGCTATGTTGCCTGTAGCTTCTGTGCATAATGTTGCTTCTGTGGAGAATTTTTTGTAGGCTAAGTTGCCTGTAGCTTCTGTGCATAATTTTTTGTAGGCTATGTTGCCTGTAGCTTCTGTGCAAGTATGTAGGCTATGTTGCCTGTAGCTAGCTTCTGTGCATAATGGGCTATGTTGCTTCTTTTGCTTCTGTGTTCAGCTCTATCCTGGAGCTTTTGATGAATTTTTTTTTTTTTTAGTTTTGTTGAATCTTGATACTTTTGGAGGGTAGGCTATGTTGCCTGTAGGCTATGTGTAGACAATGGTCTGATCTCTGAGCCCTATAATTTATATATATTTACTATTTAATTTTATTTTTCTCTTGTGTACTTGTGTGGCTTGCCTGGGCACTCAATACTTGCACAGTTGCACTCAATACTTGCATGCTGTGTAGACTAACTTTCTTCATTATGATAATATGATGTGTAGACAGTGATCACTGTCATCTGATCTCTGAGCCCTCTATACTTGTCTGTAGGCACTCAATATATAGAATTTCTTGCAAGTAGGCTTGATTTCGTTTAACTCTCTTAGTATTTTAACTTTATTATTCTTAACAGCAAATTGGTGGTCAAATTTTGGACATCAAACACCTAATTTGCAAAAGCTTGCAAGAAGGATTTTGTTGCTAACAACTAGTTCATCTGGGTGCGAAAGAAACTGGAGCACTTTTGAAGTGGTTAGTGAATTAATGTTTCATTATATTAATTTCAAATTTTATTTCATTATTTTCATTTCGGCTTTTTATTCATATTCACATCACTTGCTCACTTTTGTTTTTGTAGATACATACGAAGAAAAGGAATAGACTAGATGTGAATCGGTTGAACAATCTAGTTTATGTCCAATTCAATGCAAAATTGATGAACAAGCACAAAGGGACCGAGAGAAGAAACTTGATGTGCTACTAGCAAGTGATGCTAATAATGCACAATCATGGATAGTTGACTGTGGTGATGATGATGAAGTTGAACTTGGAACTGGGCTCACTTGGCAAATGGTTAGTGATGCTTCTGGATCCGATGAAATGCTACATCCCCGTAGAAGTTCTAGAGTGAGGGAACTTCATGAAGATGATTTTCAGTCAGAAGATGAAGATGACATCATTGTTGAATTCGAGTCAGTTGAAGAGCATGTTTTGGAAGACTACGGAGAAGAAGAGTTCGATGCGTAGGACTGTGGGAGTTATAATTACTTTTTGTTTGTGTTATGTTTGGGTTTGCTAATATTTTATGATACTTTGAATGTGTTGGAACATGGAAGATTATGCATATGTTTTCGGTCATGGAGATTATTAATTTTGTTCGATGCGTAGGGCTGTGGGAGTTCTATACACATTTGTTCACATCTAGTCTATTCCTTTCATGCATATGTTTTCAGTCATGGAGATTATTATTTTTTTTTTGCTTTGCATATGCTTTCATGCATATGTTTTCAGTTTTCTGAGCTCTGTTTCTGTGTTCAGCTCATGACTGCAAATGTTTTTTGAGCTCTGTTTCTGTGTTCAACTCATGACTGCAGTCCCAGGTACAAGCAAAGCATGTCTATACACATTTGTTCACATATAGTCTATTCCTTTTATGCATATGTTTTCAGTCATGGAGATTATTAATTTTTTTGCTTTGCATATGCTTTCATGTATTTGTTTTCAGTTTTATGAGCTCTGTTTCTGTGTTCAGCTCATGACTACAGTCCCAGGTATCAGCAAGCTAGCTATTTGGTGTTCATACAACATATTCTGAGGCTCAATTCAATTCTGCACCAAAAGTTGCGACTTGGACTAAAACGGGTAAGAACAATATTTCAATTTAATAGTACTTGCTTTTGTATTTACAATATTTTTGTATACATATCTTACTGTTCTCACAAATAGCATTTTTGTATACATGATACATATCTCAGTTGCACCCTTGTAGAACCCAAGTTGCAACATGATACATGATTAATATTTCAATTTAATACATGATTCATATCACTGTTCTCAAGTTGGAATCCAAGTTGTCATTGTTGCACTTACACCCTTGTAGAACCCTTGTAGAACCCTGTAATTCCTGCGAATCTGCGATTGATAACAAAAAAAACTTGGGTTCTACAAGGGTGCAAGTGCAACAATGACAACTTGGGTTCCAACTTGAGAACAGTGATATGTATCATGTATTAAATTGAAATATGTATCATGTATCATGTTGCAACTTGGGTTCTACAAGGGTGCAACTGAGATACGTATCATGTATGCAAAAATGCTATTTGTGAGAACAGTGAGATATGTATGCAAAAATATTGTAAATACAAAAGCAAGTACTATTAATTGAAATATTGTTCTTACCAGTTTTAGTCCAAGTTGCAACTTTTGGTGCAGAATTGAATTGAACCTCAGAATATGTTGTATGAACACCAAATAGCTAGCTTGCTGATACCTGGGACTGCAGTCATGAGCTGAACACAGAAACAGAGCTCAGAAAACTGAAAACATATGCATGAAAGCATATGCAAAGCAAAAAAAATTAATAATCTACATGACTGAAAACATATGCATGAAAGGAATAGACTAGATGTGAACAAATGTGTATAGACATGCTTTGCTTGTACCTGGGACTGCAGTCATGAGCTGAACACAGAAACAGAGCTCAGAAAACATATGCAGTCATGAGCTGAACAGAGCTCAGAAAACTGAAAACATATGCATGAAAGCATATGCAAAGCAAAAAAAATAATAATAATATCCGTGACTGAAAATCATCTGCATGAAAGGAATAGACTAGATGTGAACAAATGTGTATAGAACTCCCATAGCCCTACGCATCGAACAAAATTAATAGTCTCCATGACCGAAAACATATGCATAATCTTCCAAGTTCCAACACATTCAAAGTATCATAAAATATTAGCAAACCCAAACATAACACAGACAAAAAGTAACTATAACTCCCACAGTCCTACGCATCAAACTCTTCTTCTCCGTAGTCTTCCAAAACATGCTCTTCATCGGACTCGAATTCAACATTGATGTCATCTTCATCTTCTGACTGAAAATCATCTTCATGAAGTTCCCTCACTCTAGAACTTCTACGGGGATGTAGCATTTCATCGGATCCAGAAGCATCACTAACCATTTGCCAAGTGAGCCCAGTTCCAGGTTCAACTTCATCATCATCACCACAGTCAACTATCCATGATTGTGCATTATTAGCATCACTTGCTAGTAGCATATCAAGTTTCTTCTCTTGGTCCCTTTTGTGCTTGTTCATCAATTTTGCATTGAATTGGACATAAACTAGATTGTTCAACCGATTCACATCTAGTCTATTCATTTTCTTCGTATGTATCTACAAAAACAAAAGTGAGCAAGTGATGTGAATATGAATAAAAGCCGAAATGAAAATAATGAAATAAAAATTTGAAGCTAATATAATGAAACACTAATTCACTAACCCCTTCAAAAGTGCTCCAGTTTCTTTCGCACCCAGATGAACTAGTTGTTAGCAACAAAATCCTTCTTGCAAGCTTTTGCAAATTAGGTGTTTGATGTCCAAAATTTGACCACCAATTTGTTGTTTAGAATAATAAAGTTAAAACACTAAGAGAGTTAAACGAAATCAAGCCTACATGCAAGAAATTCTATATATTGAGTGCCTACAGACAAGTATAGAGGGCTTAGAGATCAGATGACAGTGATCGCTGTCTACATCTCATATTATCATAATGAAGAAAGTTAGTCTACACATCATGCAAGTATTGAGTGCAACTGTGCAAGTATTTAGTGCCCAGGCAAGCCACACAAGTACACAAGAGAAAAATAAAATTAAATAGTAAATATATATAAATTATAGGGCTCAGAGATCAGACCATTGTCTACACATAGCCTACAGGCAACATAGCCTACCCTCCAAAAGTATCAAGATTCAACAAAACTAAAAAAAAATCACATCAAAAGCTCCAGGATAGAGCTGAACACAGAAGCAACATAGCCCATTATGCACAGAAGCTAGCTACAGGCAACATAGCCTACATATTTGCACAGAAGCTACAAGCAACATAGCCTACAAAAAATTCTGCACAGAAGCTACAGACAACTTAGCCTACAAAAAATTCTGCACAGAAGCAACATTATGCACAGAAGCTACATGCAACATAGCCTACAAAAAATTCTCATCAAAAGCTCCAACATAGCCTACAAGCAACATAGCCTACATACAACTTAGGCCCTCCAAAGTATCTCATCATAGCCCATTATGCAAGAATGCCAAAAAAACTATAAAATCTTTATGTAGGGACTGCAGTCATGAGCTAAACACAGAAACAGAGCTCAGAAAACATATGCATGAAAGCATATGCAAACGAACCTTGGCAACTCAACTGAAAACTTAATAATCTGCAAAGAACTTTGGCAACTGAAAACTAAACTCAACAATCTCCATGACTTGAAAAATATGCATGGAAGGAATATAGACTAGATGTGAACAAATGTGTATAGCAATGTTAAAGAACTTTGGCAACTCAACGTTTTACCTGGACCAAAATAACTTTTTACCTGAAAAAGAACTTTGGCAAAAAAAATTAATAATCTCCATGAGTCCATGACCGAAAACATATGAATGAAAGGTTTCAGAATTTTTTTTTTTTACCTGAATCAAAAGTGTCATCATTTTCCTGACATCCTTTTAATGCCAAAGGTTTCCGAAAAGCTCCCTCTCGATTCTTATACTTTGGCAACTCAACGTTTATGATCTCATTTTGCATGTCGATGTCATTATAAAAGAAAGTCTCCACACAGTTTAACACCCCTTCCATGACAATTTCATCAAATTGGATGGTGGAATCCTTGTAAAAGTAATAAGGATTCAAAAGGTAGGACATCAAATGTAGTGGGCTATCTAGCCTATCAACAATCCTTGCATCAATAATCTCCATAACTACTTGATAATTCCTCAAAATATTATTCGAGGCTTCTTTTATCTCTTGTTTTGCTCGTATAAGCTCTCCATATAAAAATCCCATGGATGGCTTCCTCTCCCCATCAACAAGCCTAAGCACCCTAACCAAAGGTGCAAAAATCTTCAAACATAATGTCACACCATTCCAGAAGCTCATGCTCATCACGGTTGAGTAGGCATTCTTTCCCTTAACACTCTTCGCCCATTTGCAATTTTCTCATTCACTGCTACCAAACATTGCCCTCAATTGGCTCTTCTTCTCCACCAAACTCTGCAAAGTGAGGAAAGAAGAAGCGAATATAGTGACTCCGGGTCTCACTATGTCCCTCTTCTTTGTAAACGACCTCATTAAGGCTAAGGTCTTATGGTGTGCATATATGAAAATAGTGAAATTTTTTACTTAATCAATGAATTTCTTGTATTTCGGCAATTTTTCAATGCTTTCAAGCATGAGATTGATGAAGTGAGTAGCACATGAAGTCCAAAACATATTTGGCCTCTTCTCTTTCAACAACTTCGCAGCTCCCATATTGTTAGCGACATTGTCAGTTACTATTTGAATAACTTTTGGAGCCCAATTTCTTCAATACATTTGTCAACATACTCAAAATGAGTTCACTTGTATGTGCCTCATCCGAAAATTCCTTAGAGGAAAGGAAAACAGTTCCCACCCTCGAATTCACACACAAATTCATGATGCTCCGCCTTTTTCTGTCAGTCCAAGTATCTGTCATAATAGAGCACCCATTTAGATCCCACTCTTCTTCGTGTTGCTTCATCACATCTTTGGTTCTCTCAACCTCTTCTTTCAATAAAGGCTCCCTTAGCTCGTATTGACTAAGAGGTTTAAAACCGGGTCCAAATTGACCGACCGCCTCAACAAATATTTTGAAGCTATCATTGTTAATAGCATTGAAAGGTATACCCGCCTCGTAGACCCATCTAGCACAATATTTTCTCACGGCATGTGTTCTTTCTTTAAATAGAGCTTAAGTTATATTCTTTTGTCTTTGTGTCTTTCCCGCACTCAAAGAAGGGTTAATGGAAGTTGCAAATTTATCGATCGGGCCAAGAGGTTGAGGTGGTCTCAAATTGCCTAGCACTTCAACTTCTTCATCGTCCCCTCCCTTTTTAATATTCACCTCCGATCTCGTCAACTCTTCTTCCATTTTCTTATTTTTTTTTCTTGTTCTTTCCCTCGGCTATTGCATTCTTACACTTAACTTTGTTATCTTGTGTAGACTTCGGACATGCAGACACATTCCCAGAAATATGGACAATGTGTTCATCCTATAAGATCCCCCGGACATTACCTTCAAACACAATTTGCATTGTACCCTATCCATATTCTTTGGATCAACTAGCATTCCATACTTCCATCCGATATCATTTGACTTCCGTTTAAGTATTGTGGCGGACTCGGATGAGGGTTGGACAGCTTGTGCTTGAGCAACACTGCCTACACTAGCCGAGGCAGAGGCTGCCGAAGAGGATATGATTTCTCAATACTGTAAAAAAATTAAGGAACAACTGTATAAAGTCTTATAGTGTACACTGTTAAACAGATTAAACAAATTAAGAGAAACAATCAACAAATTCAACACTACAGTACATAATTAACGAGGAAGAGAAATCGAGGCAACATAGTACAAAAAATTATCATCAAATGCTCCTGTAGGCTAGAGAAATTCAACATAGTACAAAAAATTCTCATCAAAAGCTCCAATATAGCCTACAGGAGTGTCGAACACATCAAAAAATGTCACGAGGAAGAGAAATCGAGGAAGGATAAGGATCCATACCCGACACGAGGCTGCTGGAGTCGATACGAGGCTGCTGGAGTCGACACGACACACGAGAAAGTGTCATCGACGACGGTCGACGACGGTGGAGGACGGTCGACAGGCACACGAGAAAGGGGGAGTTCTCGATTTAGGGTTTTTTTTTTCTTTTTTTTTGGGCGAATGAAGTCTACTGATCGGGGGAGGGCGGTTAGTAGGGGTTAGGAAAACCCGGTTTATATTTTTAAACCGTGGTTTATTTTTACTATTAGTTCAAAAAAATCAATGCGTCGAACTGGCCGAACCGTCCGATTTGGACCGCCTAGACCCGATTTGGACCGCCTAGCGATTTATCTTGCCGATTTTAGCATAATCGGTTCGTTGGGGCTCCGCCTAGGCGCCCGAGTTGGCCGATATTTAGAACACTGATATGGACTACTAAACAAACTGTTTGGTTTGCGGAAAGGTTTTTTTTGTTGTTGAGAAAATTACAGTTTTTAATATAAAAAATTAGGTATTATGGAAAGGCCAGTAAATTAGAAGGAAGGGAAAGTAATATTTTTTTTATGACTAAACAATGTTACCATTGTAAAGTGTATAGTACTTTATAATATGCTAGCACTTTTAATTGTATGTTTGGTTTATTTTTCATAACTATATATTTAAAATATTATGGTTTGTCTATTCATCACATTAAAGTACATTATAAATTTACTTATCTATTATTTTCCCCTCAACTATTATAACATCATTTAATGTATGAATTGGCTATTTTGTCCTCAAATACTATGAAATTATTTTAAACATAAATTCACTAGTACAAATGAAAGAAGAAAAAAAACATAAGTTCACTATCAAATACTAAAATGTATTCATCCCCAAGTTCAATTCCAAATATTAATGAAATATAAAATTATTTAATAACTTGAAAACGAGTTTTTTTTTGCACCAAAAATTATTTAGCTCTTAAGTTTTAGGCCATCCATTTTCTGACACCAAAAATTATTTGATAGTTTTAAAATTTTGAAAGTAGTTTTCTAGAAATTTTGAAAGTAGTTTTTTCTAGAACTATAGAACTAAAGAAAAAGGGTAGAAGAAAGAATATAATTGTTTGGACATGTCTTATAGTAATTAAATTTACTCAAGGTTGCATTGATTTTTTTGCACTTTCAAGCTAAGTGGTAAATTATAAACTCAAAATTGGAGTTTAAGACTACCACTTACCATGTCTATGAATATATATAAATATTCCATGTGATATATAGTTCACATAAAAAATACATAACATTTTTGATTGATTATTAAAATATATAATAGTTGTTACTTTTTATTTGAGACTTTTTATAGTATAGTTGATAAAAATGTTATGTTAGTATTCAAGAGAACAAAGTTCAAATCCTATTAACATCATAATTTTTTTTACCGACATAACATTTTCATGTTTTGTGGACAATTATTTTACCTGGACAATAAAAAAAATTCACCCCTAATTATTTGCGAATCTGTTTTGTTTGTTATAAATGATAACTTCTTAATTACAAGTTGATTTAGATAGCAGTTATCATTTGGTTTTGATTTGTTAGATAGGTAGGAAAAGGGTTTTAGAAAATGTATAACCATAGATAAAAACATCAATTGGTAATTCCTTCAACAAATGCTTTTCACCTGTGATAGAACATATGAAATAGTTTTCACCTCTGAGAGCCAGAGGGGTGATTTATTACAGGATCAAATTCTTACAAGATAAAACATATGAAATTGTGCCTAAAGATCGGACCAGAAGATCCTAAAAGTGTCACCTAAGATAAAGCATATAAAATGGTGCCCTAAGATAAACCAGACATCCAAAATGTTTTTCACCTGACCACCAAGTAGTCTCAACATTAACATTTTTCATTAGCTAGGTATGATATAATTAACCAAAAATCCATCAATAACAAGATCCAATTAAAAACATTTTGAAGGTGGCCACTGACAATTGTGCTCTACTTATAACCACGAAGAAAAAAACTTTAAGAACTAATTGAAACCACCGGCAGAAAAAGGAATCTCATGTAACATTTCCGAAACTACTTCCATCTTATCCTAGGAAGTTCATGATCACGACGTGTAGGACGAGATTACAGAGAACAAATTCGGCAAAGCCCGAGGCTATATATCTGAAAACTGCTTCACAATGCTTTCTATGCCTTATGTATTTTCATGCATAATAAAGCTATCTACTAGTGTACCTTTTGCTCTATGGTAATACTTTACACAGTGAGTGGTGAGACCTGGGACTCCCACAAGGCTTTTAGGAGGTCCTTTACTATATTTTAGTATTACAAACTTGGTTTTCTTCTTTGGCAGCTTGTACCCGTTAGAGTATCCCTGCAATCATCATCAACATCCAATTCTTCTCTCATCACAAAGAGGTGGGCTGTGGAGCATATTAAAGCTCCATGAAAGAAGAAAACTTTTGAGGAAGTTCCTATGACCGTCCATCGATATGATTCCTCTATGTAGATTCCAAATTCCCAAGGCAAGGTAGTGATGAGCATGAAAGGGCCACGCAGCCACACCATAAAACCTAGATTGACATTTGACGTGTAGGTAGACCTTCCTTTTGACTATGCGGTTTAGGCTCATGCAACTCAAGGAATATCCTCTAGGTTAATAAAATATCTGATACTGGTAACAATTGTAAAAGCTCACATTAGAACGAACCATTAGATTCATGCAACTCATCTAAGCAAGTGTTTTCGATTAAAAGAAAAGTGTATATTCTTTGACAACAACTTTCAAGTACAAAGAATTTCTATTACAGAATGAGTAATTACAAGAAAAATTCGAAGTACAAGAGAAGATATCTGGAGAGTGCAGCGGTAGAGTATTTGATCGGCGCATGATCACTCTGCTCCGTTGACTATCCGAGAAGAAAACAAGAAATTGCTAAGAACTCGAAGCTCACAAACGCTGTTGAAAGAAGAGTGCAACAACAAGGAGGCTCAAAGTGCTCTAAAATTGATGCGATCGATAACTTGGTTGCACAGAAACCGAAGTATTTGTAGCCGAATAGCAATGAAACGACTGTCAGGTGGATTTTCGTGCCTGTTTTGCTCATTTTCGCTCAACTTGCACTGGGGCAAAAATTGATGACTTACTGGTCATTACTCCTATGATATGAACCGACGTAAATGTGCATCGAGAATCAGTGTCCGCGTGACAGGTGTCATCGCTTACGAGGATCGGAATTAATTCCCATGATTACAGTGTCGTAATCATGGCGAATGTTTAAAATTTCGTAACGTATCCCATTAAAGCAGTGCTGCCTCGAAATCCGTAATGTTAGTCATAACTCTTTGTCTTTATTAGGAGAAACGAAGCAGCATTTTCGATCTGGAAGGTCATAAGCAAAAAACTTGACATTTATACACAGCATCATTTTCGCGTGGAGGCACTTTGAGCGAAAATGTAACACATCTGAGCGTTTTCGTTCTAGAGCATCCTGATTGAAAACTTAGCATTTGCACGGTTGACTCCCCTGTACAAATTGTATGTTCTTCACGTAGAGACACTCTACGCGGATGGCGAAATTTTTTGCGTGGAAGCATCCTGAGCGAAAATTTGTAACATAGACAAAATTTGCACTCTTAACTTAAGAGTGGCACTCTTTTGCAATCAAGAGTGGCTTTGTTTCTCAAACATTTTTTATGCTTATACAGCAAGTAAAGCCACGCTAACCTAGTCATTATAGTTTAACCGTCTCCTTGATGCTTACCTCTTTCCTTCCATCTTTTCACCTCCCTTTAGGCCTCGTTTGGTTCACGGATTCAAGGAATCCCGAAAGGAAACTTGTTCCTTTCCTTTGTTTGGTAGCCACAAATTTGGGAAACACTTTCCTGACATGGGGGAAAATAGGAGGGAAAATGGTTCCTCTCATGACCCATGGGATTCATTTCCCTCCTCCTTTCCCAACATTAATTACCAAACATTATGACAAAAGTAGCCTTCATTTATTACCTATTTTACCAATTAACTCTTCATTATAATTATGTTGACATTGGATATTGTTGGAACAATGATATATTTTTTCCTTTCCTTTCCTACACCAACCAAACATAGGAAAGGAAATTTGATAGGAATTCTACTTTCCCATCCCTATGGAAAAATACATGGGAATTGATTTCCTCTCCGTGAACCAAACGAGGCCTTATAGTACAAACTACACCCTTGGCTACTCTTTTCCAGGAACTGTGGTAGGTTATGTTGCATGGACACGGATATGACACGACATGATAAAGACCTAAGGGCACGATGACACAGACATGACATCTATTTTGGTGGTATCATAAGTATTTTGGAGTGTCCGAGTTTGTGCCTGAGGGGTGTCCAATACATGCCAGACATGACACGGCCTAGATTTTCGGAGTGTCCATGCTTCTTGGCTGATGGATAATCGGTATTCAATGAGCACATTGCTGGTTTTGCATGTAGCTTGTGTATATTTATCCAAATTTTTTTTAACAGTCCTCTAAATTATTTACATCACAATTGGGATCATCTTGTAGATCAAAAGGACATCATCAGACACTTTCATAAATGGTAAAAGTGATAGGTGCATATATGGTCACTCGAAAAGTAACTTGGATTAGTATTGAAAAGCGCTCAGTTTTGCAATCGAAGGATCAACGTTATGGTAAAGATTATTAGCGATTCTTGAGCTTTGAGGTGAAAGAAACAAAGAAGTAGCAATTAAAAAAGTATTAACGATTTTGGATAGATATTTTCTTTTTGTTGTTAACAATGACATTTGCAGGTACCCAGGCACTGGTCAGTATGACAAATTCTACGCCGATGGTGTATATGAGTGTGCCGGTTGTGGGACTCCCCTGTATAAATCTACTACCAAATTCAACTCTGGGTGTGGCTGGCCAGCGTTCTACGAGGGGCTTCCTGGGGCCATAAATCGTACCGTGAGCTCCCCCCCTTTCTTTCGATCCTGTTTCTTCTTGTTCTCAAGTGTAATTACTCTTTTTATCCTATGCTTGTACACAGAAATGTAATTACAATGATCTTTTGTTTTTTCAGGCGGATCCTGACGGAAGTAGAGTCGAGATCACTTGTGCAGCTTGTGGTGGGCACTTGGGTCATGTGTTTAAAGGCGAGCGCTTCAACACACCGACAGACGAGCGCCATTGTGTTAATAGCATCTCACTTAAGTTCACTCCTGCCTCTTGAAACATTGGAGTTCTCCTCTATTTTTCTCCTGTTTGTAAGATCCTCTATGACATAGAGGATAAAGTTATGGTGAAAATGTAACTTGTGTCACTTATTCTGGAAGAGAGTGCTTTCAGTTTAAGAGAATAAAGATACCTAAGCTTGATACTATCTTGTCTTTGTGATTGTAATATTTTTTCCATCTCGTCTGATGTTCTTGTTAATGTAAGTTGTGCAAATTTTGGTTTCCATTCTCATCTTTATCAATTCCTATGAACCTGGTAGTATCCTCTGCTCCAGATTTCTGTATGTTTCGTCTAGGCATCTCTTGTACATAAAATCTTTATCCTGTTTGCGAAGATCTTGATTTTATCATTTGTTATCATTAAGGACTCCATGGTATGATGCTATCCGAAAGTAATAAAACAGTAAGTACTTCATGGTACTTGTGATTTAATGTAAATTTTTGATGCGTTTATTGGTCGCGCATTTAGCACGCATGCGCGTTACAGATTGGGCCAGGGATATAACGGTAATTTTTAATTCCTTTTTGGACCTATTCTCACATATTTCCGTTATGGAATTTTTGGACCTCTTCTCACGTAATTCTGTTATGTGATCTGATTAAAAAACCATATTTTTCTAGTTCCATCTCTCTTGCAAAACTCACCTTAGAAAGAAAGAAAAAGGCGACCAGAACCCAAAAAATCTCTAAATCTCCATCTCCTCTTCCGGACAAGGTTGTGATCGTTCGTTGGATTCGCAACCGGATGCATGGTGTCACAGTTCGTCAGAATCCGTTGTATCTCGGAGATAGATCACTACTTTCTGCTGCCATGTTCGCGGGGGACAAAAATCTATTCTATAGACAACGTCCGAGCGTCTCGAATTCTTCACTTTCACTTTTTTTGTCTTTAGTTTATGCGCCTTCTGGTTGTGCATGCTTTATGATTAAATTCCAACATGGGATGGATTAGAGTTCTTCCCCATGGAAAAAAAAAGATGGCATAGGTTCACTAAGACGTTTCAATTCCTTACATGCATTGTCATCAAAGTGCAGAAAGCGAGCTGCAGACTTATCTAGATGCCGAAAGTCTTCACGAGACTTCCAAAGAGAGATGTATAGGGCATGGTGATCATAATCTCCCAAACATATCACAATGCATAATGTTCATAATTTTACAAGTCAAGCAAAATGGCGTCAAATATCTGTTGCGGAACCATCTGCCATGATGTCAATCGAAAATCACAGAACAACAAACATGATGTCAATGTCACGCTAGATTATTGCACTGCAACGGGTTTCAAATGTTAAATAAATCTCTACATATTTATTCTGATCCATTTATAGTTAGTAATCTGCTAGCCTCCATCGCTATTGCTTATATGACATTTCAGAATCAGTTCCTTTCAAGATATCTACAGAAAAGAAGAGAGTTACATTAGCCAATCACCTTCTTAACTTGAAAGAGTAGGTGCTTTGAGAAAAGGAAAAAAAGTAACATAAAACTTTTGATAACAGTATTGAATCATACAATTAACGGGAAAGAGTTGGAGTATTAAGCTAGGAAAGAAATGACAGCTAATGAAGAGTATCCCAAATACTAAGGCATTGAAGTTAGGTAGAGATGCTGCATTAAACTACCAAAGGTAGGAGATCACAAAAACTGTCAAATGCTACTTGCCAACACAGAAAGAACATGAGGAATAATGGAGCTAAAAAAAGGGAATGCTTGGAGGATCTTGTTTTTCATGAATTTGATACAACAAACATGTTGCCTCTGTAGAAGTGTTACCAATACTTATGATCCTTCACATGCATGATGGATTTTCTTAGTCTACACTGAGTAGAACCTCTCAAGTTTCAGAAGCTCCCATTACTAGTCAAACAAAAGTTTATTGATTTGGCATCAAAAAGTTTATTGATTAATTCACTGCCTTGATCAGGTTCATTTCCGTGTATCTCACTCCCTAGTAGCACCATCAGCTAACATTTCCAATCTATTTCCTAGTTGATTCTTTTAATTTGATTAGGTCTTATGGTGATTCACTAACTTACCACCAATGAATCCATTTGTTCTACTAATTATTATTCCCTTCATCCCTTGTGTTATGGCTCAACCATGTCAATGTTATCCTCATTTCAGCTGTTCTAACCTTTTAGACATTTCAGCGATTTCACTTCTTGATTGCCCAATCTCCAGCTCCTAAAAGTGCGTGCCTAGGAAGCATGGACAGTCAGAAAATTGATTCCATGCTCGTGTCATTTCAGACGCCTATCAAAAACTGCACAGATAATATAGAATACACTAGGATACACCAATATTGATGTCAGTGTCAGTGTCGCTGTATCCGGATCAGGTAGTGTCGTATTGAAATATAGGTGCGTGCCTTATGAACTTTTTCCTTCAAACTTATATCTAACAACAAAAAAGGAGAGCCAGAAGTGCATTCGCTCAACGATTCTGTTCCAGTTCTGATCTCTTTATCCATAAGTTATAAATAACCACACAACACAGCTGCACAAAGGCAATGACACAATAATATTATGCAAACTCTAAAGCCCTTGCCACTACGCCAAAACTCTAGACCGTTGGTAAGGTTTGAGGGTTAATATTTATATTATTCTAATATGCCCCTGAGGGTCAAAGGCCGATTTCATGCTTTGAAAGCTGGATTCACGCAACGGTATAACTTTTTAAAACTTTTGCTTAAAATGCGTGCCAAAGAAGATTTGAAGCTAGGTTACTTTGATACCATGTTAAAACTTAAAATTTTTGTCATGCACCAAAATTTAGAGCATCGGTGAGGGTTGAGGGTTAACATTTATATTATTTCACTAAAATAAGCCTGAAATTAGGTTATAATAAACTAATATTAAAAAGGCAGACCACCAATATAATCACATAAAACCGAGAAAACTTCTTTCATTAGTGAAGTTTACTTTCCAGTAAGTTGCAGGAATTGTGTTGTAGTAATGCATGTTATCCATATTATTTTGGATACTGATACATGGTATATCATGTATAATTAAAACAATCTTGAATTGGAAGCTAAGGCACCGTTATAGGTTTATTATCAAAAATTGTTTCTGTTAGTCGACGAGGAGTCAAAGTAGGATCATAAACAAACCAATTGTATTTGTCCAATATATGAATATGAATATGAATATTGAACAAATAATGCTATTTCAGAAGTATAAATCCCAATATCAAGCTACAATCATCATGTGGAGTGTGGACACTAACTTGCACCTTTTCCATCTGATGAAAAGAAAATTGTATATATTGTGCAAAGCATTGATATGATCCCCTAAGCTTCTAGATGCTATATCGTTCCATCTTCATATCAATTTTTTGGTGAGACCAATTTAGGGTCCACCTAGGGCTACTTTGTCAAGTAATATATGCTGATTAATTATGCTATTTAACATCATACCCTCTTCAGTCTTCATCAAAGCCTGAAATCGACTATGGTATTCTTGATCCTCTATGAAGCAACATAAGCATAAAGGTAATTTATTAAGAATTAGAATATGACCTATTACTAATACTGCATTCACTTGAAATTTGAAAATAAGGTAATCAATTACAGGCCACAATATGGTTCCACAAAATCCAGAGCTTTTAGATATGAATGACTTAAATAAATCTATACAGTTTTCCAAAAAAAAAAAAGGAAAAAGAAATCAAGATGGTTGAAGCAGTTACGAATATTTTGCAGCTCTATATTTCCTAGTAACATTCAACAGGTAGAGAAGTTATGCACCGTAAACATACAACTGCTTACAAGATTATGTTGCCAAAGGTAGTTTCATAGAAGAGCCTTCACTTCTCTTTTACATTCTGTCTCTTTGTATGGCAGGCTTTCAAGGCTTGAACTTCTGTTTACAAAGAAGAAAAAAATTCGGACCTGTCAATAAGAATTTTAACTGATATATAGTAACAGTGTAACACAACCAATTTCTCATATTTTCAGAAAGATTAACTGCATGCGGTCATAAAGAAAGAAAGATCACACGAGTATTCAGGATCTCAATTCACAACGATGTACTGCTTTTTATTTGGATGCTGCAACAGTCACAATATTGTTTAGTGAACGTAGAAATGCGGACAACGTAATCAAGAACGAAAGAATAACGTAGAGCACTAACCTATTAAATATGAAGAAATAACCATGTGGATCCACCATTCAAGGTCAGTCGTGGAGAAACGATAATCAACACAAGCACTTTGCATGTGCATAATTCACAAAAACGTTACTAGCTAGTGCTCACTATTCTAAAAGGCGGCCTACGCGGCCGCCTAGGCGACGCCTGGTGTCCGTCCGATGCCCGTCTAGGCCCACCTAGTTCCTCCCCCAACCCACCCCCACCCCCCCATACCCCCTAACGCCATACTATGCATGTTTTTTGGTTTATGGACTTTTCCTGCAATTCATTAGGTTTTTTTTGGATTCCTAGCGCTTTTCACAACCTTGCTAGTGATTTTATATCCGATACCAACCTAGGTCACCTAGAAGGCAGAACGTAAGCGGTGTTACGCCGCTTGGTATGGAACACAAACGTTGGAACACTTCGGTGGAACGAAGGGTAGGTCGCTTGATTGTTGCAAACGAGGTTCGCAATGTACTGCCAGTTTTCCTTGATTAATAATTATTGGGAATGCTGTGTGACCCGAACCGGAGTTGGCCCATGAGGTGCGATATTGGACTGGGCCCATATGCCTTGAAAGAGAATTCTCATGTAAAGCCTGAACCAATCCCAATTATCTACCTCATGATCCCACCTCCTACCCGATGTGGGAAACCAACCCCATTGTCACCCCCCTTTTGAGGGCTCATCCGGGAACGGGATACAATCCAACAATAATGTTGAATCGTGTCCCGAAATAATCCGAAGTGTACGACGAGGAGTAATTTCGATCGGCTTGGGTTTGGAAGTTTGGAACATAAGCATCCGGAGATACCGAAAGAAGGCTAGCCGATCTGATACTACTAAAAGATGGCACTATGTATTGATTTCAATCTGACAATATTTCGATGTATATTTATTTTATGTTTGCTACCATTAGAACTGGAAATGACAAATTTCGTTATCGAAACAGCAGTATGCAATGATGTACAGACCTGGCTGGCATGACTTCCAATTCCTGTTGGTCTGGTTCAGACATTCCTGCAAACACATGAGAAGCGGGTCATCGAGTCGTGCAAATTAACTAGAGAGAGAGAGAGACGGAGACTCGCGGGGTGTGTGTATGTGTGTGCGTGTTTGTAGTGCCTGTAGGGACAAGTAGACGACGGAGCACTCGTTGAGCTGCCTGACGTTGTCGTCCTCTTCGTCCGCGTCCGCCTGGTGCTGCACCGGAGGAGGAGGAGGAGGAGGAAGAGCGGCGGGTTGCTGCGAGTCGGGGTTAGACATTTTGTTCCAAACCGATTGATTTGGACTAGATGGCAGATCAACTGCTGACTGACTTGCTATATATAGGTTTTTTCGGCTAATTATAAGGGCACAGCTTTTTTTGATCGGACTGTCCAAGTGATAGTTTTCCATTATTTACAAGTTTGTCACTGAAAAAATTACTCAGGGCTATCCAAGTGGTAGGTATAAAAGATAATGGTGGTAGGTATAAAAGATAATGAGGACTGCCAGGAATTGTGGCAGTCCCACAATTTCTGGCAGTCCTAGAAGTAATGAGGACTGCCAGGAATTGTGGCAGTCCTGGAAAGGACATGCTCTACAACAGGACTGTCACGATTTATGGCAGTCCTAGACATATTGAGGACTGCCAGAAATTGAGGCAGTCCTGAAAGATACTTGCTGTACAACAAGTTCCTTTCAGGACTGCCACAATTTATGGCAGTCCTAGACATATTGAGGACTGCCAGAAATTGAGGCAGTCCTGAAAGATACTTGCTGTACAGCAAGTTCCTTTCAGGACTGCCACAATTTCTGACAGTCCTAAAGTCGACATTCCCGAATGAAAAAAACATGTTAGGGTTTATTTCAATCTTGATAATAGAGTGAAATATGCATTTTAGGATTTATTTTCATGCATTCTTTGTGAGGAAAGAAGTATTTAACCTTTATTTTCATACATTTTAGGGTTTATTTAATTTTTTGGGTGCCATCGAAATTGGGAAAGAGAAAAACTAGGATTTTGATGGAGATAGTGATGATGGAAATGGTAGAGAAGAAGAAGATGATGATGATGAGAAAAACTAGAGTTTTGATGAATGTGAGAATGGAAATGGTGGAGAAGAAGAAGATGGATAGAAGAAGAAGAAAAGCTAGGGTTTGTGAAGAGAGAGTGAAAATTTGAAATGAGAGTAATTTTTCGGGTTTTGGGGGGCTGTGGGGTTTGGACAGCCCCTGAATGAAAATTTTGGACAGCCCGAGTAAAATTTTCTCAAAATCTGGCTAGCCCTAATCCTAGCTAGCCCCGATCAAAAAAATCTGTACCCTTATAATTAGCTATTTTTATAAGGGCACCACAATTTTTACTGGGGCTAGCCCAAAAAATATTCAAAAAAAATTACAAGTTTGTCATCCATTTTTACTTGCAGCTAGTCCAATTTTTTTTCAGCAAGTGGGACTGCCAACTTAGTGGCAGTCCTAGGACTACAAACAAGTTGACAGTCCTAACATTATGTTAGGACTGCCAACTTAGTGACAGTCCTAGGACTGCCAGCAAGTTGGCAGTCCTGACATGTGTTAGGACTGCTAACAAGTTAGCAGTCCTCGGAGAGTGTCACGCCCCAGTACCGAAATACGGAGACGGACTAGGCCAGCTACTCCATATGAGGTACGTAACGTCATACGGCGATCGTGGCTGTCGAGAGACTAGGGGGTACATGCTACAATCAAGTCTCCTATGGTCCCACAGAGTTCTATGTCTCAATCAATCAAGTCAAATCAGCAATTAAATGAACATTAAAGATAAAGCAGTAAGGCGTCCCTGACGCTTCATCGAAATGATCATGAGAGACTAGCTTTATAATTTAGCTATCTCAGAGAGTCAGGAGTACAAAATTATACACAGCTGCAGTCTGTTTAATTACAATTATGTACTGACACAAAATATCAAGTAATCCGGCTAACAGATGCCGGTGGCTAAACGTCGCAAAAGTATAAGCAGGAGTGGTGGAGAAGAAACCCACTCGAGTCCCCGAACTGCCATGCTCCTAGTATGCACCATGGATGTCAGGGAGGAAGATCGTGTCCTCAAGCTCTGCTACGGGATCTGGCCAAACAAAACCAGCGGGGTCAGCCCCGAATAGCAAGTACCGCCAAAGGGGCACAAGAGTTAAGACTAAAAACCCAGTTAATAGAATGATTGATAATAGTAATACTTATGCTACCATTATAGGGTAACGCCACATCCTCGAACCCATATGGCACCCTTACAACCAAACAAGGACAAAAGGTGCCGCATGGAGTCGGGACGCGTCGTACTCTATAACTTTCGCATAAGTTAAAGGATATAAACAATAAAATCTCCTGATCGTGACTTCGGTCGATAGCCTATCGCAGCACAATAACCAACCCAACAAACAAACAAGAACATGGGTTGGATCATGTACCATGATAGACCATGTTCCTCAGTCATTCACAGAAGTAGCACTTCACAACCAGAATAAGTCTTCCGTTCATAACTTCGGTCCACAGCCTATCATAGTACGATAACCAACCCAACAATCAAACAAGAACATGGGTTGGATCATGTACCATGACAGTCCGCTTCCCTCAGTTACTCACGGAAGGTAATAGGGTACAAGCAAGTCGTTTTCACGGCCAATCAAGTCTACGAGTTTCTAGTGGGACGAGGTTATCGCATCATGTTAACAGAAAATCCTCAGATCGTATCTTTCCAGCAAGGCTAGTCAACCCAGGGGTTCGCGTAGACATGTATGATTGAGCACAGGTCCCTCGTAAGGCCACCTTGCTAAAACATAATATATAGCAGGAATTAATCGGATACAGTCATCCACTCGTTGCAGATGACACAGTATCCGTGGAGACCAGCCGGCGCGTCAAGACAGTATCTCAAGGCGGCTGGTGTAACACGATCTCGGGGTTTTGCCCTCCCCATGCATCTAGTATATTTAGTTGCCTAATTTAACCCTAGGTGAAATCTTGGACTTTCATACTGTGGCCTGCATGATTATCCTCCTAAAGTCGTACTTTAGTACGAGTACCCCAAAGAGGATCCATCTCAATCAGTATGTCAATATGTTCTATCCTCCTTAGTGTAATGCATCATTGCAAATATGCCACGTGGAGTTACGAGTCATTTGTCGAGCATGAACAGGAACTGGGACATTCAGGTACATGTATCAGGAAGGAACACTTTGTTCTCCGGGGTCACATTAGTGCTCATATCATGCTCGGGACAAAAGGCGTAAGGATATAAAATGGGCATATAATATATATATATAATATATAATAATAATAATAATAAGGTAACAAGATAGGGCACAAAAGTCCATGCGGCTCAAAGGGAGTGAGTCCATGCGGCTGGGTCATTACGGGTTCATGCGGCTGGGACTGCATGCCCATGCGGCTCAAGGAGCCCAAGGCGCATGCGGCTGGAAAGGCGGGTTCATGCGGACGAAGGGGGGTCGGCTTATGCGGCTGCGAAGGGAGCAATCGCCAGGCGGCCGGGGTTTAACAGCGTATGCGGCTATGATCAGACGAAGTCCTATGCGGCTGAGTATGGGCGATACATATGCGGCTGGATGATGAATGAGCTTTATGCGGCCCAAAACAGTAGCGCATATGCGGCTGGGTGCAAAAGAACTCATGCGGCTGAAAGCTAGCCGCATGAAGTCCATGCGACTCAAGATGACAGGGGCTCATGCGGCTGAGTCTGAACAAGGCTATGCGGCTCAATTACTTGCCGCATGAAGATTCATGCGGTCAAGTACTCAAGCAAGTCTTATGCGGCTAGGAAGGACTTTCCATGCGGCTGAGTCTGAACAAGTCTCATGCGGCTGGAAAGGCCATGCGGCCAGAGACTTGCCGCATGAGGATTCATGCGGTCAAGTACTGCTCTTCTTCTCCACTTGTCCGAGAAGAGGAGCCAAGCAACCATGGCTTCCAAACTACACAAAACCTTCATCCGGAGCCCAAATCGAAACTTTCTTAGGTCAAAATGGGGTAGAACGAGATCCTCTACAACATGGAACCATCAAAACTAGGAAATAACAAGATTAAGTAGATCAAAACCCAAGAAATCCGAAAACAAAGTAAACCTAGATCTACAAAAATCAAAGCTTCAAAATGGAAACTTCCAAGTTCTAAACTAGTATAGGTTGAGGAGAAGAACATGTTTTGGCAAATAGCTTTGTAAGAAATCATTGACAAAATTATGGATCCATCTCTTGAGCAAGTTGGTACTTGCCTTGGTTGATGGAAGAAATATTTGGTTGGTGGAGGAAATAAATGAGAGGAAGTAAATGAGAGGAGAGAGAATGAGTTATATATATAGATCTTGGACCCATGGGTTCATGATGAACCAAAGTGAACCAAGAATAGGTTATCCAAATGAGCCAAAACTGCAGGTCCAAATACAGAAAATAAATTACGAAATAATATTTTGTCGAATATTTTTGGAAAATGCATGAAGAAATACAGCATAATAAATACAGTAAAATACAAGGAAAATACAATTTACCGGTTTACGTATTAAAATACGTATTCCAGGATCGGGGAGTGACATCTCTACCCTTCTTAGAAAAATTCCGTCCTCGGAATTCCAGCCAAGACAGGATAGTGAAATCAGGGCAAGCAAGGCTCAATCACATACAAGTTAACTATCATAGCAGTTATTATCATACATCACAAAGTGCAAAACAAGCAGGTGCAGATAAGCATGGAATCGTGTCAATAAGGTGCAAAAAATTATCAGTCAAACAAGTGCGGATACCGAGATCTGATCTCGTCCTCGCGCTCCCAGGTTGACTCTCCCGGAGAGTGATGGTTCCAAGAAACACGGACAAGGCTTATCGTCCGATTCTTGAGTACCTTCTCTCGCCGGTCTAAAATAGATACGGTTTGTTCCTCGTAGGTTAGGTCGGTACCAACGACTAACTCAGAATGATCGAGGACATGACTCGGATCCGGGACATACCCACGTAATTGGGACACATGAAACACATTATGTATGCCAGTTAACGAAGGCGGAAGGGCAAGTCGATAAGCCACATCGCCTACCCGAGCGAGAATCTTAAAAGGACCAATGTATCTTGGACTAAGCTTTCCTCGGGTTCCAAATCTGATGATATCCCGAGTAGGCGAAATTCGCAGAAACACTTGGTCGCCAACTCTGAACTCTAGAGGCCTACGATGCTGATCTGCCCAATGACGATGTCGGTCCTGTGCAACTCGAAGGCGCTCTCTGACCAACTTAACTATCTCCACAGTCTGTGTGATCATCTCTGGTCCCAACAACTTCCATTTTCTGACGTCGTCCCATGCCAAAGGGGACCTGCACTTCCTTCCGTACAATGCTTCGAACGGGGCCATCTGAATGCTAGCCTGATAGCTGTTGTTATAGGAGAACTCCACTAGATGAAGGTGATCCTCCCAAGATCCGCCAAAATCCAAGGTACACGCCCGTAGCATATCTTCTAACGTCTGAATAGTTCTTTCTGATTGCCCGTCAGTTTGTGGATGATAAGCAGTACTGAATCTTAACTTGGTTCCCAAACTTTGGTGTAAGCTCCGCCAAAAATGAAAAGTAAACCGCGTATCCCGATCTGATACTATACTAACTGGAATACCGTGTTGTCTTACTATCTGCTTCATGTACATTTCTGCTAACTGCTCAGTAGTCTGTCCAACTCGGAAGGGAAGGAAATGAGCGACCTTCGTGAGTCGATCTACTATTACCCAGACTGCATTCTTGCCAGCCGAGGATCTTGGTAGACCGGTCACGAAATCCATTGATGTGCTCCCATTTCCATTCTGGGATAGGAAGCGGCTGAAACAACCCTGCTGGTCTCTGCTGCTCGGCTTTCACCTGCTGACATACCAGACACTTGGATACAAATCTCGCTATCTCTCTTTTCATGCCATTCCACCAAAAGTACTGCCTGATATCTCGATACATCTTCGTTCCTCCTAGATGAATGGAGTAAATAGAACTATGAGCTTTGGACATAACTTCTTGCCGAAGGTCTCCACTCGATACACAGAGTCTGTTTCCAAACCTGAGCGTACCATCTTCTTGAATCACTAACTCCTTCCTACGGCCTGATTCACACTCCGACCGCAACTTCTGAATCTGTGGATCTCCTGCTTGTGCTGCCCTTATCCTCTCTACTAAGGTTGACTGAATCTGTATACTGATCATTCTTCCTATATCCCTTGGCAAGACTACTTCGATTCCCATACTCTGAAGGTCTTCTAAAATATGCTTCTGCGAGGTCAAGATAAAGGCACTGTCTCTCCTACTCAGTACATCTGCAACTATATTCGCCTTGCCTGGATGATACTGAAGATCTAAGTCAAATCCTTCAGTAGTTCTAACCATCTTCTTTGTCTCATGTTCAAATCTTGCTGCGTGAACACGTATTTCAAACTCTTATGATCAGTATAGATCTCTACCCGATCTCCGTACAAATAGTGCCTCCACAACTTGAGTGAAAACACTACGGCTGCTAACTCCAAATCGTGAGTCGGGTAATTCTTCTCATGGTCTCGAAGCTGCCGAGACGCATATGCTATTACCTTTTCGTGTTGCATCAATACACATCCAAGACCCTTCCCAGATGCGTCACAATATACTGTAAAGCCTCCCGCTCCTACCGGAAGTGTCAAGATCGGGGCTGAGATCAACCTCTTCTTCAATTCTTCAAATGATGTCTGACAGCTAGCTGACCAAACAAACTCTACGTCCTTGTGCGTCAAACGCGTTAAGGGCGCAGAGATCTTGGCAAAGTCCGCCACGAACCTTCTGTAGTAACCAGCTAACCCTAAGAAACTTCATACTTCTGCAACCATTCTCGGGACTGGCCAATGCTCTACGGCCTCTATCTTCTTCGGATCCACTGACACTCCTGCCCCAGAAATTACATGCCCCAGGAACGAAATGTGATCTAACCAGAATTCACACTTGTCGAGCTTCGTATAAAGTTGATGCTTCCTCAATGTCTGCAAGACAGTCCTAAGATGTTTCTCATGCTCCTCTTCACTGCTGGAATAGACAAGAATGTCATCTATGAACACCACCACAAATTTATCCAAATACGGCAGAAAGATGCGGTTCATTAAATCCATGAATACTGCGGGGGCGTTGGTTAGTCCAAAGGGCATTACTAAAAACTCATAATGCCCGTATCTAGATCTGAATGCTGTCTTCGGTATGTCTTGCTCCCGGACCCTTACTTGATAGTATCCTGACCGAAGATCGATCTTGGAAAAGACGCTGGCCTTGCTCAACTGGTCAAACAGGTCATCAATCCTTGGTAGTGGGTACTTATTCTTCACTGTTACTGCATTCAGCTTGCGGTAGTCGATGCACATCCTCGTCGACCCATCCTTCTTAGGAACTAGAATCACTGGCGCGGCCCAGGACGATTTACTGTCTCGGATGAATCCCTTAGACTTCAACTCTTCCTCATGTTGATACAACTTATCCTGTTCTGACGGCGACATTCTGTAAACTCTGTCTGCAATAGGCCTCGTTCCAGGGTTCAACTCAATGCTAAATTCTACCTCTCTGACTGGGGGTATCCCTGGGAGCTCATCAGGGAAGACGTCGAGAAAATCTTCGACCACTCTCAGAATCTGTCCTGGCTCTGATACTGCTGCTGAGATGACGCCTCCGGCCTGATTCTTCAAGGTTCGAGTAAAGATGAACTGCTCCATCCCAGGAATGCTGAATATGACCCTACCTCCTCTACAATCAATTGTCGCATGACTGTCTCTCAACCAGTCCATGCCAAGAACGATATCAAAATTCCCCATAGGGAATTCAATCAATGACGCGGGCAGTAAATGCCCACACACCTCCACCGGACATGAAAAGCGTACTCTGCTAACTTCTACGAGCCCATTGCCGGTGAGTATATCCATCCTCTCCGGCAATGCCTCAAACTCTAATCCAATCCGTGTAGCATATTGTGCAGAGATGAATGAATGAGTAGCGCCTGAATCAAATAATGCTACAGCGGGAAATGAGGTGACGAGAATTTTACCTGCCACCACGTCACTAGACGCTAGAGCCTCTCCCAAGGTCAATGTGAGAGCTGGCCCCGCGGAGCCCCTTGTTGCGGCCTTCCTCGACCATGCTGTTGCTGCCTCTGAGGGCCTTCGGCTTCCTGTGCCTGGCGAAACATCTGAGCCTGCGTTGGTAGACGCTGGACTAGGGGCCTTACTGCTAATACTGGCCCTCCACTCGGGTTGCCACCGAAGCTGGCAATGCTGGAAACTGCTGAGCTGGCCCTCCTGGCCTCTGCATCATAGGACAAGTGGAAATACGGTGGTCTGAACTACCACACCTCAAGCATAAGCCATTCGCTGACCGGCACACCTCCCTCGTGTGCCCTGCCTTCCCACAGAATGTACAGCCCTGGGGTGCTCCCTGACGCTGTTGCTGGTTTCTCGGCTGCTGATGCCGAACTGGCGCTGTATTAGTTGACACGGCCATCCTTTGCGGCGCTCCTGCATCACGAATACGTACACCGGGTGCTGGTGCCGATGTTCGCTGTATTGCTCCTCCTCCAACCTGGGAATGAGATCTCTTCTGACCTCCTGCCCTCGATGCCAACCTCTGCTGGGTAAGCTCATGCCTCCGGGCTGCCGTCAAGACAGCGTCAAACGTCTGGTAGTCGTGTCCCTCCACAAGCTGTAGTAGTTCCAAATGAAGTCCCTGCTGGAACCTCATAGCTTTCTCTGGCTCCGTTGCCACCATTGCTGGTGCGAAACGGCACAATCTGCAGAACTCTGCTGCATACCCATCTACAGTCTTGCCTGCTTGCTTGAGATTGATGAACTTCTGCTGGAGCTCATATCGAGCTACTACGCCAAAATACTTGGCCTTGAATCTGTCACTGAAGGTGGTCCAACGAACAGGGCGTCTTGCACCAACTTCTTCTGATGCCCACCAGTCGCGGGCAAGATCCTGAAGTACCAGTTTGACCTGATCAACCTTCTCTTCATCTGGAACCTTGGCTGCCACAAGAATGGCTTCGATGTCTTGAATCCAGGCATCCGCAGTGATGGCATCCTTCGTGCCATCAAAATACCTCGGGTTCAAGCGACGAAACCTTCCTGATGCTCCTGAGTCAGCCCCGACACTCCTCTCAAGAGCTAACTGAATCCCTTGGTTCAACAAATCGTTCTGCTCCTGCTGTCGAGTCTGTTGCTGTTGGTTAGTGACAAGAAACCCCCGGATGATCTCCAGGAGTGCTACGGCGTCTGGTACTGCCGTCGCTGCTGGTGCTGCAGGAGTTTCAATAACCTGCGGCTGCACTGCCTCTGGTTCCATTTCTGCTCGTGCCTGCACTGGAGAAGGTTCTCTCCCCTGTTGCTGCCCAGTCGAGCCATGCTCTTGCTGCTCTTCCTCAAGGGCCTCACCCGCTACTGAGAATGAAGCACCCCTATAGAGAAGAATATAAGATTATCAAGTCCGGCCGAGAAAGATTTCGAGGATGCAAGTCAGGTTAGAGATCAAGGCAAGGACAGAGAATTCGAAACCGAATTTCAAGGGGAACAAGTTTTGATTGAGACTCCTAATAATTCGCAATACCCCACAAGTCTGAAAATCGGACCTGCATGGGCCACCACTAAAACCTTGTCACGCCCCAGTACCGAAATACGGAGACGGACTAGGCCAGCTACTCCATATGAGGTACGTAACGTCATACGGCGATCGTGGCTGTCGAGAGACTAGGGGTACATGCTACAATCAAGTCTCCTATGGTCCCACAGAGTTCTCTGTCTCAATCAATCAAGTCAAATCAGCAATTAAATGAACATTAAAGATAAGCAAGTAAGGCGTCCCTGACGCTTCATCGAAATGATCATGAGAGACTAGCTTTATAATTTAGCTATCTCAGAGAGTCAGGAGTACAAAATTATACACAGCTTCAGTCTGTTTAATTACAATTATGTACTGACACAAAATATCAAGTAATCCGGCTAACAGATGCTGGTGGCTAAATGCCGCAAAAGTATAAGCAGGAGTGGTGGAGAAGAAACCCACTCGAGTCCCCGAACTGCCATGCTCCTAGTATGCACCATGGATGTCAGGGAGGAAGATCGTGTCCTCAGGCTCTGCTACGGGATCTGGCCAAACAAAACCAGCGGGGTCAGCCCCGAATAGCAAGTACCGCCAAAGGGGCACAAGAGTTAAGACTAAAAACCCAGTTAATAGAATGATTGATAATAGTAATACTTATGCTACCATTATAGGGTAACGCCACATCCTCGAACCCATATGGCACCCTTACAACCAAACAAGGACAAAAGGTGCCGCATGGAGTCGGGACGCGTCGTACTCTATAACTTTCGCATAAGTTAAAGGATATAAACAATAAAATCTCCTGATCGTGACTTCGGTCGATAGCCTATCGCAGCACAATAACCAACCCAACAAACAAACAAGAACATGGGTTGGATCATGTACCATGATAGACCATGTTTCTCAGTCATTCACAGAAGTAGTACTTCACAACCAGAATAAGTCTTCCGTTCATAACTTCGGTCCACAGCCTATCATAGTACGATAACCAACCCAACAATCAAACAAGAACATGGGTTGGATCATGTACCATGACAGTCCGCTTCCCTCAGTTACTCACGGAAGGTAATAGGGTACAAGCAAGTCGTTTTCACGGCCAATCAAGTCTACGAGTTTCTAGTGGGACGAGGTTATCCTCGCATCATGTTAACAGGAAATCCTCAGATCGTATCTTTCCAGCAAGGCTAGTCAACCCAGGGGTTCGCGTAGACATGTATGATTGAGCACAGGTCCCTCGTAAGGCCACCTTGCTAAAAAATAATATATAGCAGGAATTAATCGGATACAGTCATCCACTCGTTGCAGATGACACAGTATCCGTGGAGACCAGCCGGCGCGTCAAGACAGTATCTCAAGGCTGCTGGTGTAACACGATCTCGGGGTTTTGCCCTCCATGCATCTAGTATATTAGTTGCCTAATTTAACCCTAGGTGAAATCTTGGACTTTCATACTGTGGCCTGCATGATTATCCTCCTAAAGTCGTACTTTAGTACGAGTACCCCAAAGAGGATCCATCTCAATCAGTATGTCAACATGATCCTCCTTAGTGTAATGCATCATTGCAAATACGCCACGTGGAGTTACGAGTCATTTGTCGAGCATGAACAGGAACTGGGACATTCAGGTACATGTATCAGGAAGGAACACTTTGTTCTCCGGGGTCACATTAGTGCTCATATCATGCTCGGGACAAAAGGCGTAAGGATATAAAATGGACATATATAATATAATATATATATAATAATAATAATAATAAGGTAACAAGATAGGGCACAAAAGTCCATGCGGCTCAAAGGGAGTGAGTCCATGCGGCTGGGTCATTACGGGTTCATACGGCTGGGACTGCACGCCCATGCGGCTCAAGGAGCCCAAGGCGCATGCGGCTGGAAAGGCGGGTTCATGCGGACGAAGGGGGGTCGGCTTATGCGGCTGCGAAGGGAGCAATCGCCAGGCGGCCGGGGTTTAACAGCGTATGCGGCTATGATCAGACGAAGTCCTATGCGGCTGAGTATGGACGATACATATGCGGCTGGATGATGAATGAGCTTTATGCGGCCCAAAACAGTAGCGCATATGCGGCTGGGTGCAAAAGAACTCATGCGGCTGAAAGCTAGCCGCATGAAGTCCATGCGACTCAAGATGACAGGGGCTCATGCGGCTGAGTCTGAACAAGGCTATGTGGCTCAATTACTTGCCGTATGAAGATTCATGCGGTCAAGTACTCAAGCAAGTCTTATGCGGCTAGGAAGGACTTTCCATGCGGCTGAGTCTGAACAAGTCTCATGCGGCTGGAAAGGCCATGCGGCCAGAGACTTGCCGCATGAGGATTCATGCGGTCAAGTACTTCTCTTCTTCTCCACTTGTCTGAGAAGAGGAGCCAAGCAACCATGGCTTCCAAACTACACAAAACCTTCATCCGGAGCCCAAATCGGAACTTCCTTAGGTCAAAATGGGGTAGAACGAGATCCTCTACAACATGGAACCATCAAAACTAGGAAATAACAAGATTAAGTAGATCAAAACCCAAGAAATCCGAAAACAAAGTAAACCTAGATCTACAAAAATCAAAGCTTCAAAATGGAAACTTCCAAGTTCTAAACTAGTATAGGTTGAGGAGAAGAACATGTTTTGGCAAATAGCTTTGTAAGAAATCATTAACAAAATTATGGATCCATCTCTTGAGCAAGTTGGTACTTGCCTTGGTTGATGGAAGAAATATTTGGTTGGTGGAGGAAATAAATGAGAGGAAGTAAATGAGAGGAGAGAGAATGAGTTATATATATAGATCTTGGACCCATGGGTTCATGATGAACCAAAGTGAACCAAGAATAGGTTATCCAAATGACCCAAAACTGCAGGTCCAAATGCAGAAAATAAATTATGAAATAATATTTTGTCGAATATTTTTGGAAAATGCATGAAGAAATACAGCATAATAAATACAGTAAAATACAAGGAAAATAATTTACCGGTTTACGTATTAAAATACGTATTCCAGGATCGGGGAGTGACAGAGGGGGGGAGGATGTGGAGGGAGATGGAGGAAGGAGGCGGAGAAAGGATGGAGGAGGAGGAGGAAGGAAAGGAGGCGGAGGAGGAGGAAGGAGGCGGAGGAAGGAGGGGGGAATCACTCACCAGACGGAGGAAGGTGGCGGAGGAAGGAGGCGGTGGCTGCTGGTACTGGTGGTGGCGCCGCCGCTGGAGGAAGGAGGAGGAGGAGGAGGAGGAAAGAGAAGAGGAAAAAATCCTAATTTTTGGGCTAGTCCCAAAAAAATTGTGGGCAGCTCCTAGCAAAATCTCCACCTGCTTGGACTGCCCCCAAGTAAAAAATGTAGTGTCCTTAGAAAAAGCCTATATATATTGCTGGAAGCAGAGGTATAATCTTGATTAGCTATTACTAAATAACCCTTTTTTAATTTAAAAATTCATTCCCACTTAAAGATCTACCCATATTATTGTTAGGGTTAACGCACAAAGTGATATTAGCTATCTGTTTGAAGGAAGACAAGATATTATAGAATAGTATTTTATTCCCTTCACTTCATCATATGGCAAGGGCCATATATAGGGCTAATGGGCAACCCAAGGGTCATGAGTTACAACCCAAGGGTCATGAGTTACATGACTCCAAGGGTCATGTGTAACTCATGACATAATGGTGAATAAAATGGGTTTCACAACACTCTCCCTTATTCATCCATTTCCTTGGATCCACTTATGAAATACTTCAGGATTCAATAAGCTAATGGGGTGGATACTGCTGGATCCAGAGTAAACTTGGTTTGCCTCGTTAAAACCTTGGCTGTGGAAAACCCTGTGGGAAAAACCATCAGTCCTAAGGAAAAAGAGTACAATCCTATAGTTTTACCCCCCTGATCTATACAAGCTTCAGGCTTGCAGGTCTTTTAGTTGCCTCATCCCTATTCCTCTTACAAGCTTTACAAAAGTACATCGTGGCAGTGTTTTGGTAAACAAATCTGCTAAGTTATTACAAGATTGAATTTGTTGTACTTTGACTTGTCCCTTATCTTGAAGGTCGTGCGTCCAGAAGAATTTGGGGGATATGTGCTTCGTCTTGTCACTCTTCATGTATCTTTTCTGAAGTTGAGCTACGCATGCTGCATTATCTTCAAAAATGGTAGTAGGCTCAAGTTCACCAGTCTTCAGGCCAGTAGATGCCAAAATGTGCTGAATGACGGAGCGAAGCCAAACACACTCCTTGCTTGTTTCATGGATTGCCAAGAGTTCAGAATTGGATGAGATAGCCACATGGTCTGTTGACGGACCTCCAGGAGATAGCCGTACCACCGAAAGTAAACACAAATCCAGTTTGTGATTTCTCTGTGTGGGGATCTGATCTATAACCTGTATCTGAATAACCAAGTAAAGGGAAGACCACTATTCGGGTAATATAGTCCTAGGTCTATAGACCCTTGGAGGTAGCGCAGAAGATGCTTCACTCCATTCCAGTGGCGCTTTGTGGGCGCTGCACTGTATCTGGCTAATAAGTTAACTGAAAACGCTATATCAGGACCGCGTACAGTTAGCCAGATAGAGTAGTGCCCCAATGGCACTTAGGTAAGGTACTTCAGGACCTAATGATTCCTCCCCTCTTCCAGTGGACGGAAAGGGTCCTTTTTTACGTCCAATGATCGAACGACCATTGGTGTACTAAGGGGATGGCATTTATCCATGTGGAATTGTTTAAGTAATCTTCGTGTATATGTAGATTGGTGTAACAGGATACCACCCTTTAGGTGTTCGATCTGTAAGCCAAGACAATACTTTGTTTTGCCTAGGTCTTTCATTTCAAAAGTTGTCTTAAGGCTTTCAGATATCTCAGTGATCTCTGCAGGAGATCCAATGAGATTTAAGTCGTCGACATAAACGGCGACAAACAAATCCTGTTCCCGATCTTTTTATAAAGATACACGGGCAGACTTTATCATTAGTAAATCCTTGCGTAGCAAGAAACTCACTTAGTCTATTATACCACATTTTTCCTGATTGTTTAAGACCGTACAATGATCTTTGTAACCTTACAGAATAGGTGTCCCGAGGTCTATCTGTTTTCTCTGGTGAAATTTTATATCCTTCAGGGAGTTTCATATAGATATCTTTATCTATATTGCCATAAAGATATGCAGTCACAACGTCCATGAGCTGCATTTCTAGGTTTTTCAGAGAAGAGAGGCTGATCAGGAATTTGAAGGTATTCCCATCCATGACCGGAGAATATGTTTCTTCATAATCTATTCCCGGTTTCTGGGAGAAACCTTGCGCTACAAGGCGTGCTTTGTAGCGCACAACTATGTTGTGTTCATTTCTTTTTCTTGTGAAGATCCATTTATATCCCACAGGTTTTACACCTTCAGGTATTTGGACTACTGGTCCAAAGACTTCGCGTTTCAAGAGTGAGTCCAGCTCTACTCCTATTGCCTCGTTCCACTTGGCCAATCGCCTCTGCGTTTACATTCCGCTAGAGACCGTGGATCGATGTCATCGTCATTTTCAGTGACGTGAACGGCAATATTGAACGAAAAATCGTCGTCGACGACTGTGCTTTTTCTGTCAGTACCTCTCCAGTACGTACATAATTTAATGATTTTTCCTGTTTGTTCATCTTCAGGGAAAACTAGGAGGGGAGAGGTAGCTGATTTGAGCTCAACATCCTGTGTTGGGATCTTCTAATTTCTCCAGGGTTTTTTCTTTTACGAGGGACTTTGTCTCTCGAACCTGGTGGGCGTCCTCTTTTAATTGAGGTACTGCCATTTCTGCTGCCGGCGGATTGCATCCATCTTTAGGGATGTCAATCCTAGCTGGCGTGTTGGCAGCAGGGACGTGTGATTTGACAATCTTCTGGTTGTCAGTAAATGTATCCGGAAGTAGATGTACAGTGTTCTGAAGATGTAATATCTTCAGGATCTCATCTTCACATTGACTTGTACGCGGATCAAAATGAGACAAAGTTTTTGTGTCCCAAGAAATTGTCTTAGAAGCTTCTGGCTTCTTAGACTGTGTGCCCAGTTTAGGAAATAATCCTTCATCAAACTCACAGTCATCAAGACGTGCCTTAAATACGTCACCCGTCAGGGGTTCTAGGTATCTAATTATAGAGGGTGAGTCAAACCCAACATAGATACCTAATCGACGTTGTGGACCCATTTTGGTCCTCTGTGGGGGAGCTATGGGGACGTAAACAGCACAACCAAAAACTCTCAAATGTGAGATATTTGGAGGTGAACCATAAGCGAGCTGCATCGGAGATAGAATATGACCTCCAGAAGGCCGTATTCTAATAAGTGATGCGGCATGCAATATAGCATGACCCCAAGCTTCCACAGTCAACTGTGACTGCATCAACAATGGACGAGCAATCCATTGTAATCTCTTAATAAGAGATTCTGCTAACCCGTTCTGGGTGTGAACATGAGCTACAGGATGTTCAACTTCGATGCCAGTTGCTTGGCAATAGTCTTGAAAAACCTGTGAAGTAAATTCACCCGCATTATCAAGTCTTAACTTTTTGATATGGTTATCGGGGAAATGAGCCCGCAACTTAATTATTTGTGCCAATAGCTTAGAAAAAGCTAAGTTGCGGGTGGACAAAAGGCACACATAAGACCATTTAGTAGATGCATCTATAAGTACCATAAAGTACCTAAATGGACCACTTGCGGGGTGAATAGGTCCGCAAATGTCTCCATGAATTCTCTCTAAGAAGCTAGGAGACTCTAGTCCCACTTTCAAAAGGGATGGTCTTGTTATAAGTTTTCCTTGAAAACAAGGTAGACACGAGTAATCATACTTCTGAAGAATCTTCAGGTTCTGCAGGTTGTGTCCACTGAATTGGCTCATGATTCGTTTCATCATAGCTGATCCTGGGTGACCCAGTCTATTATGCCAAAGTTTAAATTTTGGCGATGAATGACACTTCTGGTGCACAATCATGTTAGCTTCTGTTGATTGAATATGAGTATGATAGAGACCCGACGGGAGTCCCTTGAATCGTTCTAAGATAGTTTTTGAACCATCTTTTAGACGAGTAACATACAGATATTCTGTCTCATTTATTTCATTTGTTTCTAAGTGATATCCGTTTAAACGAATGTCCTTGAAACTTATGAGGTTCCTATTTGATTTAGGAGAGAATAGTGCATCTTTTATTATTAGTCTTGTTTTATTTGGGAGCAATATAATTGCTTCACCAGATCCTTCTATTATGTTTGATAGTCCTGATATCGTAATAACAGGACCGTCATAATCATATAAGCTATAAAATAGCTTTTTCTCGAAGGATTGTGTGCGTCGAGGCGCTGTCCACAAGGCATTCACACTTCATCTATAGATCTATTGAAAAAAAAAATAACAACAACAATTGTAATTAAAACAACAGTTTTGAAAAAAAAATTCTCTTATATCGATCGACGGACCGATATAGAGAGGTCAATAAGTTGCTTGCAAAAATGCATAATTTATAAATACAATTTGAGCAAAAAAAAATAATATTCGGTCATCCCCTTTCGGTAGCTCTACGTGAATATGACCATGCGAGAAAATGAGGGAGGAGGGTCACCGGGGACCTCTTAAGAACCAAGCCCCAAGTTCTTTCTGACATCATACCCAAATAGGTGAGCCTATTCGGAGAGACTTCGTAAAATTTTCTTTGTCAAATGTAAGAATAAATATCATTTTTCAAGAAATTTAAAAGAGAAGCATAATATGAAAATGCGGCAACAATTTTTTTTTTTTTAAAAACAGGAAATAAGATAATGGCTCTAGTCGAGTAGGTCGTCGTTCTCGAAGTCTTCCGCCGAGAACTGAGTAGACGGCTGCTTTTCTACCAGATTTGTTTCAATTTGAGACTTCTGGCTCGCTTGATACAGATCTTGTAGATGTCGTGGGGTGCGACAGTTTCTGGACCAGTGTCCAGTCATGCCACATTTGTGGCATTTGTCCTCCCAATTTTTCTTGGAAATGGACATCAGTTCTGTGGTCTTCTTCCACTTCTTTTTTGCCCCACTTTTGCTGCTCTGGGGATGAAAGTTGTTCTTGGGTGGACTTCTGGCCGGCCTCTTCTGGGCATTCCCCATGTTAGATCTGTCCTTATTTTCTTCTGCTTCTTGGAAGAAAAATGAGCTTCTGGGAGAGGAGCTGAGCCTGCAGGGCGTAGGTTATGAGTGGCCAAGAGAAGTTCTCTGTTTTGCTCTGCCATCATCAGGGTGGAGTGCAATTCAGAGTACTTTGTGAACTTTTGTTCACGGTACTGTTGCATGAGGATTGCGTCCTTCTCGTGGAAGGATGTATATGTTTTTTCCAACATGCGATACTCCGAGACTTCTTCACCCACAACTTCAGGCGTGAGGTGATATTATGGAGAGCTGAGTTGTACTCAGCTACGGACTTAAAGTCCTGAAGTCGAAGGTTTTCCCACTCATACCTTGCACGTGGGAGGATTACATCTTTTTGATGTTTATAGCGGTCCTCCAGTGCAGTCCACAATTCCTTTGGGTCTTCTACAGTGAGGTATTCGGCCTTCAGGGTCCGATCAATGTGTCTCCTGATGTAGATAATGGCTTTCGTCTTATCTATATCAGAGACGTTCACTGTAGAAACAACCACAGCAGTGTCTGCTGTTTTCCGTACCAGTGGCCGGAGCCGATGGAAGAGGAGTTGAAATTGTGGCTAATAAGCCCTGGGCACGTAAGTGGAACTTCAGGTCCACGTGCCAGCTCAAATAATTTTTCCCAGCAGCATCTAGTACTTCGAAATCGACACTCGCTATTTTGGCCATTTTATCTATCATGTGAAAAACATGCATAAATTAAAATTAAATATTTATGCGAGAGTCTCGAAGACAATTGAACAAGAACAACCAAATTTAATATTCTAACAACAATGATATTAATATCTAATTTGCTTCTGTTAATGAAATATTACCACATTTCAAGTAATAAATTAATGAAATATTATTCTGTTAATGAAATAATAAATTAACCAAATTTAATATTCCATCTATTTAGAAGATCAAATGCTTGAAATGCTTGAAATGCTTGAAATACTTTCGTTCTGGGTGTTACAGGATGGTCTAATGAAATGCTTGAAATGCTTGAAAGCAAATAGATATTAACAGAAGCTAATGGAATGCTTGGAATGCTTGAAAGTAAATTAGATATTAACAGAAGCTAAGGTGCTGATTCTGTTGCTAAGCTAATGGAATGCTTGAAAGCAAATTAGATATTAACAGAAGCAACTATTTTGTTTGTAAGAAGTAAATTCGTTAACAAAACAACTATTTGTTTTGAACGTTAGCAATATAAAGAATATCACTCTTAGATTGTTAGATATATATTGCTAATTTTCATTCAAACAATAATTTGTAAAAAAATTTAAGAAGTGTTACCAGTCGGATCGACTAGGGAAAAAGGGAGGATGACGTCGAGATCTGGACGTCGATTCACCTTGCTTCAGCAATCGTGCTGATAACGTGTTTGAAGGAAGACAAGATATTGTAGAATAGTATTTTTATTCCCTTCACTTCATCATATGGCAAGGGCCATATATATAGGGCTAATGGGCAACCCAAGGGTCATGAGTTACATAACCCAAGGGTCATGAGTTACATGACTCCAAGGGTCATGTGTAACTCATGACATAATGGTGAATAAAATGGGTTTCACAACACTATCATCTTACAAAAAAATGATCATTTTTTATATCCAAATTATCTTTCAGAAAATATTAGAGACGGTTCTGACTCATGACAGGCTTGACGATAGCACAGAATGCAAAGATTAAAAGGGCACCAACATGATTCTATCTAAAATAGAATTAATATGTAACCTGTGCTACTTTTAACACAAACTTTTTTTTGTGTAGTGATTACCATAGTAGATCTGAATATTAGAGGTCTTTAGTTTGAATCTTGTTGGCAATAATGTTTTTTTTAATTTAGTTTTAGAGTTTTAAAAAAAAAATTATATGGTATATGGGGGCACATTTTGGTAAGCAGCCTTTTACTTTTCCTGAAATTTGTGGGAAGTCCCATAGGAGGGAGGGGATAACTTGGAAGGAGGAGGGGTTAATGCTAGCAGAGGAGTGAGGAGGACATTTTTAAAGGGCTTTTTCTAAGGGCACCACACCATTTACTTGGGGCTATCCCAAAATTTTTTGAAAAAATTACAAGTTTGTCATCAAATTTTTTTACTTTGGGCTACCCAATTTATTTCCAGCAATCAGTCCTAGGACTGCCAGCAGGTTGGCAGTCCTAACATATGTT
Source organism: Iris pallida (assembly GCA_029216955.1). NCBI lineage: Eukaryota > Viridiplantae > Streptophyta > Magnoliopsida > Asparagales > Iridaceae > Iris > Iris pallida. The sequence goes on along the minus strand of JANAVB010005325.1, from coordinate 11,195 downwards.
AGGACTGCCACCCTGCTGGCAGTCTTAACATATGTTAGGACTGCCAGCGGGTTGACAGTCCTAACATATGTTAGGACTGCCAACTTAGTGGCAGTCCTAGGACTGCCAACTTAGTGGCAGTCCTAGGACTGCCAGCAAGTTAGCAGTCCTAACATATGTTTGGACTGCCAACTTGTTGGCAGTCCTTGGATATGCTGCTGCACCAGAACCCAATTCTCGCGCGAAGGTCTGGATGCCGGCGGCCCTACTGCTTCCCGACGAGCACACCGGGGAGAAGACGACGCTGGCGTCGTAGATCTCGTCGCCGCCGGGGTGTGCAGTGGAAGCGCATCATCTCGTTCCCGTCGACCGCGCAGCGAGAGTCGGAGTCGGCGAGGGAGCGGACGGCCGAGCGGTAGTCGTCGAAGCGGGAGACGGTGCGGGGACCGGTGGATGGGGACGGTGAGGGACTGGAGGAGGAGGCGGAGGAGAGGAGGGAGGCGGCGGCTGGAGGCGGAGGCTGGAGGCGGAGGAGGAAAGAGGAGGGAAAAATCCTAAGTTTGGGATAGTCCCAAGCAATTTTCGGGACGTCCCCAGTAAAAGTTCCTCAAACTTGGGCTGTCTCCTAGTAAAATGACGCCCCCAGTAAAATGCGCGGTGCCCTTAGAAAAAGCCTTTTAAAGGGAGAGGGAGACAAAAACGTACACAGTTATAATTATATTGTTAAAGGTCTCGTTTGATTCGCGGAAAGGAAATGAAAGGAGATTAATTCTTTATTTTTTATATTTTTTTTTGGAAAATTATAATTTTGATTAATTTTCTTTTTCGACGTTTGGAGAGGACAAAAAAATTAGAAGTAAAATTAAATTTCCTATGGTCGGAAAGTGAATCATTGGTTGGATGGGACTAGAGCTGTCAAGTGGGCCGGGCCGGTCCGGCACGAATTTGAGTGGGCCGGGGCGGGCTCGGGCTGAGCCTCTTGAGCTCATGAGCTGTAACGGGCCGGACTGGACTATGGATAGAAATTTTAAGCCCAGCCCAGCACATGACCTACGGCACGGTGGACTTCGGGTCGTGCCGGGCCGGGCCGGAGCACGGTCGCACTGGAGGCCATCATTTTAATGAATTTATATATGGATGCATTCATGTATGTTGTTACAGCAACTTGCAACTAATATATATTGAAATGAATTGAATTGAAATTCAATTCAATTTAATTCATTTCAAACATTCACTTCATTTCAATTCAATTCAATTCAATTCACTACTATACTATATAATCATAATAATAACATACGCCACCACCACTTGCAATTGTTGCTTTAGGCAATGGTACAAATCATATTTGAAGGGCAGAGTTTGTTGTGTACATATTTTTCTTTTCTTTTCTTTGTGAAAGTGACAATACTGCTGTTAGCTGGTAGGATTTGGGACAAATCAAAGATACTGTGCAGGGATGTTGCAACAGGTCGGACTTCGGGCCCGGCCGGACTGGGTCGGGCTTGGGCTTCGGGCCGGGCCTATATTAGGGCTAATATACGTGGCCCGGCATTACTCAATATACTGGGCCGGGCCGGGCCGGGCCCACGATTAATCGGACCGGGCCGACACATGGGCCTATTTTTGGGTCGGGCTCGTGCCGGACTGGGCCGGCCCGGCCCAATTGACAGGTCTAGATGGGAGGAAGCACTTCCCCCTTATTTTTCTTCTCTATGAGAATTATTTTCCTTTTCTCACATTTTCCTTTGACATCCAAATATAGAAAAGAAATGAAAGTCAATCGTTTCGTATATTTAGATGTCAAAGAAAGGTGTGAGGAAATGAAAATGGTTCCCATAAGAAAGGAAAATAAGGGAAGGAGTGGTTCCCCATCCAACCAATAATTTACTTTCTCACTCTAGAAAATTCAATTTTTCTTTTAGTTTCTTTGTTCTCTCCAAACGCCAGAAAAAAAAAGGGATGAAAATTGCAATTTAAAAAAGAAAAAAAAAGAAAAAAGAACAAGGAATTGATTTCCTTACCTTCCTAACCCTTGTTAGCAATTCGGCAAACGGGGGAAACTTCGGGACGGCAAAAGTACGAGTATATATCGGCTCAGTGCAAATAAAATACGTTCAAAAATTCGGTCAAATATTCAAAAAATGAAAATATTGATTTTAGAAACTTCAAATTCTTAAATATGTTGTCAAATTTGGTTAATTAAACAGGTTTCCAGCATGTTTATTGTGCCAAATTTGTCAATAATTTATACATAACACATTTAAAACTTCGCATGCTTAAAATTTATATACTTATTTGGATCTGTCAAAAGTACGCAAGTATTATACGTTTATGAAAGATACGGAAAAATTCGCGTATAATACGAGTTTTATTCGGGTGATTGCTAACAAGGTTCCTAACCGCAAACCAAAGTAGACATAAGGATTGTATTAATTTGTGGAAAGCCAGAGACATAGGAGCTCACAAGTACAATTATTTGGGACTTTTGATCTTCTAGCTAGTATCAAAAGTTGGGGCAATAAATTGATCAAGGGACTTTAATTTTTATATGATTAACTTAAATATTGACCCTTGTTTTAAGTATGTGAATAATGCACATGTTCGTCTTCTTATCTGAAATGAGAAGACATACCACATAAGCCTTGTCTCGTTAGGGAAAGGAAATGAAATAAAATCAATTCCTTGTTTTTTTTTTTTTGTTGAGAAAATTGTAATTTCCATCAATTTTCTTTTCCGGTGTTTAAAAATGCCAAAAAAATTGGGAGAGAAACTAAATCCCTAGAGTGGAAATGTGAATCCTAGCTAGATGGGTGGGGAAACCACTTTCCACCCAATTTTTTTCCTCTTGGGAATCAGTTTCATTTTCCAAACATTTTCTTTAGCATCCAAACATAAGAAATGAATTACTTTCCTTTCCTAATTTCATGATTCCGTGAAACAAACATAGTATTTGTAAATGAAATAATGATCACTACTAGGAATGGTGAGAGATGGAATTATGCTTCGATGATATTCGGTACAAAATATGTTTTGGTGAGATGTAATAGCTAACTGCTATCAACAAATAGCCTATAAAGACCTTCAACTCCATTTTGAAGGGCCTGAAAACATGATTTAGATTTGCTGCCCCCATACAAGATAACGTGGGGAATAAAACCAAACCAAATTTGAACTTTCTCCCAAACTAGTTATGTGGGTTGACAATTGAATGAATTGCAGGTTCCTAAGCTGTACATTTTGTCGTCTCGCCGACTTTCCTCAACCCTATCATTTTTTCTGGCCGTATGAGCTTGACTCAAGCCTCCTTGCCACTCTTCGCTCTCCAAACTCATTTCTGTGGCTTCCCAATGGAATGAAGGTACACGGAGACGGAAACAACCCTGAAAGCAAACATGAACACCGTCATCACTTCGTGTATGATTCTGGGTTTATACCATCTTTCCGAAACATTAGTCTTCTCAAAACAGAAGAAATGCGCGCAATATAAAGGAAGAATAGTCTAGAGTTGGATTTGGGTACTTACGTAGACCCAAGGAAGAAGGCAAGTGAGAGGTTGAAATGAAAGAGGAACACCGACACAATGGCAGTTAGAAGCATTGCCACTGAAGTCGAATACACCTGCATTGTCCCATGACAAATATAATATACTTGATGTTAAGTAAGTCAAGTGTAAAAAAAAAAATGCAACCAACTAATCAAGATTTTTGTCAAAACTATTTAAAAAATGGTTCAATATGTAAAGAGGAGGTAAAATATTGATCCCTAAAGCTAAAACGTATATATTCTACTATATTGCAAGATGATAGCTTTGGAGTGTGCTTTCCCACACTCCCTTAAGTTTAGTAGTACGGCAGTAAGATATCTGCAGAAAAGAAGTGAGCATGCATGTCTATGGTATTCATGGGTCGCAAGTTTCTCGTAAGTATAAAGAAATCGATAAAGATAGGTCATCAAAAGTTAGAAATTTCAAGATTAAATAAAAATGAAGATAGAACAAAAAACTGTGTGTTCTCATATGACTTTTGGGGAATGGTTGTCGCATTGAATCTAGATATGACAAGGAAAATAACAAAACTAGGGCCCACTAGATGTCGTATTTCTTGAAAATTTATAGATAATGTTATAACATTACAAAGCTCACTACCTTCTTAGCTCCAAGATTTTGTCAAAAGTAGATATGTCGCATATCTATTCGACATGATTTTGGATGAAATTCATGGAATGGGGTCAATTACAAAATTCTAAAACTTTTCCTTAAAGAATGGTAAACATATTACATTTTGCATGCTAAAGATTCTTACTAATATGCTAAATCAGAAGCCACCTTTGATAAGAGTTAAAATTGGAACCAAGTAAAATACACATGGGTTATTTATGTTGCTAATTGACTGAGTGATACTGATCAGGTAAAGTGCCTGCTTTTGGATGAGGATGAATGGATAGTTTATGCGCATCAGGACAGAGGAAATTTACCAGATGGTCAATATCCCATGTCAATTATAGATGACCCACAACTAACTAATTTGGAATGACAAGGTAGTGATTTGCTAATTGAGCATGAGTTCAGCTTATCCAATCTATAAGTTTTCTTCACAGATTAAGTAAAATACTTTACCTTCACGATATTATCAGCATATTTCATAACCATCGATACAGCAATTCCACTGCATGTCCAAGAAATGGAATGAGAAAATTACACAAAGATGGATGAAAATTTATATCTGATAGAAGTTCTTGATGTAAAGTTGACCTGGGAGCATGATTCAAATGAATTGATCAAGAGAATTCTAGTGTAAAAACTAACCTGAGAGCATGGTTAAGAATCATGCAAAGCGTGATGAATGAATAGCCATAGAAGAAACCTCTGCAAGACAAGATCTATATCAGATGGATCCATGATGACCAACAATATTTGGATATTTGATGGGCGAGGTGGAAGAACAAAATTAGAGGGATGAGAATTTAAAACCTACTTGTTCATGACTGCATCAAAATCCTGAACGCACATTGCGATTAAATTAAAAACCATTCCAAAGACATACAGCCAGAAATTTTGCACGTTGATATTTCTTGAAGGGCGTTTTTTTATAATAGCCTGCATTTTAAATGCCTAGAAGATGAGTAAAATCATGGACAATCGAGTATGCATAAGAGTACAATATAAACATGGCACATATTGATAATGCATAGAATCAATTGGCCCAACAAAGTAGATCACCCAACTTATTCATAATGATCTACAACTTCAAAGTGCAAAAGTAAATTATCAAGATATATGATTTATCTTGTCTACAAATCGCTCATCTCAAATTTAAACAACCGAGAATTGTATGCTTCAGGGACTCTAACCTTTTCACTAAATGATCCTAAACCGTCCCACCTCTGTTTCGTTTATACATCAGCATTGTACAAATAATCTGTTGGAAGTCCCTACCACTACAACAAAGCTCTAGATCTGTGTCACGTCCAAGATTTTGTGCCCACCGAGACGGACTTGCATAACTCTCCACGGACCAGGGTTATGCTGGAAGTTTCCGGAATTCTCTAGAAGATGGTGGAATCCTCTGGAAGACCTAGGATCTTTCTAGGGAGGGTGGAATCATCTTGAAGACTCAAGATCTTTCTAGATGACTCATGATTTTTCTAAATATACTAGAAGCTTCCTTATAAATATGTAGGTTCTAGAATAATCCCTGAAATATGCCGATTCTAGAAGCTTCATGTAAGTCCTTTGAGGCTTATAAATAAGTGGGAGACTCATTTGTTCCTCTCCACCCAAAAGTTGTACTCTCTCTCTAGTATAGTGAAATTTTAATCTTCTATCTCTCTCTTTTGCTCCACATTGTTCTCATTATCGCCTTAGCAATCTAGCTGAACGTTTGGGAAGGCTGGCATAGGTCTTTGAGTAGAAAGCTTGTACGCCGCACGAGTCGAAATGTAACCTAAAACACTAAGTTCGTGACATGTAGTAAGAGTTGAGCGTTTATTTTTTATATTATTCCAATATGCCCCTGCAATTTGAATGCCCATTTTATGGGTAGGTAGCTGGATTCACACAACATTTTAACTCTTTCAAAATTCGCTTAAACTGCACACCAGGCGAGATTTGAACCTGGTTGGCTATGATACCATGTTAAACCAATACTCTAGATATACGGAAAGGGTTGAGGATTAAATAAATTATATTTATTCCAATAGAGTCATTTTTTCTAATCACGTGTATAGTGACGGGTTAATCACCATTTCAATGGCTTATCATGCTCTGTGGTAACAGGTATAACTTGCTTGACCAGGTATAGAGCTATTAAAGGATTATTGCACTTAAAGCATTCAATTACATAATTGTCACATTCTGTACGATAGCAGCAAGATGCATTGGTCATCAGCAATTAAATACAACATACCTCTGTGTAAACCCCAGCAAAGCCACTTAGAAGTGCCATGACCTAGAATAGAGACTAGTACTATTGTTATAACTGTAAAAATTAGAACTAATAAAGATAAGGAATCAAATGCAATGATGTGGTAAATGGTAATTAATACTCACAATGGCCATCATCCAACCTTGAAATGGAGTTTGAAGAACATGATCAGAACTGCACGGCAGACAATAGTTGAGATTAAGGTAATTCATATAAGGCTAATAGTAAAATCATAGAGAAAAAAATCAGTTGGTCAACATGCAAGGAAACCTATGTATTTATGTAGTGGAAGTTATGGTTTGCTCCAATCAAATGTTCGGAGAGAGATTCAACTACTGCATTTCAACTAAGTTATATTATTTTGAAAAACATCTTAAGCATTCATAAATCTAATATATTGTAATTTATGAAACTGATGATATATTATTCTTACGAAGGATTCAATTGAGCTGTGGTGCATCCTGCACATAGAAGAATAAAAGCTGCCCATTGTATTTCACTTAACCTGCATCAAAAATTGAAGGATTAGAATTTATGATTATTGAACTTAGACCTTCAGTCATCTATGGGGAAAGTATAACAGAGAAGAGCATCCAAAAAAACATCACACAGAATGGAACCGGATAAAATTTAAAAACATTATGATGGACAGTAAAGAGCACTCAACAAAATATTCAAATATATTTCAGCACCCCCCACCCCACCCCACCCCCCACCCACCAACACACACACCTCAAGACGTAATCTACTACCACTAAGAAGGAAAAAAATTGCAGCACCAGTAAATTTATCCAATCTTTACCCTGTGCTTAATCAACTATCTAGTGACTAAAAAGCTTAACACAAATAAAAAGGTTTAACTGGTAGAGGTCAAGTTTTCCTTTTCAATAATCAGAAGAGTATAAGAGAATATGCACCAGGTTAATGCACAGCTAGTCTTCTAAATAAATCATGAGAGGCATATACAATTTCTGTACACTTCGGAAGCTTGCTCTCCTTACAGCACCAGGGTCCTTTGGTTTTATTATAGGGAAATGTACCAAGGAAGACATTTATTTAATAATATAATTAGTGACGGAAAGAAGGGATATCTATCTATGGCTTTCAACTATATGACCAACACAATTATTCATGTACGTGCTAAGAGAATCTAATGCTAAATGTAGCTAAATAACTTGGTACATGTTAGATTGCATCAAAATTAGGGGCTTGGTTGTCTGTAAATGGAAATCATATGCAACCTTTGTTGCATGTAACAATTGTTACTGTAAACTGATGTTGCAAAAGCATTGTTTAGTTGCATGAAAATGATATTGCGGTACTTACAAATCCACCGTTTAGACTGTTGTATGATGCTTGCTTGCAACTTTTGTTGCCGTAAATACAAATCCATTGTTTGGTTGTGGCTTGAAAGCAAAGAGAATGAAGGAAATGATACAAATGGTGTTTACGGTTTCCATAAGTGATGCTGCAACAAATATTGTAGTAGTTGGGATACACGGAGAGTTGATGCAACACTTGTTGCACCAACACCATTTACATCAAACGAAATGTTGAAAATGGTGTAAATGGTGTATGTATTTCCATTTACATCCAACCAAGCACCTCCTTAAAGATTTTGTTTGGTTGCAAGAGCCATAAAAGAAGACTGGAAGAGAAGAAAAAAAGGTGTCATTTGTATTACTACCTTCAAGTGGAAAATTTTCAATATCTGGAAGATACGTCTCAAAATTTTCCATACTTTTTTCCCTTTTATTTCATTTTGGCTTGTTTGGTTCAAACGAATTGGATTTCCAGGATCCTCGAATCCAGAAATTTGCCTACTTTTGTTATTTGGTTGTTGAAATTTGGAAACTGTTATTGGAATTTTCAATTTCATGAATTATAATTCCACATGAAATTTCACTTCCTTTCAACCAAACAAGCCCTTCGTACAAGTAAAGAAACCACACATTCTTGACTTTGCTCTTCCATCACCTTCTTTACTATGAACACAACCTTAATTGATGAGAAACGCTACTCTGCACAAAACTAGTGTATCTTGTGGTTTTAGCTAACAGTATCCATCAGGAGATAGTTACCAAGGAAAGTAAAACACAAAATTATACAAAAATTCAATTACACAAATTAAATCTTACTTCCTCTTCAGAATGATGCGGTATAAAACGCCTGTGCTGATAATATTTAAGTTTTTCAGTATCTGGTAAGCAGGGGCATCCACATATGTAAAGATGTAGTACTGGCAAAATGAGAAAGTAGTTTGGTCATACCTTCCATGGAAATAATTAGATTTCTCATAACCAGAAGTAGTTAGAGTATAACTTACCTGTAATAAGTTCTTAACAAGGTAAAGTAATGCAGGAATAGGATAAACTTTAACTTCATCAAACGTTGTACTCAACCTGAGAAAGAAAAATATATAAAATTAGAGGACTTCTGAAGTATTTCTGTGAAACAATTGTATCTTCTATAGTCACTCATATATCAATTCTTGGACCAGACAGTGTAAATGGGATAACCAATTGTAAATTGTATCTTCCGACTCCCCATATATCAATATGATGACCACTGAGTGTTGATAGGATAACAAAATTTTAAAGTTAACTAACATACCATACAAAATATTAGCATGCATAAAAAAGAAATTTAAAAAGAAGTTAGAAGTTGAGTATAATATTTATATCCTAGCAGCATCAGCATCACAAATGTGCATAAAACCTAAAAACAATCACTGGAGCATACCAATTTTCCATACACCAAGTCATATGACCATATTCATGACCAAGCTAAATAGTTTAATCATGAGAAAAATATATCAACATCTTTGAATCTGCTTTTTGAGTCTATGGTGGAAAATAGGTAAACGGAGTGCATGCCTTGGAAAAGGGATTAATGTCCCACATTAGACTGCATATGCCTACAAATTTTTTTTGGGGGGGGGGGGGGGGGGGGGGGGGGGAGGATTTTGTCTCTCTTAAGAGTTATTGATATTTCTTGTTTTATCAAGAAATGTAGATTGACCGCCAAGGCATTCTACTGTTAATCTTAGCCTTTTAGCAAAAGTCAACTACGTTGATGCCCCTCACAACAATGCATCATTCCAAATTTATGAAAGAATAGATAAATGAATACACCAAACTAAGGAGTCAATTAGGAAAGTGTTCAGTAGGTGATTAAGATGTTGGCAGCTTTTACAAATACCTTGTAGGTCAAAGGTAGGGAGAGAATTTTATTACCAACTCTATGCGGTTCTTCTTAGTTCCAAACATAAGGACACTATTAAAGGAAAACCACATATTAGTGTTGAAGTACATGATGTTTGACAATGCTGATGAGTTATTCTTGTCAAAAATAAAGCTTAGGTAGCTAGTAAATTATTTTAGAAAACCTATGTTATTATAGCGTATATGGAAAAATAATGCTAGTAAAGTTAGTAGTATCATCAAAATTATCTTGCCTCATTAGTCAAACTACTTTTATACGTTATGTATGAACTTCTGAATGAATTCTTAAGGAGTTTGTAGATCTAAAACTATGCTTCTAGATTATAAGCACAAACATCAAGCTGAATGGGTTGTTCAACTGAATCCCAACTTCATCAGTTGGCCATACGGAGACTGATGATAATTCAAAAAAGGAAATCGGTCTTATTTAGAACTTTAGAAGACTGAGGTATTCATGACTATTGGCAGGTTGAATAAGATACTGATCATTTTAACACTATTTAAAATAAACTAGTTCCGTCTATATAGTTTGAAGATAAGACGAGGTGTTAAAATACAAGTGAGTTTTGTACAGAATGAACACATTTCACTGTTGAGCAAGTGGATATAGTTAAGAACAAAGATGAAAATAATTAGCAACAAGGAGTAACCTGTATCTTCTGTGACACCTTCATTTCGCCATATTCTGCTAAGGGCAGCAAGTGACAAGGCACATTTTAAAGCTTCCACCTAATAGAAAGGATGAGAGTAGACAGTCATATGCACAAATGTACATTTTTTAGTTGACTTTCATAACTTATTATGTCTTAGTTGAAATAACATGGGTTGCTTCTCGCAGACCATTTCCTCAATTAAGAACAACTAAGTAGGAATAACAAAGGTAAAATGAAGGAAATCTTCAATTGAAAATTTTCCTCACCAAGAAATTTGCCGTTGTCACGCTATATTCATTTTCCACCTCTTTTTGACCAAACAATCAATATTGACTGTGAGCTCGTAAGTAATGTTAATGCTAGAGTAACAATTGACCTGCCACATCAATAACATGCAACATAACATTACACTCTCAACCTTGTTAATGCATAAATATAATTCTTAAATGTCTCACTTTAGCCTCCAGTTGGGTTTGCTCGTCATGATGCCACCGGGGCTAGGCATTCTAGTAGTTAGAACTGCAACTAGAAAGAATATATAGAGTAACGAGAATAATGGGACAGTTCTTGGAGTAAGTTAGGACACTGACAATTGGTGTTGTGATGTTTAAGTTGACTCTTAGATAGTCGATTTAGGGACTTTTTGTTGTTCCCTTGATTCCATTTTCTGGGTTGGTCTTCTGTCAATTATATTCACCTTTAGTAAATCAATCATTTCCGCATGCTACTCAGCATCTATTTTGAGCCTTCCCTCACCATGATGCTTCATGCAAAGGCAAACTATTTTCATTGAAATACACTTTTTTGTGTATTTTTTAGGCAAAGGATGGGATCAAGGAGACCCAGCCTAGTTTTATTAAAGAAAATCAGTATTGTTTAGTGTACATTTTTATTCATTTGGTTGCATCTTACATAGC
>JANAVB010005324.1:0-36538 GCA_029216955.1 Iris pallida | reverse complement strand
GGTTTCAAGAAACTGACTGGTCTTGCGCTCCCAAATTAAAAGTCATGGTAACGTGCTAATAATGATCAAGGAAAGAGTGGGAAAATCAATTAATAATCAAATGGTCTAATTCGACCCGAAGTTCTGCGAAGCAAAAAGAGCACAAGGGAACAAGTTTGAGTGGGACACTATATACCATCATGAAGGTAATCCTGTCCACTCCAAAACTCGTGAAGAAATTTCCAGAGTTGAACATCCCTGGCACTCCAAATATCAATGGCACGGAAAAGTACACTTAAAGATAAATAACAGAATAAATTATTTATTAAAACTAAATCAATCATAAAAATTTTAAAAAAATCAACCCGAAATTTAGGGTGCTCACATCCTACCCACCTTATAAAAATTTCGTCCTCGAAATTAAAATTGTTCATACTCCTTCTAGGTCAAACCCCCACAATCAAGTCCCAGAACTTAAACAAATTATACCATCAAAAAAAGAACGGCATACAGGGTCATGGCATACGGTGGTAGTTAAGTCTCATCTACGTATACTAGTCATGCTAAACCAAAATGGTCATAGGGTATCAAAACACACAAGCAATCCAGGGTGGTAAACTAGAGAAGTTATAGAAACAACAAACCATCAAAACTGTAAGGCAGTCTACCATCCTATATGAAAACTGGTACTTATCATAAGAAAATAAAGGCAACTACAAATTATCTATAAAGGGTACAGAAAAATCAAATTCAAAAATTAAGGAATTGAAAATCACTAGCATTGAAATCCAATCACAATATATATATAGAGAGCGTTAGAGGGGGAAAACTAGCATTATGTGTATGGGGACATGTTCATATGGTTAGATAGTAGGCGTGTGTGTAGGTGAAATATACATGAAATTGTATATGAGGATTTGGGTTTCAAACAATAGTTATCCAGTTACACTACTCATGGCATATTGGTTAAACAATCTACAATACACAACCTATTTACTCATAACATGCATGGCTAACCATATACATCTGTAAAGAGGTAGAGATTTAGTTATGTATCTATATACGTTATAACATGTATGCATAAACTCTATATATATATCTATACAGGTACATGATCATAACATAGAGAGGAAATGTTAGGTTACATGACAGGGTATACTAAGTTAGGGTGTGTGTGTGTGTCCTTGTACAGGGTTATAGCTTAGTATTGAAAGGTTAAACCCAGTTTAGTTCAGCATTTACATAAAAAAAATCTAAAAATAAGCTAACATTTAAACCAGGGTAATATGAACATAACGCAGTTTCAGATTTTAGGGTTTTGAACATCGTAACGAATCTCAATGCTCCCAACACATCCTAACATAATAGAAATGAACCCTAACATACTATCTATACATTTATCTACGCATACAGTTCAATATTACATGTTAAATCTGAAATTGAACTAAGCAATGGAAACCAATGTGAAAATGTTAACATGTATTCAGTTTTCAGGATCTTGGAGAAATTTGAACATCAAAACCAACTCGATGTTTATCACAACCTAACATGTAAGAATATGAAGCCTAATATTATATTCCTACATACTACAAGGTATATAGCTCAAAATATTACATAAAAAAATAACAGCAAGTTGAACTAGCATTTGGAATCCCGTATCAAGGGTCAATATGTACACAGTCTCAGATTGGACAAATTCAAACACAAAATTCAACCAAATTTTTTTGAATCGAAATCCTATGTATAACTTACGTGTGCAGTGATGTAAATAAAACTATTATCATGAAATTTTATATTTAAATTATGAGTTAAGCTAGGAAAAGCAGAGAATCGGAAATATTGGGATTTTGAAAATTTAAACATTAGGGACATTAATATGTATTCAAATAGGTGGAAATCAAAGTGTAGCATGCATAAGTGTCAGGAAAATTTCCACTATATATATTCATATATATATATTCTCATGTCCCAATATAAAAATTAATTCTATGTTAAGACCAACATTCAGATTCCTACCAAAATTGTAAAGTAGGTGATTGACGAAATCAAGACAGTTTATTATTATCTAATACAAGAATAGTAGCAAGAAAGAAATAACGATAAAATCTGTTTTACTTATCTGTTTAAAGAAGAATCATTTTGAAACCCAGAGCTAAAATATCAATCCAAGATAAGGTCTAGCAAAATCATCGATTCATGGTATTAAGAAAAATTTCATGGTAAGAAGTTACACAAGCTACTCCTAAGTAAACAATGAGAAACAAAACAAAACAAAACAACAATAATTCTTTTTTTTTTGAATGACTGAAACAAATGTAGCAAAAATATGTTCGAAAATATTTAAGGTACAATCTGATAATCATATGCGTCTATCCAAATTCATGGTACTCTAAATCTTCGTCATACTAGTGAGCAAGGCTACGATAATCACAGAGTCCTTGACTTATGCACATACCTCTAGAATTATGGTATTTAACATTTTCGTGATGTCGCTAGCTTGGCTGCGAAAACCTTAAATTCCTACACCCGAAAAATATATCCAAAGTCAGACTATATGTCCTCACCATGCTGGCTAATGTGACTATAGAAGACAAGATTTCCATAACTTAGATGACCTAGCCTATATAATTTCATCTTGCCAAAAATTAAATTAAATCAACAATGAATACCAAAAAAAAAATCAAATTTATCAACGAACATCAAAATTCAAAAATGAACAAAATCCTTCAAATCATATAATTACAAACTCGGATGCTACAGCTAACATCAAGATTCAAAATTCCACAATCTTCATCAAAATCAATAAATACAAACTCAAATTCAATAATAATACATCAAAATCAAATTCAATAACAGAAAGTAAAGATAAATCAAATCAAGGAAAAAGAGTTTTCAAATCGGAGTTAAACAGAATTCTCAAGGGTCGTCCCAGGAATCTCTCAAGGGATCCTAATTGTGATTGAGTATCTTCAAAAATATATCCTATTCCTACTGCAGGCTGTAGTGGTAATCTAGTTCGAATGCCACTGCATAAACTCGACCTGCATGGGCCACCACTAAAAATGTGTCACGACCCGCACCCTAGAGTAAGGGAACGAGAACGTAACAACGCCCAGCCTACGCTGCAGTGTCGGCGGTAGAACGCTGTCCTAGGTCTCATACATCTAACAGTATAAGGCTAAGCAGTTTATACTCCCCGAATGGGGGTGACATAGCAGAATGTAAACTCAATCACATCTAAGGTAGAGCATAATGGAAGATAGATAAAACATGAAATCCAAAAGAGATACAGCAGATAGAAGTCTAAGTGTCTACGATACAAACTCAGAATACATCTCAAAACTCAAATACAGTAATCCATAAATACAACTCAAGACGACTGAAAATAAACTATAAGCAAAACCCTAGCTATCTATACACCTCTACTGTCTCCTCTAGGCTAGCAGGCAACCTCCAGGCTATCTGTAAAATTTATCAACAGGTCCAGTCAGGACTGGAGCGAGCACAGTATATCTCAACAGTTCATAGCAGGTTAGAAAATATAATCATGCAGTAAAGTAAGATACAAGTACTGAAAGAAGTACAATATGTAAACAGAGAGAAAAAGCTGTAATAGAAATATCTACTATAAATAGAGAACTAATATGTGGCTAGTGAGTCAGAGTACAACATGGACATATAAATGGCATGGGATAATTCTGATGCTATACTATGGAATGATTCTGATGCTACACTACTGGTGTATTATTCACATGTCCACTTCTACTCCTCCGTTCCCCCAATCAATACACACAGATCCAACCAGGTTATGTTATGATTCCATGCACAGGCCCCCGAAGGGTGATACATAGATGTCCCATAAATTGGGATTCTAGGAGACCCAATAAATTTGATAAGGATTCCAGGAAGACTCTGTGATCATAAGAGTATATGTCACAAGTGATCGAAGAACCAATGAAGCATAGTGATACGCCATGTAAGTGAAACGCACAGAACATGTAGTACCCGATTCTCCCTAAGGATAACATCTCAAGAAGGGATCCATATAGTACCAATCTGTGTGACCAACGTGACAGTACAAGTAAAGTAATCTACTGCAGAAAATAATTCTAAACAGGATATGAAATGATCAGAGAATGTACTCACCTGATAACCTGAACAGCTGATAAGTATAGGGGGTCCAACTGAAGCCACAGAGTCCTATTTAAAGCAACACAGGTTACAAGGTGTTCAAGTTATAATAAATGAATCTCTATAATCAATCTACATTATCCTAGGTTCTTCTAAGTCAAAACAACTCTAGGTCGACTCCGGCCAATAATCTAGTCAAACTAGGTCAAGTGTTGACTTACAGTTGACTTTGGATCAACTGGTCAACTCTGGTCAAACAGGGTCAATTCTAGTCTAATTATTAAAGATATAAAGTGTACTCCGTTATTCGTACGTCAAAACTTACGACACGCAAATTGAGATAAGAATATCAATGGTAAGTTTGATAATCTTATTATAATGATCCACGTGTTCATCTTGTCAATTTTAGCGATGTGAGATCACTGGAATTGACTGATCTCAGTTTTGTTGTACTAATCCCAAACTACGAACATTATAAGAATTAATTATTAATAAATTATAAAAAGGTTAAACTCAGAGAAATTATCAATAAACATTGTCGGAAGATGAAATGAACATCGCCAACGTGTCCAGAATGGTCAAATTAGCTAGGATAGTCTACCCATCGGTCCAATTTGGACACAAGGGCAAAAAGGTAATTTCGGGTCAAAACGGTATCCGTGTCGGAGCCGTTTTGTACCGAAAAACGTGCTAGAAAACAAGTCTACAAAATATAACAAATTATATGTCCACGAAACCAGAATGACGATACGAACCCAACGGTATCTCCAAAATTGGATTCCGTTGACCCGATCTCAATTTGGTCCGTTGACCAGAACTTAGAATTTCGGTTTGCACAGAAATGCGTGCCGGAGCCAATGTTCTCAAAACTCAGCAAACTACTTGTCAACGAGTCCAGAATGATAATACGAGCTCAACCGTATCTCCGAAATTGGATTCTGATGAGCCGATCTCAAAATCACCCGTTGACCCGGATATTAGTATCCGACTTGCACCGAAATGCGTATCCGATCCAATGTCCACCAAAACCTAGCAAATTATATGTCAACGAGTCCAGAATGACGATACGAACTCAACGGTATATCCGGAATTGGATTCCGATGAGCCGACGTCAAAAAGTCCCGTTGACCCAGAATGTGGGACCCACTTTGCATCGAAAAATGTGCCAGGGCCCACGTTCTCCAAATCTAACAAATTTTATATGAAAACATGCCAGAACGATGCCACGAGTCTTATGGTGGTGTCAGAAATGAAATCTGGAGTCCCGTGTTCAAAAATGGAATTTTATAAGTTAGAAATTATGAATTCGGACAGCCAACTTTGGCATCGAATTCAACCAATCAAACAAGCTCACAATGAAACAAAACTGGAGGGGTAATAAGAGGGTTATACCAGCTTCACACAGGAACTGGTAGCACACCAAGAGGAGCTGCGATGGAGGAGATACAAGCTGACGAAGTTAGCCTCGCGAAACTGTCCAAATTTAATACAATTTAAACGGTCAACTTGGTGGCCGGTTTTGATGTATCAAACGATAAAATTAACAGACGAAAATTGACAGGGGTGAAGGTGGATATACCGAGATTGTGACAGAGCAAAGAAATCGCCGATCCAACGGTCGAATTTCTGGGAAAATGCACGCGAAGTTGCTGCGACGGAACGTAAATTCTGAATCAATCCCGCGCGCGTCACGACGGAACTTCGTGCGAAACGTACGAATCGTCTTGACGGCACGTCCCGGAGGACGGTGGCCGCCAGGGGAGAACTCGCCGGAGTGGGGCGCACGGCCAGGGGGCCACGGCGGTCGCACGGCGGCGCGATGGCGCACGACGGCGGCCCGCGCGCACGCGTACGCGCCTGCATGCGTGCAGCAGCTGCTGCTGCTGGTGGCACGCTGGTCGGGTGCAGCAGCTACGGCGAGATGGAGGTGGTGGTACAGCGGTCGGCCGGAGGGCGACGGTGGCGGCCAGGGTGTTGATGATGGTGATTTAAGTGGTGGTGGTTTCTAAATGTAGAGAAGAAGGAGGAGGAGAGTAGGAGAGGTGGCTGGTGGCGGTTGTGGCCGACGGCCAGGGAGTGGCGACAGTGTCGGCCAACCGGAGGGGGTTGATGGTCGGGCCAGGAGGAGCTCGGCCAAGGTGCTGCCATGGGGGAAGTGGTGGTCGGGTGTGTAGTGTTGGTGTTGTTGTTTTTGTTTGGAAAAAAAATAATAGAAAGGAAGAGAGAGAGGGAGTGATTTAGAAACTTTGGAGTTAGGGCCGGCCAATGCATAGGGGTATTGGGGAAAAAGTTGCATGAAGGAATTAATGGATGGGATTAAATGGGGGATCCAAAGGCTAGAATTTAAATGGCTAAAATTGGGTCATTCCAATAGGGATTAAATAAATAGAAATTCCAATAAATATTGAAATAGGTAGATAGGGTATTTAATATTATTTTTGGGTAAGAAAAATGAGGGCATCATGAGAGAGGAAAAATGAAGCTGGGGTTTGGTTCAGTGGAGCCGGATTGGATCCAAAATCGGACATTGTGCAAAAATCAAATAAAAATATGTGCTGATGATTATGAGTAAATAAGTAGCACATGGGGATTCTAATAAATGGGACACAAGTGGCATGCGGATAGTAGGCTCAATGTGGGCCATGTCCATAATTGGGGCTGACAGGTTTTGGTCGACAGGGTACCCACAAATCAAGTTGGAAAATAAATGTGACACCGTGGGGTAAAATAAAATCGGGTCACGTGTCAGGAAAGTTGTGTAAAGCAAATAGAGCATAAAATGGCGTGTCTGAGTGGGACACGAAGGTCATGAATGACGAGCGTCTCGAGTAGATCTTGCATGAGAAGTTAATTTCAAGAAACTGACTAGTCTTGCGCTCCCAAATTAAAAGTCACGGCAACGTGCTAATAATGATCAAGGAAAAGAGTGGAAAAATCAATTAATAATCAAATGGTCTAATTCGACCCGAAGTTCTACGAAGCAAAAAGAGCACAAGGGAACAAGTTTGAGTGGGATACTATATACCATCATGAAGGTAATCCTGTCCACTCCAAAACTCGTGAAGAAGATTTCCAGAGTTGAACATCCCTGGCACTCCAAATATCAATGGCACGAAAAAGTACACTTAAAGATAAATAACAGAATAAATTATTTATTAAAACTAAATCAATCAGAAAAATTTAAAAAAATCAACCCGAAATTTAGGGTGCTCACATTCAGAGAATTGAGTATATGGCAGAGATCGAGATTCTCTGCACGAATCTTAATTTTGGATTGAAATCTCCAAGTAGAATGGAAGCAATGGGTTGGAGAGTTTCTAGGGTTTGGAGAGGGCTCGAGCGACAGCTGCTGTTTGAAAGAGGAGTTTGGAAGAGATGAAGAGAATGGGCCTCGGGTTCTGACTTAAAAGTATATACCGCCAACAGAACTCTGGCCAAACTTAGGACTAGTTCGCCTAGGGTTCTTTTGATGAATTTTAAAAAACAAAATTTTCAGGCCACATTCTTTTTATTATCCCCTTTCAATTATTTAATACCAAGTTCAGTAATTTTAAATTTCAATTAATATAATTAATATTATTTTATAAATTAAATTTTGTTACATAGCGACTGTTTCAGATTAGCTATAGGGGTACTGTCCTAGCTAACGGGAGTTCACCGAAAAATAATTAAATATCGCTTCGCTTCGACCGTAGTCGTGGTGACAGACAGACCCTTTGTAGGCTTGTCTCAAAAACACTTTTTGAGTATTAAAAAATAATTGATAAAACAAAATTAATTAATATTATTGATATCTAAAATTCCTAATTCTCGACGTAAATATTTGAAACGATCTTTCGCTAAAGGTTTTGTAAAGATATCAGCTAATTGATTCTCTGTGTCTATGTATACAAGGTTTATATCTCCATTTCTTTGATGATCTCTAAGAAAATGATGTCAAATCTCAATATGCTTAGTGCGAGAGTGACATACAGGATTCTTAGTCAAATTGATAGTACTAGTGTTGTCACAAAAAATGGGTATGTGTGTGTGTACATTAAGCCAAAGTCTTCTAAGATTTGCTTCATCCACAACATTTTTGCACAACAACGTCCTGCAGCGTTATACTCAGCCTTATCGTTGATAATGTGACATAATTTTATTTCTTGCTAAACTAAGTGACTAGAGCTTTGCCTAGGAAATGACATGTGTCTCTGATACTTTTTCTATCTACTTTGCATCCAGCAAAATCAGTATCCAAATAACTGCTTAGGTGAAACGACATAGTTTTGGGATACCATAAGCCGACAAAAGAAGTGCCTTTAAGGTATCGAAAGATAATCTTAACCGCGCACAGATGTGATTCCTTAGGGTTAGCCTGAAAAGTGCACACAAGCGAACACTAAACATTATATCAGGACGACTAACAATTAAATAAAGTGAACTACTAATCATACTTTGATACTTATGTATGTCGACCAGTTTGCCTTGTTCATCAATATCAAGCTTAGTCGAAGTTGCCATCGGAGTACCAAGTAGTTTTTCTGCTTTTAGATCGAACTTCTTTAATAAGCCTTTTGTGTACTTGGCTTGATTAATGAACGTCCCATCATTGGTTTGTTTGATTTGCAGTCCGAGAAAGAATTTTAGTTCTCCCATCAAGCTCATCTCAAACTCATTCTGCATACACTTTGAATATTCTTGACAAAAAGATTCATTAGTAGATCCAAAAATGATATCATTTACATAAATTTGAATTAAAAGAAGATTGTCATTAAAAGATTTTAAAACAGTGTAGTATCAACCTTCCTTTTTGTAAAACCGGTGTCAAGTAGAAAATAGCTTAGACGATCCTGCCAAGCACAAGGGGCTTGTTTCAAACCATATAAGGCTTTCTTCAACTTGAAAACATAATCAAGATTTTTGAATTTAGTAAAACCTGAAGGTTGAGCTACATAAACTTTTTTTTTTTATAAAATCATTCAAAAATGCACTTTTGACATCCATTTGAAATAATTTAAAGTTATGAAAACATGCAAATGCACATAACAAGTGAATGGGTTCTAATCTCGCAACTGGGGCATAAGTCTCATCGTAGTCGATACCTTCTTCCTGGTTGTATCCTTGAGCTATGAGTCGAGACTTCTTACGAGTCACTAAGCCATTCTCATTTATTTCATTTCGGAATACCCAGCGGGTGTCAATGACCGGATGATCAATAGGCTTGGGAACAAGTTCCCAAACTTGATTCCGTTCAAATTGGTTCAATTCCTCTTGCATAGAATCTAACAAAAAATTATCACTACATGCTTCTTCAATATTTTTAGGTTTAAGCTGTGAAATAAAAGCAAAACAGGAAGCTATATCTTTACTAGAGGAACGAGTACTTACACCCCTAGTAATCTCACCAATTACCAAGTCCTTTGGATGGTCTGCTAAAAATCTCATTTCTTTTAGCATATCCTCTGGATTGTTGGTTCCGACTTCTGGCTCTATACGTGATTTGCTTGGAGAATCAGCTGGTGCTTTGTGTGAAGGTTCTGCAAGAGCTATACTTGGTATACTTATGTCTTCATCATCATCATCATCGACTGAATGTTGATTTAGTTTGTCAAATATAACATTTATTGATTCTTCGATGATTATGGTTCTCTTGTTGAAGACTATGTACCCTTTGCTCTTTGTCGCATAACCTAAAAAGATACCTTCATCGGCCTTTTCGTCAAATTTTCCCAGATTGTCTCTAGTATTAAGAATAAAGCATTTACAACCAAATATTTTGAAATAAGAAACAAAGGGAGCTCTATCAAACCATAGCTCATAGGGAGTCTTCTTCGATATAGGTCGAATTAGAACCCTATTTAGAACATAGCACACTGTATTGACAGCTTCAGCCCATAGATATTTAGGTAGACTAAACTGGTTTAACATAACTCTAGCCATTTCAGATAGAGTCCTGTTCTTACGTTCCATGACTCCATTTCGTTGTGGAGTCCTAGGACAAGAGAACTCATGCAAATAACCGTGTGTGTCATAAAATTGCTTGAACTCTGCATTTTCAAATTTGTCGCCATGATCACTTTGAATACGAGTAATCATGAAACTTTTTTCGTTTTGCACTTTCTTGCAAAAGGTGACGGATTCTGATAATGCATCGTTCTTGCGTGCAAGAAAATATACCCACGTATATCTAGAGAAATCATCTACAAATACAAAAGCATATAACTTACCACCTAGGCTAGCAATTCTACTAGGTCCAAATAAATCCATATGCAGTAATTATAGAGTTCTAGTGGTACTTACAACGTTCTTGGACTTAAAAATGGATTAGATAGCTTTGTTCTTTTCACATTCACTTCATACCGTATCATTCTTGAAAGAAATGTCTGGTAAGCCTCGTACCAGCTTCTTTGTGGATAATCTTGAAATTATGTCCATGTTTGCATGACCGAGTCTCATGTGCCATACTTGACTCCCATCACTTTTGGCCATCAAGCATCTACCTGCTTTGTTAGTATCTTCTAACAAATAGAAAATATATATATTGTCTTCCCTGATACCTTCAAAGATAGTACTACCAGTTGAGCTATCAACTATAGTACATTTATCTTTGATGAAGTTAATACTATAACCATAGTAAGCTAAATGGCTTATGCTGAGCAGATTATGTTTTAACTCGGTAACTAGATATACATCTTTAATCATAGGGTAGAGGACCTTACCAATATTTCTAATACCAATTATGTACCCTTTCAAATTATTACCGAAGGAAACGTATCCTTCTTTCTTCTTCGACAGTGTTACGAATAATGAAGCATCACCGATCATGTGCCATGAGCAACCTCTATCGAGGATCCATTTGCTTATAGCATGTGATGGGTGTTTTACCTACAAAAGAATTTACAGATGAAAACTTGGTATCCATTTCTTGTAGGGTCGTAGAATGTTAGTTTTCGGTATCCATGCACAAATCTTCAAATCAATAAGCTTTCTAAATCTACATGCAGAAGAAATATGACCAATGGTGCCACAATAGTGATATCTAGCATGTTGAGTATTGAATGCAGTGTGTTGTGCATTGTTGGTAGGTCTAGGTTTTCTAGTGTAGAAGAATGCATGCCTATTTATCTTTTTGGACAAAGGTTTGGTTTGGTCAGGTATGATAGTGTTGGGTTTGACCGTGTTCCGATGATTCGATAAGTGACACGTGTTAGGGTAGGAAGCAACAACTTCAGGCTATTTTCCTAACCTAGTTTCTAACTTTTTGGAGGTGTCATGTAACAAGCTATATTTAACAGTGAGTGCATCATTTCTAACAATAGATTGTTGGAGACTTTTCTTCTCTTTAAGTAAGTCTTCCTCTAATTGGGTAATGGTCTTGTCCTTCTCTTCGGATAGTCTTTGGGTCTTGTGTAATAACAACTTAACAGAAGAAAGCTTACCTACCTTACTAGAACTATTACTACTTCTAACCTCATCTAGTAGGTCGGTAAGTCTTCCTATTTTACCTTTGTACTCTTTAAGTACCTTCTTAGAGGTCTCATATTTACTATGCAGTCTTCTGTAATCTCCTAAGAGGTTAGTATAGGCATCTCCTAGTTGCTCAAAGGTAAAATCATCATAAGTATCAAACAGGGGGTTAGTGGTTACCTGATCGTAAGCCATCAAACATACATTTGCAGTATCATCTGATTGCTCGTCTTCTGAGTCACTGGCTTTACTTTCATGCCATATGCTTATATTGGCATATCTTTGGGATGTAGTATTCTTTAACTAGTCTTTGTCATATATGCTGCTCTTTCTGGTTGATAATGATACTGTTGGACAATCCTTCTTTATGTGTCCTTTCTTTTTACAACCATAGCTGATAGGATCTTCTTCGTTGTTATTATTGTTGCTGTTGCTGTTGTAGTCCTTCGTTCTTCTGTTGAATCTCATGAACTTCTTAAATTTTCTTATAAGAGCTTGATCCTCAGTGTCAAAGTCACTGTCGTCGGAATTAATTTTGACAGTTCTTCTATGTTGAGCTTTGAAAGCGATCGACTTCTGACTTCTCCTTTGGTGTAGCATCTTCAAAGTCTTGAAGTTCTAGCTCATGAGTTAGTAGCTTACCCATGAGTATTTCAATAGACATGGTTATAAGGTCGTTCCCTTCAATGATTGCTATAGCCTTTGGAATCCAGTTCTTTGTGAGAGCTCCTAGCAATTTACAAATCTTCTCATGGTTACTGTACTCCTTGCCTAATGATGATAGAGGATTTATAATATCTAGGAATCTCATAAATATCTGGGTGACAGATTCGTTTGGCTTCATCTTGAATGCCTTATACTCCTGAGTAAGTCTGCTGATCTTTGACTCCTTGACTTGTGTTGTTCTTTCATGGGTTACTTCGAAAAGTTTTCACACTTTATTTGATGTTATGCATATAGATACCCTGTTAAATTCAGTCTGGTCTAAAGCATAAAATAAAGCGTTAATAGTACATACGTCATGACTGGTCTTTTTTTTTTCATCCTCAGTATATTTATCATGGGATTTTTCAACCAAAACATATTCAACAAGAATACGAGGAGGCTTTTATAAGCCATCAATAACTATAGACCATAAGTCAAAATCTAGATATTTCAAGAAGAAACTCATCCGTGTTTTCCAATATGTGTAATTTGTACCGTCAAACAGTGGAGGTCTATTTATGGCTTGGCCTTTACTTGTGAACTGCACAGTTGCCATGTGTTATGTTGTGATCTATGTAATAGTTAAGAATTAAAAATATAACTGTAATGTTACCTTGCTTTACTTGTATAACCGGCTCTGATACCAATTATAGGAACGAATCGTAAAGCGCAATAATCTAGAGAGGGGATGAATAGAGTAGGCAGCAGAATACTGCTAATTTAAAAAGTTTGCCGCAAGATCATAGAGAAATATCACAAGTAAATAAATATAAATGTAGAGATCAGAAAGCAAACGCAAAGACGGCGATGTATACTGATTTCCCTCTTATAAGGACTATTACAGTCGGAAAAACTCTAGCTTCCAGTTGTTTGCCATTGATTATAAAAGAACAGAACAGTTTTATGGGAAGACTGGACTTTTACTTCACAACACAAACTCGCTCGTACAAAGAAAGCCTAGGGATGAAAACCTAGGTACAACAATCTAAGTACAATTGTTTAGTTTTTTATGTGGGGTGACGGTAGAGGCTCGGGAGAGTGCTATCAACTCTGCCTTACTCTTTGGACTATCGGACGTAGCCTTGGCTCTGATAAAGAAATGCTCTCGGGATGCGTGGGGAGATTCTTCTGTGCGTCACCGCTCTCTTTGTGTGTACCTCTGTCTCTCTCCTCTGTAGCTCCGCCTCTCTTTGCAAGGGAATGACACCTTGCTATTTATAGGGATTTGTGATAAGTGGGGTGTACAGTGAATGCTCCTTGAAAAGTGGGCCATTGGGGATTTGATTAAGATTCGCCTTGATCCTGTTTGTTGGGAATTAGTCTGGGTCGTTAATATTGGTTGTAACAAATCTGGACAGTTAATGTTGATTGCACCAAATCTGCATAGGCAATTAATGTTGATTGCAACAAATCTGCATCGTGATGATTTGTTGATATCAGCAAATTTGAGTGAATAAATCTTGGTCAATCTTCTGCCACGTGTCCCAACTGCCTATTATGTCGATTGCCATAAATCTAGATTGTTGGTATTTGATCAACTCCTGCCACGTGTCCCCACTGCTACGAACCGCATGGAGGACTGTCATAGTTAGGCCGCATGAGTGTGGCCTTATCTGAACCGCATGGAAGTCCTTTAATCTGAGCCGTATGAGGGTGGCCCCCATGATCCGATCCGCATGGGAGTAGCAGCCGTATGGAAGTAGCCCCCAGCCGAACCGCATAAGGGTGACCACGTGTCAGAGCCGCATGGGTGTGGCTTCCCAAAATCGGAGCTGTATGAGGGTGGCCCCCACGATCCGAGCCGCATGGGAGTATCAGCCACATGGGGGTGGCCCCCACCCGAACCTCATAAGGGTGGCCACGTGTCAGAGCCGCATGGGTGTGGCTTTCCAAAATCGGAGCTGTATGAGGGTGCCCACCATGATCCGAGCCGCATGGGAGTAGCAGCCGCATGGGGGTAGCCCCCAGCCGAACCGCATAAGGGTAGCCACGTGTCAGAGCCGCATGGGTGTAGCAACCCCATGGGAGTGGCTGCCGTATGAAGGATGATAGCCGCATAGGGAGCTTCAGAATTGGTAGGTCGTGCCAGCTATAAAGATTTTCTTCGTTTCCCTAGGAACGTGCCATTATATCAGAGTCATCATTGCAGCTTTATGTCAGAGCTGTCAATTCACCTTTATGTCAGAGCTGTCGTGTTATGTCAGAGAATTAAATGAGGTCGCTGCTTGGTGGCCAGCTGTAGAGGCGAACCGCATAGAGCCACGTGGCTTTTACCCGAGCCGCATGGAACTATTGGCAATTTTTGTGCCGCATGAGGCTCTGAAGGACTTTTGAGCCGCATGAAGCTCTAAAGGACTATTGAGTTGCATGAAGCTTTAAGAGATTCTTTGAACCGTATGAGACTCCCTCTGTTTTGAGCCGCATGGTCTTTCCAGTTCTTTTCCATGCTTCTACAAGACCCCCTTCAAAGTTTTCAATTTGTAAAATTGAAATACTTTGAATAAGAAGCATGGCTATGTCCACATAAGCCCTTCTGGCCGCATAGGATGTTCTTGCCGCATGAACTTCCTAACCGCATAGACTGTTCTGGCCGTATAGACTTCCTAGCCGCATAAATTGCTCTGGCCGTATGAACTAACTGCATAGACTGCTCTGGCCGCATGGAGTTCTCTAGCCGCATAGACCGCTCTGGCCGCATGGGCCGCTCTGGCCGCATACTGTCCTTTCTGCCACGTAGGCATCCCATTAATTGCTCTGGATTCGTTTTGATTTAGAGCCGTCTTTTGGAGGAATCCCAAGAGTCGGTTTATTAAATATTTAGATTTTTGCCTTGATGAATCTCCTGCATGTGAAGGGATGAAATCCCAAGAGTCAGTTTTGTCTACTGCACATAATCCGAAGCATTCATCGGTCCACGTGCCCCCCTTTGTTCGTCTATAAATAAGGGTAATTTTTAGAGAGAAAATCTTTACTTTCTTCCCCTATTCAAGCTTTTCTGCTGTCTTCTTTTTCTTCGATCATCGATGGCCCCCAAGACTTCCATGGCTGCGGCGAAAGGTAAGGGAGTGGCTTCTAAGTCGACTGCGGCACCTGAAGTTCATCTCGACGTTCACTCCGCCATTGCTGGTAAGGATTTTGGGAGGAATTGCATGAACTCAGAACCTAACCATCATGGCTATGTCGCATATTTTGTGCGCGGGCCTTCTTCATCTTCATTAAACTGTTTAAAATTGTATGTGCTGCATATACGTCCCATGTTCGAGCCGCATGGGGGTATACCCCATGTCCGAGCCGCATGAGAGTCGTCTAGTGGCCGCATAAGCACTTCGCAAACTGAACCGCATAAGGACCCGTCGAACAGAACCGTATAAGTCCCTCTGAGCTGAGCCGCATGAAGCCCCATCGAACAGGACCGCATAAGCCACCCTTTGAACTGTGCTGCATAAGGCCCCGCTAAGCAGAACCGTATAAGCCCCGGTAAGCAGAACCGCATAAGCTCATCTAGACTGGACCGCATAATGTCTCGCTAAGCAGAACTGCATAAGCTTATCTGAACTGAGCCGCATGAGGCTGCGCCTAGCCGAGCCGCATAAGCTCGTCTGAAATGGGCCGTACGAGGCCGTGCTGAACCGAGCCGCATAAGCTCATTTTGAACTGGGCTGCATGAGGCCGTGCTGAACCGAGCCGCATAAGCTCATTTTGAACTGGGCCGCATAAGGCCCTACCGATATAGAGCCGCATAAGCCCCAAAACACTAAGTTGGTTTCACCTGGCCATCTTCTAACTTTGTTTCTTTTATCCTTTTTCAGTGAATCTGCCAGTCAATCCAGCGGAAGAACCCCTGGTGGGTTCGGCCCAATCTGCTGTGGGTGTACGATTTGACCGCCTAATCCAATATGTGGCAAACCAGCTTCCCACAAACGAGCCTATGGAGAGGCTGAATGCTATCAGGAACCAGCCCTTCTACTTCTTCTGCGCCATGATGAACTCGGGGCAATTGGAGGGAAAATACCTTAAGCTGGCGTTCCTCTTTGGGGATGCCTTGACAGTGAAGAACCCCCGAGTGCTAGATATATTCGAGAGTTGGGACTTTACTCTTGACGGAATGGCGATCCATATCCCTCCGATGGAGCATCATTTTCCTCTGTCATGGTTCAACATGTTACCGCTGGACAGAAAGATGGTGGACTCCTTGACCCTAAGCAAGTCGGGGATGATTATGAGTAACATCCATTATAACAGGAATTTGGGGTCAGCGTATGCGGAATGGGAACCGATCAGTCGGTACGTGAAGGGACTGGCTCCGGGTACCTTCATAAACATATCGGGTACCAATTTTACGTTCTCTCAAGCTGACACCTTCTTGAACCAGCTTGCTCGAAAGGGGTCCTATCCCGTCGGCCGATTGGCGTTGCTGAACTGGATAAACCCCATCCCTGCGTGGGCCAAATTGACCACGTAGATTCTACGAAAGTGTGAGACTCCCCTGTGTGAGATCGGCCTCTACTACGCCATTCGGGGCACCTGTCATGGTCTACCCCTAAATAAGCCGTTGTTCATGGCTCTCCGGAAGATGTACAACCGGCGGACGGGAACCTTCTTAACACCTGGAGGGGAGCTGGGACTCGCCCTCCACGAGATGTACGTTATTTCCAAGCCACCCTGGGGGAAAGAAGTCTTTGAAGTGTACACCCCTATGAACAAAGAGTTCGAGGATTTAGATCGGCAGTTCCCGGGCTTTGTTGCCGTATACCGAGAATTGTTATGTCACCACAATACCTGTCACCAGGCGTCCATCAAGAAGGATGGTAGCTTGGAAGGGAGCATTCCTCACACCAGGTCTTGGGTCTCATACCTTTTTACATTAGGCGCCTCAGGCCGGGTTTCTTTTCGAGATCCTCAAACCCAGGAGGAGGTACAAAAACTGGCGTCGACTGCCAAGAGATCGAGGGCCATGAGCGACACATTTGAGAGTCAAACTGACTCCTTTAGTTATTTTTGTCATGGTACGCGGCGGCTGTCAGAGAAGGCACTCTTGGCAGGATTCCTGATGGTGTGGCTACGGAACTGCGTGGTCTCAAGAGGGGTGGGTTCCATGGAGAGGATCAGCCGCCACTTTATCCTTCCTGTCGTAAAGCTGGTCTTTGGGGTCAGACTGGCCCTTCTTCCGGCCATGGTGTGCAGCATAAACTATAGCCTTTGCGCCTTCTCGTCCAAGGTCATCGCCCGTGACATGGCGATGGATTTTGAGCGCATAGAGCTGTCCTACCATTATCTGATGGGGTGGCTGTTAATGTACTGCCGATCTTTGATGAGGCCTGGAGCAGAAGACGGCATTACGGCTGATAATGCTTTTATTTTCCAATATCGCCATCAGCCCTGGGAGTGTAGCACTATGCCAGCCTGTCGGAGGGTGCTGGCGAGAGTGGACGAATACGACTTTTTTGTGTCTGTTCCTCATTTTACCGCTGAATAAGTGAGGGGTGTATATATTGATGTTATCGGACCTCCTCACCTCTTGCCTGAGAAGATGCTCCTTTGGTTGCGTAATATCCGTCCAGCGCACCTAGTATACCGTAACCGCAACAATGTCTACTTGGAGCCCTACTTGCCCAGCAGGTTCTTCCGCCAGTTCGGGTATAGCCAGCTATTCTTTGATAGTCCCAGCTCTTGCCTGGGCTTTGAAGGTAGCGTCCTTGACGGTATCAGGGCATGGCATTATTATGACGCGGTTCATACCCGAACCAGCTTTTCGGTTCCTGAGGCTGAGGCGCCAGGGGAGATTTTGTATATGGCGGCCCTATACCAGCTTTATTGTGGGTACTGGCTTGGCGAAGAAGCCCAAAGGGTCTAAGACGAGGAAGAAGAGGGCAAACACGATTCCTGTGCCTGACTCGAAGTCCACCAATACGGACGAAGAGGATGACGAGCACGATGTCGATAACTCTTTCCCTCCTGCAGAAGAGGTGGTGGCGGATCAGCCGCCTGTTATGCCAGATGAAGTAGTGGCAGATCAGCCGCCTGTTGTGCCAGATGAGGTGGTGGTAGATCAGCCGCCTGTTGCGCCCAGCCTTTCACACAAGCGAGGCAGGCATGAGTCTATTGGTGGCATAACCTTCTCCGTGAAGCGGGCTGCGATAAGACACCGCGGGATGCTCATTAAGGCGAGAGGCGAAGGTAATGACGCCGTTTCGGAGGTGAATTGAATTACGACCATCTCCTTCTTTAGCTCTTTCTCTTCCTGAACTATGATCTAATCATTTTTCTCTTCTCTGTAGGCGTCAGAAGAGTTAGACTCTCGAGAACCGGCCGCGGTCTCTGAAGTCAATCCGGCCCTGACCACTTTGATTAGTGATATGTGTGCCGAGATTATTTCTACCGGGGTTCTCTCGGCGGCGGCTGGGGGATCTCACGTTGCTGAGGTCTCAACCCAGGGCGAAGGGGGCTCCGCTGAACCCGTCCCTGAGACTATTGAATTTCAGCAGGGTGACGCTGATCCAGTCGTATCTCCTTCCGGGGCGGCTGGGGCAGAGGAACCAGCTGAATTTGACTTGGAGGTCGCTGGTGAGGGGACTACGGCGGCTGTGAGCGAACCTCAGCCTTCATAACCCTCCCCTGGTAAGATAAGCCAAATCTTGAATAGTGAGGAGGCTCATTTGCTCTATCATCACATCCTTCGGGTTAGGCTGATTGATGGTTGCTCTGGACATACAGGCCCTGCCTCTTCACTGCCACTGACGGACATTGTCAGGGTAGGCTCTGCCAGCAGGGATCTGGTGGAAGGGAGTGTGCCCCCTCCCCTTCCGACTTATATTGAGGGGCCTTCCGCTGGATCGAGTTCGGGAGATCAGATGGCGACACAGCCGGGGCAGGGAGCAATGGTCCCTGCATCCTTCTCTTCTCATGTGGCTTCGGGGGTCGACCTTTTCGCCTTGCCAAGTATCCAGGTTCTTCGGGCCGCGGAGGAGGAGTTAGCTGCTATCCACGCATCTTTTCGCTCGAAATTTGTTTTCCTGGTGGCAGAGGTGGCAAGTTCTGGTGCGTCTCCTTCGGCACTGCCAGTTACACTTCTTTTGACACCGTCCTCTACAGAAGTTCTGGATGAAGCGTCACAGGATGTGGTTGATAGTTTCTACCGCCACCTGAAGAGAGGGGTCGAAGCTGCTGTGGAGCGGGGGACCCCCTTTGCCTTGGCCCGACAATATGCCTGTGGCCAAATTAAAATTCTTAAAACCCTCCCTGGTGGGGTAGAGATAGCTGCGCTTTTGGAGCCCAAATTGTTAGAGGCTGATCAGATCGTGGCCTAGTTTCAAGTGCTGTGACAAGCTGATCTGTCTGCAGTGATAGATCAGGAGCGGGACTTCCTCAATACTGTCCTGGAGAAGGTAAGGGCTGTACGAGATACGTCTATGCCGGTTATAATGAAGGACCTCGGTGACCTATCTCTCCAGTATAACCAGCTGAGCTGTAGGAGCGAGGATTGTATGGCTCAGAAAGCGGCCGCCTCTCGCGGAGTAATTGACACAAGGGAGCAGATCCTCGAGCTCCAGAGGAAGCTGGCTTTCTTGGAATCTGAGCTCGAAGCTTCCCGTACGGATAAAGAGTTAATCGTTCAGGAAGCTGAAAAGGTCACCCGAGCTTCTGCTAACCTAGAGCGTGCTCTGAAGAAGCTTGAGGATGGCAGGCGGGCTCATACACATCTGGAAGATGCGGAGCGGCTGACTCAGGAGGCCGAGCGCCGGGCCAAGCAGCGGTTTGAGTGGTCGACTGTCTTGCTGAGAGACCGTCTCATGGAATTATGTATCACCGAACCATAATCGGCCTTTTCCTTCTTTTATTTATGTTCTTTTCCTTTCTTGAGAGGGACGTGGTCCCAGAACATGTAGTACTTTTGACTTACAAATAAAAGAGTATGTTTTATTTTACCCTTCATTTGTATTGCTTATTGCGTTTGTGGTGTTGTAGTATTTGCCCTACTGGGGGAATGTTTGTGGACTTGTTACCCTTGGCATACCTTGGTTTTAGGTACGAATAACAAGTTTGATGGGGATACTTAGAACAATTCCACAGTAAGATGGCCATGGACGTTCCTGGTATCGAAAGAAAGAATGCCATGGAGTAGCTGGGCTCCCGGGGCATGATGAGAAATGAGGTGCATGTACTAGGAAACTTAGTATAACATTTGTGGTCAATAGAGAACATTTGTGGTCAACAGAGGACATTTGTAGGCCTAATATACTTGGCATACTCCGGTCTTAGGTACGGATAATAAGTCGAGAGAAAAACCAACATACTTACTCAGAGGTAATGAGGACGTGGTATATATGAGGGTTTCTTTAATGGAGCCTTCCTACTCAGTGGTAATGAGGACGTGGCAGGAGTGGGCTCCATGAAGGGTACATAGAACAACTCAGAGGTAATAAGGACGTGGAAGTACTACGTGAGGGGTGGTTTATTTTTGATGGATGTGAAAACAACTCAGAGGTAACATCGACATGGTTGTTTCGGAAAATTTGTGGATCTGTTACCCTTTTTATGCACTGAAGGTACGGGTATTGGATCATTAGGAGAGAGCTCTTTTAGGAAGAACGTTCAGAGGTATGATCATACATGACTTACTACCTAAAAGATGCGATATAGATTCATCTGGGTGACCAGAGTGTAAGTTTAGTGGTACATACGGGTACATAACTCAACAATCTGGAAGATTTGGATGATGTCGTTTCAGACATAATACTTCTTCAAGAACTTGTCGTTGATGGGCAACATGAGCAAGTCTCCGTTTTGTTTTGCGAGGCGGTAAGCACCATTGAAGAATACAGCCTCGATGACAAATGGGCCTTCCCATTTTGGCTGGAATTTGTCGACGATTTTGTGAGTGATAACCATCGGCCTCCGAACTGCCAGAACGAGATCGCCTACTTGGATTGTTCTAATTTTAACCTTCTTGTTAAAAGTTCATTAGGTACATGCTTGGTACAGCTCGATTCGTTGTTGAGCTAACAGACGCTTCTCATCTAGAGCCTCCAACTCTTGTAACCGGCGGTGGTGATTATCATCCGTCGTCAGTCGATAGGTAAGGGCGACACGGAGCGAGGGGATTTGAGTCTCCCGTGGGAGAACTGCCTCACTCCTATATACCAGAGAGAATGGTGTATTTTCGGTGGCCGTCCGTACTGTAGTACGGTACGCCCATAAGCATTCGCCGAGCTTCTCATTCCAGTCGTGTTTGTTGGAAGACACGAACTTCTTGAGGAGCTTGATTATAGTTTTATTGAATGCTTCTGCTAACCCATTCGCTGTCGGATTGTATGACATTGAAGCAATATTCTGGACTCGGTGTTTGTCGCAGAACCGATAAAAGGCGTGGCTTCGAACTGCGGACTATTGTCGTGGATGATCCTTCGGGGCAGTCCAAAGCGATAGATGACGTGATGCTTAGGAAGCTGATCACGTTTGAAGTCTTCACTTCTGCCAGCAGAATAGCCTCCACCCATTTGGAGAAGTAATCTGTGATTGCAAGTATGAAGCGATGTCCTCGGAACGAAGACGGAGTGATCGGACCAATGATGTCCATTTCCCATGCTTCAAAGGGCCAGGATGCCACCGTCAGATGTAAGAACTCGGATGGCTGGTGGATAAAATCTGCATCGACTTGACAGGCTTTGTACTTTCTTGCATAGTCTATCGCATCTGCAACTATCGTAGGCCAGTAATAGCCCATTCGGCGAAGACGGTCTTACAATTTTAGGCCAGGCTGATGGGCCCCGCAGACGCCATCGTGAGCTTCACGTACAGCTTCTTTGGCTTCTGTATTTGACAGACACCGAAGTAGTAATCCATCGTATGATCGCTGATACAGCATTTTTGTCTCTATATCATAAAAGAATCTAAGGGAACGTCTTCTGATAGAAGTGGCTTCCTTCGGATTCTCTGGCAGGATGTCGTAGACTACGAAGTCGATGAATGGTTATCTCTAGTCTGGTGCTTCGTCGACTGTCAGAGCGGAGTAAATCTCAACACATTAAATATTATTCTTAGGGCATATAAATTTACGGCCTATTATGTCAACCAGATGATGAGCATAATTCGGCACTGATAGGGAAGTGGCCAGGCCTGCTAGGGCATCGGCTTCAATATTTTGGAGTCTAGAAACATGTTCTATGAAGAATCCTTCCAAGGACGAGATGATGTCGATCGCTATTTGGTAATAAGGGCTCATATCTTTATGGCAAACCTCGTATGAACCCCGGATCTGATTGACGATTAACTGCAAATCGTCGTACGCTTCCAGATACTCTACCTCCAGCTCCTTTGTAAGTCGGAGGCCAATAACCAAAGCATTGTACTTGGCCACATTGTTAGAACAGGGCTCCGTGAGGGAGTAAGACCGATTGATCACCAGCCCAGAGGGAGAAATCAGCACCACTCCGACTCCAGTGACGATGTTGCCCTTGGGCTCAGTTCTCGAAGCACCGTCGAAGAACATTCGCTAAATGGCATCATGGGAGACCGCATTTGAATTGGCGACCTCATGTGGTATCTCTTCGTATATTCTGGTTATTTCCGAGCCTGGATGGGCTGCTAAAAAGTCTGCCAGAGCTTGACCTTTAACAGCCTTCTGTGGGACGAAGGTCATGTGATATGAAGACAATACGCCCAGGTGGCAAGGCGAGAGCTGAGTGCCCCTGGTTTGGTCATGAGGACCCTGAGAGGGTTGACTCGTGATATCACGTGTATGGTTTGTCCCGTGACGTAGTGTCGCGTCTTCTGAATGGCGAACACTAGAGCAAGGTACTCCTTCTCTACGGTAGTGTCCCTGTACTCTGGCCCCATCATCTTTCGACTGAGGTAGTATATAGCTTGCTCATGGCCTGCATTGTTGTTTTGTGCTAGCAGAGCACCGAGAGAATGTTCTATCGCTCGCACATAGAGCAAGAATGGCCTTCCAGCAACCGGGGCTACCAGGACTGGAGGGTACGACAGATATTTTTTGATGCTGTCGAAGGCGCGCTGGCATTCCTCATCCCATATGAATGAAACGCCCTTCTTCATGAGGTGGGTGAATGGCTGACATCGTCCGGAAAGGTTAGAGATAAACTTTCTGATGTAGGCCAGCCTCCCTTGAAGGCCTCGGAGTTCACAGAGATTTCTCGAGGGACCCATCTCCGTGATTGCCTTTGTCTTCTCAGGGTCTATATGGATACCCTGAGAAGTAATGATGAAACCCAAGAACTTTCTGCTGGATATGCCGAAGAAGGATTTTGTGGGATTCATCTTCAAATTGTGCGCTCGCATCAGGTCGAACACTGTCCTCAGATCATGCAGATGATCTTCCTTATAGGCTCTTGACGGCGATGTCGACGACGTAGCATTCTACTGTCTTGCGCAAGTGGTCTTTAAAGATGACACCCATAGCTTTTTGATAGGTGGCGCCAGCATTCTTTAAACCGAAAGGCATGACTGTGTAGCAGTATGTGCCAATTGGTGTTCAGAATAATGTATGCTTTTCGTCATCAGGGAACATCTTGATTTGGTTGTACCCCAAGAAACCATCCATGAATGACATACGCTCGAAGCTGCAGGTGTTGTCTATCATGATGTCTGTGATAGGGAGAGGGAACTCATCCTTAGGACATGCCTCATTCAAATTTCGGAAGTCGATGCAGATTCGGATCTTTCTGTTCTTTTTGAGGAGTGGTACTATATTGGCTAACCAGTCTGGATGTTGTTCCTCGCGGATAAAGCTGCTAGCTATCAGTTTTTTGACCTCAGCTTCAATGGCATTCACAAAGTCGCGGCAGAACCATCGTTGTTGTTGCTTGACCGATTTTACGTCCGAACGAATGTTGAGTTTGTGAAGTGCCACCTCGTGATTCAGTCATGGCATGTCTTTGTAGCTCCAGGCGAATACGTCGATGTATTCTCTGACGAGTTGCAGTAGCGATTCCCGCACTTCGTCTGTCAGATTCTTGCTGACGAAGATGGGCTTTGGAGATGACTCATCACCGAGATCAACTTTCATAACCTCATCTTCGGTGGGAGGCTCTCTTTGTTCGAACCGCTTCTCCCATTGCGCACAACCTCATCTTCAGTGGGAGGCACTTTTTTTATAGGCGTCGGTGAATACCATATTGACAGACAAGGCTTGCCCGAATACGTCCCCGATGCTGATGTCTGAATCAGAAGTTGGTGATCCGGTTGAGTGTGAATGCCAGTCGCATTCCTCGTATGAGCTTTCATGGGTCGTTGCCGGTATAACATAACCTAACCCACATCTGGTTTTGTTGTAGTAATCTCGTGGCTTCCCAGCCGGGACTGGCAGTTGTAAGGGTAACCGCCGTCAAGTGCCGTAGTTCA
Organism: Iris pallida; assembly: GCA_029216955.1. NCBI lineage: Eukaryota > Viridiplantae > Streptophyta > Magnoliopsida > Asparagales > Iridaceae > Iris > Iris pallida. The sequence continues at coordinate 11,914 of JANAVB010005324.1, read as the reverse complement.
AGCCTAGTATAGTTTCCAGATCATACCCCTATTTTTGCACGAGGTACTTGGATCGGGAACTATATAGATAAAGGGGCAGCCTCCCGGTGTCGGGTTCGAGATCAACTTCTTTTATCCTTAAGGGTTGTGGATCATTCTTTCGGCCGAAGATGATTGTATGGTCCTCTCCCCCGACTATGTGGTAAGCGTCTTCCACTGGAGTAAGTTGGTTTGCGGTGTAGACATTTGTCATATGTGTGTGTAGGTGAGTTCCTATACCGTGTTCCATAGCATACATTGTACAAAGCTTATTAAGCTCGAGGAAGTTCAAAGATAGCCCTTTATTGATGAAGTAAGGTATCTTTTCCAGTGGGATTACATCATCTGCGGAGGGAACATCAGTGTGAGCATCCACATACTTGGCCAACTCTGACTCTTCTTCGGCTACCCCCTGTGTTAATAAAGACAGGGAGGATGACTTGGGCAGCTTAATCATCAGGAGCTCCACTGGTGGAGCAGAACATGGAGTCGTTGGCGTACTAGCAGCCCCTAGTTTGGTGCTTAGTGCTGGGCGGGGAGTTGCTGGCAGGCTAGCAGTCTCCGGCTTAGTGTTCGGCTGCCGATTCATTCTGGAAAGGCGAATCGTCATCGGCTTGACGGAGGGATTAAGCCCCTCTGTTTGTTGCTGGCTAGCTCTAGGCAGCCTGATTGTCAGTGACTCTATTGTGGGTCTTGGCGCTTGGCCAGACCTTGGCAGTCGGATTATCATCTGCCCCTCTTGTGCAGAGAGGCTGATTGCGTCCTTACGCAGAGTGGCTGTAAGTGGTACAGTTATGCCAGATTTACGGGCTTGGAGGTAGATTATCAGAGGTTCTTTCGATCCAGCTGTCGCCTTAGTTTGAGCTTGAGTATCTCCTTCGACAAGGTACTTTTTTGACTTCTCGTACAAGCATGAGTCGGAGTAGTAGGATTCGACCCCTTTAAAGGGATCAATGTCAGCAAATTCTATCCTCACGAAGCCGTACTTGTCGACGTACTTAAAGCACTGGTTCAGTGTGGAAGGTACGATCATATAATTGTGTATCCAAGGACGCCCCAGGAGAATATTGTAAGACGTATCTGCATTTATGACATAACAGGTCACTTTTGATTGAAGATCGCCGATTTGGCATTTCAGACAAATCTTCCCGATCGGATAGCTTCTGCCTGAATTGAAACCGCTAATAGCAGTGCTTGTCAGCGTCAGACGATGTATTAGGATGCGCAGATGGTGTAGCAGGCTTTTCTAGATGATGCTTATGGAAGAACCGGGGTCAATATGTATCCGATCCACCTTGATATCGCCAATGTACCCAGTATAATACAGAGGGCGATCGTGCAGGTTGGTCTTGATAAGCATATCCCGCGGAGTGAAGACAATGTTGGGCATTGCGCCTGCACAAGCGCTGTTCTGGAGATCTGCAGGCGAGCTCTCCCCAGTGAGATTGGACTGAGCCAGATATGCTTCAGCATTCTGGAGTGCCTCGCTCAGTACGATACGAACATCTTTAGAGAGTCTCAGGAGCTCGTATAATGACAACTTGGCCAGTGTGTTGGCCAATTATGCCAAGATGTCAAAGTTGTAGGGCCTCTCAAGCCCATGAGGCGTCTCTCTTCGGAGCGATTTGTCAAAGGGAGTCTCCTTCGGCCAAGGCTTGTCGGTCGCCGAAGGCTGAGAAGGTCCTGGAGCATCAGCAGCCGCCGACTGATGATCTTCAGCCGAGTTACCCGGTGGAGGTTGAGTTTGTGCACCGGATCGGGTAACAACAACCGTAGCTTCTTTGACCTCTGCCGAGATTGTGCGACATGATTTTACTTTCTCGCTCTTCTTCTTGCTAGTGGAGGGTGGGGCAGACTAAGTCATTTCAGGTACCAAGTTCGGATGGATCCACATGACCTCTCCTCGTGATGTGGTAAGGGACACTAGACCAGTAGCCTGGTCTCGAGGAGGTGGAAGGTTAGCGGCCTCCATCTTTGCTCTAAGGACGGGTACTACTCCGTCTTGAGTCATTGTCGGAGGGAAGCTGCCGAATTGTACTAACACCATGTTGGCTGCCACGGTCACCTCTTCGAAATTAATGGCCAGGGCCTTAGAATCGATAAGATGCTGGATGTATCACTTCTGTTGGTAGCAGTCCTATATAGCATGGTGGACATAGCGATGGTAGTGGCAGTACTTGGGGCTTTCTATCTCTGCAGGATGAGGTTCACGCCTTAGGGGATGGAGCTGAATTTGATCTTCTGGTATGAGCATGTCCAAGATGGGCTTGACATGGCCGTCCTCGAAGGAGTAGGTCATATGAGGCTACTGCTTTTCTGCCGGCTTCGATTTGAGCTTCGGAGTTGTGTCGGTCACCATTGCCTGCTTGTCCTTGTTGTCTCGGTTGTTGGAAGAATTACCACCATTGTTGTTTTTGGGTGTTAGGGCGTTTGCCCTTTTCCTCTCCTTCCGAGATGTGCAATCCCAGTTGCTGAGCTTTCTTCAACTTGTCTTCTGCGCTAGTGGTGCTGATAATGAAAGTCTTCCAATCCTTAAACTGACTTTTGCCCATCTAGAGGCTGATTGTGGGAAGCAAGCTCTTTTGACAGATTTCAATTAAGGAGGAATCAGGGTTACCGGAAGGCAACTTTATCGCGGTTTGGCGAAACCGCTCGATATAGTTCCTTGTTAGCTCATTTTCTCCTTGAACAACGTCCATGAGGGTCGACATCGTCACATCTTGTCCTACTTCGTAGAACCTCTCCAGGAACATACGTTTGAAGCCGGCGAAGGAATGAATGCAGTTGTCCGGCAAGTTGCGGTACCAGTCGAAGGCGACCCCTTCCAACGCTCCAATGAACAATCGCGTAAGGATGGCATCATCATGAGGTAGATGGTCAGTTGTGACTTTGAAGTAGGTGATGTACCTGCTTGCAGATGTCTTTCCATCGTACGGATTGATGTTGAATGGTTTATATCTTGGTGGGAAGGGAACATCTCTCTATGCAGCAGGATACGGTTGTCGTATCCTGAGGTCCTAGCTGGTTTCTCGAGCGTGGAAAATGGCCCGGAGCTCCTGGACCTCTCGTCTTGCCTCCCTGGCCTCTGTAGCGGTGGGAGCCGATATTTCAGGAGGATTATCACCCGGGTTTGGTGCAGCTGAGTTCGAGTCCACATTGATCGTGGGACCCAAGCTTGTTTGGCCAGGCATCCTTCGTTGCAGAGTTGGAAGGGCCGCTTTGATCTCGTCCACGGACTTGACCAGTGTCGATGCGTTGGCGATCACTGGGACCGTCTTGGTTGCTGTCCGTCATGAACACTGTCCTCACATGAGAAGATATGGAAGGAACGCTTGTGGAGGTACCCTCTGAGTCAAACCCTTGTACAGAGAAGTCGTCAGGGTATGTGGGAATATTTTCCTCTGGTTCGGACTCAGAATGAGTGGTACCCCCTGCTTCAGATCTTGCCTCGTCTTGAGAATTGTGGACGTCCTCGGGTACGTCTGAACCTGCTGCATCTGTTGGGGGAACTGTTTCACCTGGATTATCTTCTTAGAATACCGGATTGTTATGGATATTCGAAGGAGTGCTACCCACGGCTCCAGCGCCTCCCAGAGATGTGGACGACGAATCTCCAAGTGTGGCAGATTTCGTCTTTGAGTGAGTACCTTGGAAAACTCCTCCCGTAACGGTCGTGGACAACCGCTTAGAAGAGAGTTTCTTGGTTGAGATTTTTGGGCTGGAGAAGTTTGTTTTCTTCCCTCTTCCGCTGCCAGGGATCTTCTGAGCAGAATTGCAGGAGGCGACGAGAAGCACCTCGTCTTCCGAGCTTGGGTGTTGCAGTCGTTGGAAGACGGATCGCCGCTCCTCTTGTGTGGCCGCCTTGCTGTAGCAGCAGTTGACAATGACTTAAGTGCAGTGATGTCCATGAAAGGACTCTCTGCACACCAAGTTTTCATCTCTTTCTTTACGTTTGTAAAGAATCACATTACGCAAGTCACTCGCTTTGTGGGCCCGGGTGTCCTGAGCACATGAGTGTGTTGGCATCCTGCCTTCTCCCTGATGTGAAGGTAGTACGAGTACTTGTCCCTGATCATTGTTAGGAGATTCTTGATAACTATTCCGTTCGTTGGCCGCCGGGGGTTGGACACGGATAGTTTTATACAACTTTCCATCAGGGCCCACGTAATAGTCAGCGGGATGCCCTGATAGTCAGAAGTTGGGACAGCTGACTGAGCTCGACGAGCCCGTGCTGTCCTAGACTTCTTCCTTCTAGCATCCGAGAGTGCATAGTAGGAAGAGTCCAAGTGGTACATCACAGAATTTGGCACAACCTCCTGGGAGCCTCTAAGGTCAGGACCGCATGAGAGGCGGTCAAAGACTGACCGTGAGTCGCATGGAGCAGATGGTATATGGCTGGGATTGGTGGCCGTGCACGCTGTCTGCATGCGGCTGGTATGTGTGGCCGTATGAACCTTCCGTATGCGGCTAGATGCGGTGGCCGCATAAGGAGTCTGTCTGCGACTGGCAGTCGTGGCCGCATGAGCCTTCTTTATACGGCTGGAAGTTTTGGCCGCATGAGCCTCCTTCATGCGGCTGGAAGTGTTGGCCACATGAGCCTTCTACCTGCGGCTGGCTTCTGTGACCACATGAGTCTTCATGTGGCTGGCGCCCTTATGCTACTTTTTCTTGGACCGCACAGAGTTCCTCTTTGCCCCTGCAAGTCCAGTATCGTAGTGTTTTCCTCTGCCGGACTTGGGGACAGCAGAGTCCTCTATGGTCCGAAGTGGGGCCGCATGAGTGTCTTTCCCGCCATTTTGGGTAGCAGGGAGCATTTCCTCTAGAGCTTGGGAAGGAGCAACTGATTTGGGCCTCCACTCCCTGCGAGCCTTCTTTGTACGGGCTCGCTTCTGGACCGGGCCAGCGCTCCTATCGGAGAGTATTTCTTCAAACACCTGCTGGTCGAAGCGGACAACCAGCATCTGTTGAGTGGAGCCAAGTTTGGTTGCGTCCGATTGTGTCACAAACTCCTCAGCCGTAGAGAAGTTAGTTCCCAGCAGAGTCGCCATCGTGTTTGCCATTGATTATAAAAGAACAGAACAGTTTTATGGGAGGACTAGACTTTTACTTCACAATACAAACTCGTTCGTACAAAGAAAGCCTAGAGATGAAAACCTAGGTACAACAATCTAAGTACAATTGTTTAGTTTTTTCTGGAAGGTGACGGTAGAGGCTCGGGAGAGTGCTATCAACTCTGTCTTACACCTTGGACGATCGGACGTAGCCTTGGCTCTGATGAAGAAATGCTCTCGGGATGCGTGGGGAGATTCTTCTGTGTGCCGCTGCTCTCTTTGTTCGTACCTCTGTCTCTCTCCTCTGTAGCTCCATCTCTCTTTACAAAGGAATGGCACCTTGATATTTATAGGAATTTGTAATAAGTGGGGTGTGCTGTAAATGCTCCTTGAAAAGTAGGCGACTGGGGATTTGATTAAGATTCGCCTTGATCCTGTTTGTTAGGAATTAGTCTGGGCCGTTAATATTGATTGTAACAAATCTGGACAGTTAATGTTGTTTGTACCAAATCTGCATATGCAATTAATATTGATTGCAACAAATCTGCATCGTGATGATTTGTTGATATTAGCAAATCTGAGTGAATAAATCTTGGTTAATCTCCTGCCATGTGTCCCAACTGCCTGTTATGTCGATTGCCATAAATCTCGATTATTTGGATTTGATCAACTCCTGCTACGTGTCTCCACTGCTACGAGCTGCATGGAGGACTGTCATAGTTGGGGCCGCATGAGTGTGGCCTTATCTGAACCACATGGAAGTCCTTTAATCCGAACCGCATGAGGGTGGCCCCCATGATCCGAGCCGCATGGTAGTAGCAGCCGCATGGGAGTAGCCCCCAGCCGAACCGCATAAGGGTGGCCACGTGTCAGAGCTGCATGGGTGTAGCTTCCCAAAATCGGAGCCGTATGAGGGTGGCCCCCACGATCCGAGCCGCATGGGAGTATCAGCCGTATGGGGGTGACCCCCAACCGAACCGCATAAGGGTGGCCACGTGTCAGAGCCGCATGGGTGTGGCTTTCCAAAATCGGAGCCGCATGAGGGTGGCCCCCACGATCCGAGCCGCATAGGAATAGCAGTCGCATGGGGGTAGCCCCCAGCCGAACCGTATAAGGGTGGCCACGTGTCAGAGCCGCATGGGTGTAGCAACCGTATGGGAGTGGCTGTCGCATGAAGGATGATAGCCGTATAGGAAGCTTCGGAATTGGTGGGTCGTGCCAGCTATAAAGATTTCTTCGTTTCCCTAGGAGCGCGCCATTATGTCAGAGTCATCATTGTAGCTTTATGTCAGAGCTGTCAATTCACCTTTATGTCAGAGCTGTCGTGTTATGTCAGAGCATTAAATGAGGCCGCTGCTTGATGGCCAGCTGTAGAGGCAAACCGCATAGAGCCACGTGGCTTTTACCCGACCCGCATGGAACTATTGGCGATTTCTGAGCCGCATGAGGCTCTGAAGGACTTTTGAGCCGCATGAAGCTCTAAAGGACTCTTGAGCTGCATGAAGCTTTAAGAGATTCTTTGAACCGTATGAGACTCCCTCTATTTTGAGCTGCATGGTCTTTCCTGTTCTTTTCTATGCTTCTACACTAGTTGAATCCACTTTCGAAAAATACCGCAAGTTTTATACGAAGTCCTCATAACTTCTAAAATGCGAGCTTTGATCCGAAGTACTCGACCAACTTCAGTTGTGAAGTATCTTTCTTCAATCAAGCCTCTGATTACAATCGCTCTGAAACTTTTAGACCGTATCGCACTGGCAAATCGACTAGAGGATTGTAACTAGCTTGGGATTTGAAAAATTAAAGCTTAGAACACTTTGGAAGAGAGCAGTAGGCTTTAGAGACAAGAGATAAAAGTGAATGAGTGAGTTGAAATGATCGAAAACCTTCTCTATTTATAGCTTTTCCAAAGACAGAACTCTGTCAGAATTCGGGCAGAACTCTATGAAAAAATCTCGACAAGATCCGTAACTGCAGAAGGACTAAGTTCAAAAAGCAATGTTCACCAACCGAACTCTGGCCAAACTCGGGCCGAGTTCTGTCAGGGTTTTGTTAGGTTTTTACAAAAATAATTTTTGTGATTTTTTTTGAAATTATATTAAGCAGTTAGGAGCTTTTTGTAAATAGGGGACTATTTTTCAAAATATGGGATATTTTGAAAACATTTTTAGGGTAGCCTATTTGCCAGTACGACTCGGTGTACAATGTATTCCTAGACTCAAGAAATATAAAAAATACATTACATAAAGGAAAAATAGACTAGAGTGGCAAACACAGCTTTGATCTTGAATAGAATGGGTAGCAGTTCTCTGACAGTTGTCCAAGAGTCCAAATAAACTTGAGTAGCCTTTATATCGAGACAGAGTTTGATCAATTATTAAAATTAGCTTTGACCATGAGTAATGGGCCAACAGGATTTAGATGTAATCCTAGGAGTACACATTTGTTTTTATCTAGGAACCGTGGCGATGGAGCGAAGGGTAATTCTTTGACTCCGTTGATGATCTAACGACTATCTCGAATTCTTTGAAGGTCTGGGTTACTCTGGAACGGGCAGTGACTTGAAGAGGATTGGAACTCTTACAAGTGCATCAAATTTTGAAGTGATTGAAGACTTTAAGCCTGGAGAGTGGAGGAGAGCTTGAATGAAAGAATTATCCTTCTATTTATAGACAGTATAATGATCTGCTTATGCGCGCATATGCGATGCACGCGTGGAGAGCTTGCACGTAGGGATGCCATGTGGCTGACTTCGTTGGGCACATGGACGATGCGCCCAAGAGTTGAAGCTAAAACTGTTTGAACTACACTGCTGAGCTACGGAGGAGCTGACATGTGGCAGTTGTAGAGATTCAGTTGTTGCTAAGATATTGGGTAGTTAGCACCCATTCGTAGGTAGAACTGAGTCAACGACACGTAGCACATGTTCATGGATCAAAGATCTCAAATTTGTTGGAGGATGATCTGTCAGGATGCGCTTAGGATCTGGCGCATGAGAAGACTTGGTCCATGACTTTTAGGGGTCAAAAATAAGTCTGGGCGCATGGCTTTTCCAGGCACGTACAGAGCTTTGGGTGTATGGCTGCGGATGCACATGCAGAGTTTTGGGCACATGGCTGCAGAGACGCATGTGGGTGATTTATCGGCCACGTGGCATTGCACAACTGTAACCGAAAAAATATGTAATGATGAAGCTGACGTTAGCGGCTCTTCGTTCTCTGCGAAAGCTGTCAACTGCTCTGTTTTCGGGAAGAGTAATGATGACTCTGTCACATAGCATTAAATGCTTGATGGGTGACAAACTTAAGTGGGTGCATCTCCCCGTTCGTCACTAGGCGCATTGGCGTGGGGCACATGATGCTGAGGAGCGCATATGCTATGTGACGCATCTCCTTTGGTCAGCTTTGTTGAGTCTTTCATGACTCAAATTGATGATTTCTTTGACTTAGTTGAATTTGAGGTGGTAGATTCATCATCATTAGTGCAAGTTCATTGTACTGACTTCGGGGAAGTTACTGCTTTGGCGCATGGGTTTGATCTGCCCTGGCCTATGAATAGCTTTGTGAAGAGAAGTTTGTTTGTCGTTTCACTTTTCTTCACAATGGAGATGAACTCGACCGGTCCTCCTCCTTGGCGAGACACTGCACTTGCGTGTTATGGATCTTCTCATTCAAAAAGCTTTGGCGATGAACTCCTTCAGAAGACTGAGATGCACCGGGAGTGCTATGGTCATAACAGCTTAGGTTCGAACCCCTTATCGGCAGTATTATTCTATAAGACAGCGTTGGGTGCCTGTTGCATCAAAAGATCGGGGTCATCGTGCCCCGACTTCCATTATGCTGGAAGGGCCACCGGGTTTGGATTGATTGTCAACCCGCGTTCTGCTCAATAAGTGCTTCATTAGCCGTAGCACTCTTGCGTTTACGGAAGAGATTTTCTCTGTTAAGGAAGAGTGATGCGCCTATGCTAAGACGTCGAAGTGATACGCCTAGCTGTAGTTTAGGCTTTTTCTTTGTACTAAACTTTTGTTGTATCAAAGAGTTTGGACATGTAATAGACTTTTTATATAGAATATAAAAATCAATCTTCATGTGCCTCTTCTATTTGTTGTCTTTTGAATGATGTGCCAACATTCTGCCTTTTAAATTCCTTGGCGCATGATGTGTTGGAGCACATGGCATTTTGGGGTGCATAGGAGTTCTGACCTTTAGATGTGCCTGAAATTCCATGCTTCTACATTAGCAAATACCAAACTCTAAGAAGATACTCAAAGAGTACAAAGGTGAAATAGGAAGACTTACCGACTTACTACCTGAGGTTAGAAAGTAATATAAACCCTTGTGAGAATGGTGAGATTTATTCTGTCAAGTTGCAACTACACGAGTCTACACGATTATCCGAAGAAAAAGACAAGATTATTACTAAACTTGAGGAAGACTTACTCAAAGAGAAAAAGAGCCATCAATGTGTACTAGTCAGAAATGATGAACTCACAGCTGACTACAACACACTTTATGACACCTCCAAAAAGTTAAAAATTAGGCTAGGAAACAGCCTGAAGTTGTTGGTTCCTACCCTAACATATGTTAATTACCGAAACATCGAACACAGTCAAACCCAATACCGTCAGACCAAACACAGCCAAACCTTTGTCCAAGAAGACTAATCGACAAGCATTCTAGTATACGTGTCATGACCCGCACCCAGATTAGGGGCACGAACATGTGGTTACGTGCCTGTGCCGCAGAATCGGCGATAGAACGCTGTATATAAGGTCTGTAAATACTACGACTAAACAGATAAAGGTATATGTACAGTATATACACTCCGAATGGAGGTGACATAGCAATACAGTCTTAATCACAAATAAAACTAAGGTAGATAGCATGGAAAGAAAATATGATAGATGAAAGCAGAAAATAAGTTCAAGATCCACACAAGCCTAGAGATATACACAACAACACAGAGTCACAGAATATAATATAAGATACTACAATCTGAAAGTACTAGCTGGTTCGTAGACCAGGCAAACCTAACTAAGCTACACTACTCTGGGTGTGCAAAGTCTAGTGGCTCTACTATCAAGCCACGGTCCAGGCCTACTCCATCTAACCCGTCCCCATAATAGGTCGGGCAATCTGCCTCAGAATCATCTATAATATATCAACGGTATCCTGTCAGGAAAATGAGCAAGTACAAACACTAACAGCAGTTCCATGTGAATTGACAAATTCTATAAGAGACAGTATAATGAAATACAAGACAAAGATATAGGACGACTTGGGAACCATTCGAAAGTCGAGTTACAACCCTTAAACCAAACAAGGACCGGGATTGTAACCCTTCTCCAGAACAGGACTTAGTCTCCAATCAGGATATAGCATAAGGCATGTAGAGGATGTGAGTAAAAGTACTGAAAGTAGAACTGAGAAGGATATAAGATACGATCAATAAATGTAAAACGTGACTTGAATTATTAGAGCGCAATGTGATCGGCTAGGGAATCAGAATCAGGTTATCCACTTGGCCCGACAATCACACGGTGAATCTCACGAAAAGTCATACCGGCCAACCTGGATAACAAACACACGGAGGTATCTGCTACACCCTACGAGAGGTGAGAGTGGAGCAAGCAAAATAGTGACAAGGGGCTTTGATCACATAACCCCTAATAATTTCCCCATCCCCGAATAGTATTACGGATCCGGACATGGCACGTCATGACACGGGATTCAAGAGCAGGGGGCCAGCCCACTCCCAAATCGATGTCTATTTAAGTACACGAAACATAAAATATCATGTACCAATATACCACGAAAATCCAGCAATAACATCTCATGACAGGATCCGACGTATACTAATCCGTGATCCATCGTATTGGGAATCAAGTAAGACACTACAACTGAATCGGATATAGTAGATATCAAGACAATGAAAACTATCAGTGAATGTACTCGCCTGTAGTCCTGAGCTGATAAGGTGAACAGACGCTCAGAGTAATGACAGACCTAAAATAAGATACTATATGTTAAAGAGGGTTTTATAATGAAAAGGAAACTAATTTAAGTCATGATATGCAAGTCTAAGTCAAACTAGGTCAATCTAGGTCAAACTGGGTCACACTGGATCATACTAGGTCACTGGGAGTCAATCCAAGTCAAACTAGGTCAAACGGGGTCAAAGGTTGGCTTACAGTTAACTTTTGGTCAACTGGTCAACCCTAGTCAACTCTGTCAACTCTGGTCAACTCTAGGTCAACCCTAGGTCAAACTAGTCTAATGTTGACCAACTGTTGACTTTCAGTCAACTGGTTAACTCTGGTTTGGTTTCGGTCAAATCTAGTCACTTATAGGCTAAGTTTGACTCTCGGTTGACTTTTGTTGACTTTTGGTAGAAATGGTCAACCGAAGTCAAAACTAGTCTAGGAGCGCTATTCCTGACCATTACCAACCAAGGGAACCAAGTTCTAACCATATCTTAAACTCTAAACCACTTACCTTAGCTTCTAGGTAAATACCTATACTTACCCTTAACAAGCTATTCCCGATACCTTGCCCATTACAAAGGAAACCCCGCTAATTCTCAAGATACTAGCCTAGGCTCCTTAGGGTAGTTAGATACTATCCTATCTAAGGTTACCTACCAAGAAATATAGGTTTCCTAGATATCTAGTCCATCTTAGGTCACATGTTGATTATCCAAAATTACCTTACCCTTATACTATCTCACTAACTAAACACCCACACACCAACACTCACTCACTAACTCACATATAGCACCACACTTAGGCTCTTCCTAGGCTCATCTATAGGCTCAGTAGGCTCATCTATAGGCTCACACCTATA
>JANAVB010005323.1:0-41762 GCA_029216955.1 Iris pallida | reverse complement strand
TATTCTATTGTATACTTGGAAATGCTCCGACATTCCAAGTTTTTATCATTTTTTTTAGTTCTTATCAATACTTTGAAGTATGCTTTCAGTATTTTTTATCTTCAGGGACATGTTTATGATGTTTCATTTATGACATCTCAGTTTATTTCAGTATTTTGTTTAAGCACTATCTCTTTATACTGCTTCTCCATTTTAAACTGCCTGTGAAATAGCATGCTTGAGATTTTTTTATGTTTTTGAAGCAATACATGCCTGTGATGATAATTTGTAGAAACATTACATGCCTGTGATGCTATATCTCTAATTCTTATACTATATTTCTTTTATTTGTTTTCTCGCTATTGTTACTTATGCATTGATTGCGGGGGAGTCTTCTGCATTTACTGCGGGGGAGCCTTCTCTTGTGCAATTATTTTGCTAAGTGACAAAGGGGAGAAAATTAAAAATGATCTAACATTTTTTTTGAGTTAAATACAGGTTATGAACAATTTCTACTTTTGATTTTTTTGAACAAGCTTGAACAAGCTTAATGTTATATCATTCATAGTTTGTCAATTATCAAAATGGGGGAGATTGTTGGCCCATTGGTCATATGGTCAACCTGATTTTAATAATTGATCAAAACTCTGTCTGGATATACGAAGCTTGTTGGGACATCTCAGCTTCTTGGACATAAGCAAGATTGGATATTCACTCCGTTCAAGACTGAAGATCTGTTTGCCTACTTGAGTCTGTACTTCCTATGCAATGTAATTTTTACTTTATTTGAGTCTAGGAATACGTTGTACACCGAGTCGTACTGGCAAATAGGCTATCCCCAAAATAGTTCAAAATGTTTTTAGAATGACCTATCAAAATGTTTACAAAAAGGTTTTCAAAAAGGTTTTCAAAAATCACCAAAAATCTATTTTAAAACCCTAACCTAACCCTGACAGAACTCGGCCAGAGTTCGGCCAGAGTTCGGCCAGAGTTCGGTTGGTAGCCGTTTAATTTTGAATTCTCTGGAACTTGGTCCTCCTGCAGTTGCGAATTTGACCGAGATTTGCTCATCGAGTTCTGCCCGAATTCTGCCCGAATTCTGACAGAGTTCTCCCTTTAGAATTCCTATAAATAGAGATAGATTTCGATCATTTCAATTCACTCATTCACTTTCAATCTTCTCTCTATCTAAAAAGCTTTCTGCCTTCCAAAGAGTTTTCTAGAGCTTTCATTTTCAGATCCCAAGCCAGTTACAATCCTCTAGTCGATTTGCCAGTGCGGTACGGTCTAGAAGTTTCTGAGAGATTGTAATCAGAAGGCTTGATTGAAGAATACCTCTTCACATTTGAAGTTGGACGAGTTCTTCGTATCAAAGCTCGCGTTGTAGAAGTTGCAAGGACTTCGTAAGAAAACTTGCGGTTTTTCCTATAGTGGATTCAACTGGTAGCAAGAGTTCTACCGACTGGATTAGTCCTCAACAGAGGGATACCAGTATACATCGCTGTCTTTGCGTTTGCTTTCTAAACTCTGCCTTTACATTATTTCAACTGTGATTATATACTGTGATTATGTTGCTAACTTTTTTAATTAGCATTATTCCGCTGCCAACTCTATTCACCCCCCCTCTAGAGTATTACGCTTTATTATATCGTTCCTACAGATACTAATATATTTTAAATTACTTATAATTATAGTTTTGGTTTGTTAAGAATGTCAATGGAAGTTTAAAAGTTGAAACAAACATATGTAAGATTACCTTAACATGTAGGTACCCATACATATCAATATTAACTAGATTATCATGCCAAACTATCTTAAATTGGTATCTTTTAAAGTATGGACAGAAATGGTATTTTTGATAAAGCAAAAATTATATATATTTTTTTATTTATATATTTAAAACGAATCTAATGCGGACATATACTAAAGATGTATTCATAGGTAAATTTTGAATCTTAAACAAGTATAAGACTATGCCCAAAAGTGATACCAATTGTTAATTAAATATTCAAGATAATATAGCTCATGTGTTATGTCTATTATGATATATTTTATACATATGTATAGATGTCCATATATGTATAAAGCTTATAGTTTGTGTCCATACATCTACGTATACTTATATACATATTCTTACAAAACATAAGTTGATGTGTCCATTATTTGTATTCTTCACATTTTGTCCGTGTCGTAATTTAAAGGTTGAGCATCCTAAATTGAACCAAGGTATGCAAAGAGTATAATTTCTTGTTTTCGTGTCCAAACAATGTATCATAATATAAGTGAATATATTTATACTAGCATGTTGTAATACACATATTTACATTCACTATATATATATATCAAGGATCATTAATATATAACAAAAATAAATTTTGGAATGTTTATTCAAGATGTATTCAACACTTGTGTCCAAGCATAATGTGTCCACATGTTGTTGTGTCCAATTTTCATATTCATTTAAGTTTTATTGGTGTTGTGTCCATAAGTAGGTTTCTTTCAAATTTTAAAAGTCTATATCCATATTATCCTTACGAAGTTGGATTTGTCATGAATTTATTTAAATTCCAAAATGTAACTAACCCATATTAATTCAAGAAGAATTTAGAAAATTAATTTCGAGCAATTATCAAGAAGAAGAGGGAAAGAAAGAAGATGAGGACTTGCCTTGAGAAAAATTAATTTGAAATTGGAACTAGGGTTTGAGCCTTCTTCTTCTTCTTCCAATTTCTCTTTCTTCCTCCAACAAATTCTTCTTCTCCTTCATCTTCTTCTTTCTTTCTTTCTTCTTCCTTTTTTTTTTTGAAGAAAGGGGTTAGGGCTTTGGTGATGGAGATGATGATGAGGATGAAGAGGATGATGGTGATGGTGATGGGGATGCGGCCACGAGGGGAGGCCGGCCGGCCAGGAGCAGCCGGCGGTGGGTGGCGTGGCCGGCGGCGGCCGGCGGAGGCAGCGACGGGTAGCAACAGTAGCAGTAGCAGTAGTATAGGAGGAAGGGGAGAGAAGAGGAAGAGTGGGTTATATGTGTGTGGTTGTGTAGAGGAAGGAAAGGAAGAAGAACTAATGAAGAAGAGGGAAGAGAGAGAGTGAGGTGGCAAGTTATGGAGTCATCTCTCCATGCATCCTAAACATATGTCATCACCCATGCCACCCATCTTCAAATAGTGACACCTAAACTTAGTGAGTTGGTGAATCAAATATGTAATTACAAAATTTTTCTATGGATCCAAATGTAAATATATGTGTGTTTATATATATATATAATATTATTATTGTTATTGTGGTTATCAATTATTATTAATAATATTATATTTTGAAAAATTTAGAGCATAACACTTTTTTTTTTTGAGAAATATACAATAAAAGTGGCTATTACACTCTACCCACCTTACAAAAATTTCGTCCTCGAAATTTAAATTTATAGAGAAGCTTTTCAAAAATAATTATAGAGAAAAAAAATATTCTACCCACCTTACAGAGGTGAAGTAGTAATTTATTAAACTATTAAATGAAATATGTTGTAACTTATTTTTTTTTCAAAAGCTTCACGAAAATAGAGACAAATCGAAAATACTAGAAATCATCAATGTTCTTGAAATTCTATAATCAAATAAAATAGTCAGATACAATGTTATTTCAACCATAACCATGTATGATCCTTGAATTTAAAATCATATTCCTTATTCTCATTTTCTGGCATGATATAGTAATCTTATGCCTCGCCATTGCGCATATGGCTGCAACAGAGATACCATTTCACTATCAAGGTTTTGCTACCTTTTTCTTGATATCCATAGTATGAGTAGGAATTATGATTGTGAAGTAGACTTACACGTTAGGGTATCCTTAGGAATTCAAAAGAGACTCAAGAACCAGTATAATATCATAATATAAATCTTTTGACAAAATTAGTAAAGAAATCTCATGTTTCTATTTTATCAAAAATACCGAATATCACTTTAAATTATTCACGTCAATAGTTTTCAAATCCAATCTGAGATAAACAAAATTGATTTTTGGATATCAAGCATGAACACCCATTACAAAATTATTGTCTATTTTCCAAAATCTTACTTAGAACCATGTTTTGAGAATGTAGTGCCTCGCCAGTCCGGATGGCTGCAAAACTTCTCATTTCATGATTCAATTGAAGGATTTTCGGATTCTTGACACGATAAACAAATATTCATTCACAGGAAATTCAATTTCAGAAAGTCCAAAAAATATTATTTCAAAAAAAAGAAAGTTCAAAAATCAATCAATGAGTGATGCATACATGAGTATTTGGATGGAGGATGAGTCCCAAAATCAGGGATACTACTAGAAAGAAATTAGATTAAAAGGAGAGGATACAATTCTAGATTCAAATCGATAAACCTTGGATGAAACAAGGAAATTGAAAATTTTCGAGAAAGTTGGGAATTTGTGAAAATGGATATATGAGATTTGATAAGTAGGGGAACGAATCAAGATTTAAGAATTTGATAAGATCAAGACACCGAGGAGTCATACTACACCCATTCTAAATAAAATATTAGATCATGTTTGGCCTATTGGTTACGTGATCCTTATTCCTTTACTATTCTAATATATATAATATCAAGATAAATCTGAATTCCAAGTTCGCCGAGGGTACGAAATTCAAGGTCCATTAAAGAACTTTTTGAAATTCTTCTATGGGCTACTCTAGTAAAAATACTTGTCTAATTATCTATGAATTACTTGATCTAATTTTTTTTTGAGCCATATCTATCCTTATACTACCCAAGACTTCTCAATATCATCTACATCCTTAATGGCAGTCCTAGGTTAGGATTCTTAACTATATATGATCATTATAGTATATTTATTAAGCAAGGATCTATGAAACATAGTCAAATACAGATAAACCTATGGGTATTCCTTATTCTAAGGTTCCATGTAGACTTTTCCTAAGAACATATGGTCTACAAGTTAACCTCTATATAGATTTCCTCAAAAGCTTGACCTCAATCATATCCTAGGTTTCCAATTTTTCATGACCTGCATCCTATCATAGGTTCTCTATTTTTCGTGACCTGCATGGGCCACCACTAAAAGACGTGTCATGCCCAGCTCCCAAAATAAGGCGAGCCGAGTACGTAACAACATCCCCAGGCTATGCGACATATGAATACTCCAGTACCCATATTCGCGATTGTCGCCCGTAGGGTTCTAGGATAGGTTGATCACATGTCACATGATGCATAGAATGACAGGTTGATTAAAGGATATTCTAAACTATAAAAAGAAATTTTATTATTCTACCCCATTACAACCATTAGCCCAATACATATATTACATTACCAGCTACAAAGTTTTACTAGTTGATACCAAGTCAACCTCCTCTTTGTCTCATTCATAAAACTTCTCTTCAGTGTGCATCAGCATTCTCTCATGTCCTTCATCAAACCTAGTGAACAAAACTAGGTCGTCAATACGACGAGCAAGCCCTCAGTCAAAGGAGTAAAGTAGGTAAGGTAAGATGATAAAATTATCGAAATTGTACTGAAGGAAAGGATAATTAAAAGGTATATTCACTGATAAATTTCTTATCGTATTAACATCTTTTCCTAAAAGAATGTAAGTGTGTCAGGTATAAATGTGTAAGCAATCAAACAAATCTTGTATGGAAAATACAATATTTAGAGAAACACTTCTGGATCACAAAACTTCTATTTTCTCAACAATAATCCCATTTACCCGGGATCAGGTTTATACTAAATGGGCGGTGCTTAGATTTATCCGTCCCATTAGTATCAGGATCACATATTGATGTGATATAATCAGGATAACACGAGTGATTTTCCGAGCTATCAGAATCAAGTGTTAACACAATTGTCGTATGACTTGAAATTTTTCAGGAATATCGGAGCAGGCTACATTGGATATTACAGGGCCGAATTCGGGGATTCGGAATCCAATAGAAAACAGGAAACAGAAAAACAGGAAGTGAGCTAAGCCTCACCCCGACAGACCTGTATGGCCATACAAGTGCCGGTAACAGGAACTGATCAGTTTTGTAAAATATAATATTGCAAAGATTTCGAAGGTGTGATCCAAAGTTTTCTCTCCCATCCCAAATGCAATTCTTACCCAAATGTAACTTAGTTAAAGTACATTTCAATTTTGTATCTCGTTTTCGTGTGATAGAGAACACACATTAAACGAGAATAAAGTTAAGCATGAGATTCCGTCTTAGCGGAAATAAAATGTTAAACTAGAATTTGTGCGCCTAAGGCAACACTTTTAAGGATTTCAGGGTCATGTTTATATTAGAAAATTTGATAAAGTTTTGATATTAGGGTTTAACCATTTCGAGTTTCTAAAATGGCTAACTCTGGGATTTCTCAAAAATTTCGGCAGAATCTCCTTTGTATTTTGGAGCCTAAAATTTTTACAATAGACAATAAAATATAATCATGGGTTCGCCGACCCCTTCGGTGGAGCAACTCTCAACACCGGAACCACGCAAATTATATCAGGCTCACCGACCCCTTCGGTGGAGCAACTCTCTACACCGGTAACCACGCAGTTATATATATATATTATATAATATATATATATATAAGTGTAGTTAATTGAAAACTTTTTACCTTAGCAAGCATTCTAGCAAGTAAACCTAATTGCCTCGGGTATTTTGCTAAAGGCTATCCAGTATCAAAACAAAATTGTTAGTAGCATAATGATGTCACATTTTACTCTTAAAATATTCATTAATTCTTATAACCTTGTCATAGTAGCATGATACTAATTATATTTTTAATTACTTAATTATAGTTTGGTTTGTTAAGAATGTCAATGGAAGTTTAAAAGTTGAAACAAACATATGTAAGATTACCTTAACATGTAGGTGTTGGCACATTTTATTTTGAGTAATTAACAGCATCTTCGTAGTTTAGTCTTCTGTTCTTCAGATTCAAATATTCTCAGAAGATGTACTACATGGAGTTCTTCACTTCAAGAGCTTCCTCATTCTTCCTTGAAGACTGTAGCAGTTACCGGCGTTCTCTGCTTAGAGTCTTCGTGTCTGTACTGGTCTAGGTATATCTGTAAACACTAAAGGATGGATGATAACTAAAAGTACAAATCTAAAAACATGTCATTCAGAGCGGCATATCGGCGGTATGCTTCGGCATACCAGCGGTATACCGTTTTCGTGTCCAGAAAAGGTTCTGTGACAAAAAGCGGCATACCGACGGTATGCTTCGGCATACCGGCGGTATACCGTTTTTGGACTCTAGAAAGTTGCTGTCTCGAAATGTCGGCATACCGACGGCATGCTGCGGCATACCGGCGGCATGCCGTTTTAGCAACACAAAAGTTGCTGTGATCAACTGTCGGCATACCGACGGTATGCTGCGGCATACCGGGGGCATGCCGTTTCTAGCAGCTCTAAACTTTCTGTGATATTCTATCGGCATACCGACGGTATGCTCCGGCATACCGGCGGTATACCGAATTTTGAATACTTAGTTTTCGATTTGGTCTGACACGCATTAATGGCCGCATTTAATGCTCTTGAACGGTCATAATTATGACCGTTACTATTTGGCCGGCATACCGACGGCATGCCGGTCTGCCTGCATTTCAGAGCATTAAATGCCACCTACTCTTGGTTTTCTTATAAAAGGAAGCTCTCTCTCTCTCTGAGCTTCCTCACCAACTCTTCCATAAATTTTCCAACAACCAAGAGCTCCACCATTAATACTCTTCAAAGCTTTTCATTGTCATCCTCTCCCAAAGTGCTAGGTATTAAAGAGTTGTACATTTCGATTCAGTGTTAGAAGATCAACAAGTTTTCATCTCTTTTGTTTGAAGTTGGCGAGCCTTCGTAAGAAAACTCGTGTGTAGAAGTTGGCGAGTCTTCGGATCCAAACTCGTGTTGAAGTTGGCGAGTTCTTCGGATCCAAACTCGTGTGTACTATTTGGATAATAGTGGATTAAAGCCGGAGAGAGTTCCGGGACTTGATTGCCTCAAAAGAGGATACCAGGATACATCCTTGCGTTTGCGTTTGATCTTTTTACTCTTTACTTTCAATTGTCTTTATTGCATCAATTGTTGTAGTTTATATTTTATTTCCCTATTCACCCCCCTCTAGGGTTCTACAATTGATATCAGAGCCTCGTTCTCTTGATTTGGATTTACACCCTTGAGTGATCCATGGCCTCTAACCCTAGCATCAACACGTTTCACAATGAGGGACACTCCACAAATAGGCCTCCCCTATTTGATGGTACCAACTATAACTACTGGAAGATTAGGATGGGCATTTATCTCAAGTCCATAGATTCGATTTATGGGATTGCGTGATAAATGGCCTTCCTACTCCTTCCAGAGCTATTGAGGATATTGCTTCTGACACCCTTCGGGAAACACTTGCCGAAAACATTAAGAAGCTTGCTTGTCGAGATGCCAAGGCAATGAATGCTCTTTACTGTGCCCTCGACAGTAGTGAATTCAACCGGATCTCTACTTGCAAGACTTCCAATGAGATTTGGAAGTTACTTGAAGTCACACACGAGGGAACTTCACAAGTGAAGGAATCCAAGATCAGTAGACTCACGCAGAATATGAGTCTTTTATAATGAAGCTGATGAATCTATTGCTAGCATGTTTACTCGTTTTGGTGACATTATTAACCCTCTCTTCTCTTGGAAAGGAATATCCCACTCATGAAAAGATAAGGAAAATTCTTAGAGGATTGACGAAAGCTTGGAGTCCTAAAGCTACCGCAATCATTGAGGGGAACGATCTAACCGTCATGAACCTAGAGACCCTCATGGGTAAGCTAATGACTCACGAGCTCGACATGAAGGATCAAGAGGAATCCTCCATTCAAGAGAAGGAGAAGGAGAAGACCAAAGAAAAAGAGAAGACTCTCGCTCTCAAAGCTTCAAGGTCCTACTCCAAGGATAGCTCCGACGACAATGAGTCGGATGAAGAAGAAATAGCTCTCACAGCTAAGCACTTCCGAAAGTTCTTAAAGTTCAACAAGGCCAACCGCTCTAGACGGGACAATGAAGAAGACCCGGCGTGCTATCAATGCAGAAGACCCGGACACATCAAGAGGGATTGTCCGATGATACGAAAAGACTCAAGCAAGTACGAGAAACCTAGCAAGGGAAGCTCATCCTCCAGGAAGTTCGCCAACACTAGCATTTGGTGTGAAAGCGACGCGAGCGACTCCGACAACGACAAGGAGTGCAAACACAATGCCAACGTCTGTCTCATGGCAACCGATGAGGTACTTGATGATTTTTCTTTAAACACTCTTACCTATGATGATTTGGAGAAAGCCATTCTTGAGTTACATGAAGAACACAAAGGTGTTCGGAATAAATACAAGAAATCTCTCAAGGAGGTTGAGGCTCTTCAACTTGAAGTAGGGAGGCTCTCAAGCATCATCATTGATGTGAAGGGAAAATCTTCAATTTCCGACACGGATGAAATAGAGTCTTTGCGACTCAAATTTCAAGAATCTCTTGACACCATCAAGAAAAAGGATGATGAGATTCAATCCATGAAAGCTCTTATGATTTGCCATGCGCAAATGTCAAGCTGCTAATAGGAGAATATTCCACCTCTGTTAAGTATAATGATCTTCTTACACGAAGTAAGAATTTAGGTAATAAGAATACCACTCACATGCATGCTCCAAGACACCCTCACACTCATCACAATGCTAGGCATAATCATTACATGAACACTACACACAACTTCTTTTCTAACACAAGAAAAGGACCCTTGTCAAGAAGAACACCTCTCATCATGCTTTTTACTATCATCATAACACTCATGGTAGAACTTCTCACACTAGAAACTCACACATGCACAACACTCACACTTCTTCTTCTAAATCTTCCTTGATGT
Source organism: Iris pallida (assembly GCA_029216955.1). Taxonomy (NCBI): domain Eukaryota; kingdom Viridiplantae; phylum Streptophyta; class Magnoliopsida; order Asparagales; family Iridaceae; genus Iris; species Iris pallida. The sequence continues at coordinate 31,888 of JANAVB010005323.1, read as the reverse complement.
GCAATTATTGTGGTTTGGTGGTCACACTTCTAACTTTTGTTATACAAGAAAATAAGTTGACATGAGAGTTCTTAAGTGGGTTCCTAAGACTAACACTCATGGACCCATAAGATCATGGGTACCAAAATGTTCATCTTCAACTTATGTTGTAGGTGACGAATCCTTCTCATGCTAGAAGCAAATGGATTCTCGATAGCGGTTGTTCACGCACATGACCGGTGATGCTTCACTTTTTACAACGCTATCGATAAAGAAAGAAGGATACGTCTCCTTCGGTAACAATCTTAAAGGTTATATTATTGGAAATGGTAATATCGGTTCTCCTCCTTATCCTTGTATTAATAATGTATGTCTTGTTACTAATCTCAAGCATAATCTCTTAAGTATTAGCCATCTTACCGATAATGGTTATGATATCAATTTGTTAAACTAAAATACCACATTACCGATAGCTCCAATGGAACTATTGTGTATGAAGGCATTAGAGAAAACAATATTTATGTTCTTTATCTTGTTGAAGGTACTAACAATGACAGGTGCCTAGTTGCAAAGAACGATGAGAGTTGGCTTTGGCACATGAGGCTTGGACACGCCAACATGGATACCATCTCTCGCCTCGCCTCCAAGAAGCTTGTACGAGGACTTCCTAGCATCCCTTTTAAAAAGGATATGGTATGTGAAGAATGCGAGAAAAGTAAGTTGACCAAGTCATCCTTCAAATCCATCAACTCTGTGAGTACCACTAGACCCCTCCAACTTATTCATATGGATCTCTTTGGGCCTAGTAGAGTCGCTAGCCTTGGTGGCAAACTTTATGCTTTTGTTTTAGTTGATGATTTTTCGAGATTTACTTGGATTATTTTCTTGCTTGCAAAAGTGATACCTTTCGTGAATTTGTTGCTTTTTGTAAACGTGTTCAAAATGAGAAAGGTTTTTCTATTAACAAAATTAGGAGTGATCATGGAGGTGAATTTGATAATGTTGATTTCAAAAGATTTTGTGAAAAGAATGGTTTTGGACATGATTTTGCTTGTCCCCGTACTCCTCAACAAAATGGTGTTGTGGAGAGAAAGAATAGAACCCTTGGCGATATGGCCCGGGTCATATTAAACCAATATAAGCTCCCCCAATATTTTTGGGCGGAAGCCGTTAATACGGCGTGTCATGTTATTAATAGAGTCTTAATTAGACCTATTACTAAGAAGACTCCTTATGAGCTTTGGTTTAACAAAATTCTTTCTATTGAATATTTCAAGGTTTTTGGTTGCAATTGTTTTATTTTGAATACCAAGGATAACCTAGGCAAGTTTGAAGAAAAAGCCTATGAAGGGATATTCCTTGGATACTCTACTCATAGCAAAGGTTTCGTATTTTTAATGAAAGAAGTCTTGTTGTCGAAGAGTCAATCAATGTCTCTTTTAACGAACTCAACTCTTCTACATTCTCCTCCTCCGAGGATATTGATGACATCTCATTTGGGTTGGAGAACTCCTCTATTAAGGATCGTCCTTCTTCATCTAACAATGAAGTTGTGACCCCATCAAAAGAGTCTCCTCCTCTCGAGCCTCCTCCAAAGGATCTCCCAAGAGAATGGAGATTTGTCACCAATCATCCTAAGGAGCTTATCATTGGGGATCCTTCCTCAAGTGTTAGTACAAGATCCGCCACTCGTGATCTTTGTGTCAATGTGGCTTTTATCTCTCAAATAGAGCCTAAAAATGTTCATGATGCTTTCCTTGATGAATTTTGGATGATAGCTATGCAAGAGGAGCTCAATCAATTTGAGCGAAGCAAGGTTTGGGAACTTGTCCCAAAACCTAGCAATCATCCCATTATTGGAACTAAATGGGTATTTTGCAACAAGCTAAATGAAGATGGGTTAGTGACTCGTAACAAAGCCCGATTGGTTGCTCAAGGCTATAACCAAGAGGAAGGCATTGACTACGACGAAACCTATGCTCCGGTTGCACGTCTTGAATCCATTCGTATGCTTTGTGCCTTTGCTTGTTTTAATGACTTTAAGCTATTTCAAATGGATGTTAAGAGTGCTTTTCTTAATGGTATTATTAAGGAGGAAGTTTATGTTAAACAACCTCCCGGTTTTGAAGATTTTCAATTTCCTAACCACGTTTTCAAACTCCATAAAGCCCTTTATGGCCTCAAACAAGCTCCACGTGCTTGGTATGAGCGTCTTAGCTCTTTTCTTGTCTCTCATAATTTTTCAAAGGGAAAAGTTGACACCACACTTTTTATTAAATCACATGATGGGACTCTCTTATTGGTTCAAATTTATGTTGATGATATTATTTTTGGTTCTACTAACAACACACTTTGTGTAGAATTTGCCAAAGTTATGCAGGAAGAGTTTGAAATGAGTATGATGGGTGAACTCTCCTTCTTCTTAGGGTTACAAATCAAACAAGGGCCTAAAGGAACCTTCATCAATCAAGCAAAATATATAAAGGACCTCCTCAAGCGTTTCGACCTTGACTCATCCAAATCAATGAGGACCCCTATGGCTACAACGACCAAGCTTGACAATGATGAAGATGGCACATCGGTCGACATTCGTAAGTATAGAGGTATGATCGGTAGCTTACTTTATTTAACGGCTAGCCGTCCGGATATCATGTTTAGTGTTTGCTTGTGTGCACGATATCAAGCCAATCCAAAGGAATCACATTTGAGTGCCGTTAAGCGTATTTTTGTTATCTCAAAGGCACCATTAACATGGGTCTTTGGTATCCGAAATCCTCATCCTTTGAGCTTCACGGCTTTTCAGATGCGGATTTTGCCGGATGCAAGATTGACCGAAAAAGCACTAGTGGCACATGTCAATTCCTCGGGAAGTCCTTAGTATCGTGGTTTAGTAAGAAGCAAAACTCTGTTGCTCTTTCCACCACTGAGGCAGAGTATATTGCGGCTGGTTGTTGTTGTGCACAAATTCTTTGGATGTCACAAACACTTTTAGATTATGGCATTTCTCATTCTTGCACCCCTATTAAATGTGATAACACTAGCTCTATCAATCTCACGAAAAACCCGATTTGTCACTCACGCACGAAGAACATTGAAATTAGACACCATTTTCTTTGTGACCATCAGCAAAAAGGAGATATCCATCTTGAATTTATTGAGACTACCTATCAATTAGCCGATATTTTTACTAAGCCTCTCCCGGAAGATCGCTTCTCTTTCCTTTGCCGTGAACTAGGCATTTTATCTTTTGATCCTTAGTCCCAGTCGACCGGCACACCGACGGTATACTACGGTATACCGGCGGCATGCCGTTTTTCAAGGCAGAATTAGGTTCTGTTTCGAAAGACGGCATACCGTCGGTACACGTCGGCATACCGCCGGTATGCCGGGCAGCGGCGGACAGGCTTTCATTTCTGGATTCGGGCCCACATTCTTTCACTCCTTCATTTATTCCTTTTTACCCTCTTCTATTCTCTCTCATCCATCCCATCAATCTTCAACTCCCATCCCATCACCTCCCTTCTTATTTACTATCCTCTATCTTTTCACATTAACTACCCATCACTTCCCCCCTTTTTCTCTCCTCTTTTTACTCCACCATCATAACTTCCCTCCACCTTTTCAACTCCTTCTCTTTCAAACTTCCTCTACAATCGTTTCTACCTATTTTCAAAATCATCTCTTCATCTTCCTCCTCTCTTTAAAAACCCTCCTTCCTCCCTCTCCTCTCTACTCCTTCTTCCTCCACACCATAGCACCAATCCCTCTCCATGGCCAACCCTAAGCGCCCCCGATCCTCCTATTCCTTCGGGTTCAACCCCTTCGTCCCGGTGGCGCTACCTACCGGCTATGACCAACGCGTCTTCTCCAACTCTCTGGCCGCCGAGCTTTGGTTCCAGCACTTCGCCAATCACAACGTATTCAAAGGACGGGCGATCAACTGGAACCTCTTCCCCGGTCACGTCCCTTTGTTTGACGATGCCGGTCTCTCCTCTCTCCTAAGGCGCCAAATCCCTGTCTACCCTGCTGCTGTCCACCTTTTCTGTTGCAACATGAGAGGGGATGACGACGACCCTTCCGCCATCCAATCTATGGTCAATGACCGCCACTTCTGTCTCACATCTCGGGAAGTAGGGGCCATCTTAGGTATCCCAGACAAAGGGGATGTGTTACCTCTTTTGGGTGCTCTCAACTCCTCGACGGCGTCCCCTTTCGACGAATTCTGCCGAATCATCTGCAAGGGTCCCAACCCTCCTGCCATCCCGGCCCTCTCTGTCCAGCTGGAGCCATTTTATTATGAGCTCCATCGGATCGTGTGCCACACTCTCTTTCCGAAGGGCGGGAACTATGACGCAATCACTAGTGATGCCCTCGTCTGCATGTACCATCTCTATGCCCGGAAGCGATTCTCATTCCCAAAGATTCTTCTTCTGTAATTCCGGCGTACCATGCCTTCAGGGAAGCAGAATCTCTACTATGGCTCTTTCATCACTCTGCTTATGGAGGCCAAGCATGTTGACCTGTCTCTCTGTACTACGGATGGCGTCCCCTCATATCTTGCTATCTCCCGTACCCTTGCTGGCGCCTCTACTTCCCGTGCCTCATCTTCCCAAGAGCAACTGGCATCCACGCCTGCTGCTCCCACATCTACCCCTCCTCCTTCGGGCCGTTATATGCCGCTCACTCAGCAGCATTTTGATATGCGGATGGCCCAGGCGGAGGAGCAGATGCGGGCCCACACTCGTGGACTTGGCGCCCTGATCCAGACTCGTTTCCACGATCAGGGGTACTTTATTCAGCGCACTCTTCAAGACCGTGATGCTTTTCTGGATCTTAATCTTCAGGATCCCATGTACACGGGCCCGCGCTTCTCTGACCCCAATGCCTATGGGTTTATGTACCCTGACGGTATTGATCCTTTTGGCGCCTTCCAGCAGGCTCAGGGTGATGATGATGATGATCCGGCTGAGGATTAGGGATGGTCTTCCTTTTGATGGTGGTTTCGGTTCTTGAGTGGTTCTAGTTTTTATGTGTGTTTTCTGTTTGTTGTCTTTAGTGGTCCTTCGGGGACTGGTTTATGGTTGTTTTAGTTCTTTGCTGTCCTTCGGGGACATTATCTATGGTTGTCTTTTGTGTCTGGCTCTCGTTGTGGAGAGTCTTTTATCTTCTTACTATGAAATGTATGGGTCCAGCATGTATTCACTTTCTCTTTAATATATTCATGCATGCTTTTTCTTTATATACTCATGTCTTTTCTCTTATGCAATGTTTCTATTGATTATCCCCATCTTTGACTAAGTGACAAAGGGGGAGAAAACGTCTTGAGGGGGAGCTGTCTACCTACGGGGGAGCTACTCCCTGAAGATGCTATCTCTCTCTATTTTGTCAATTATCAAAATGGGGGAGTTTGTTGGCACATTTTATTTTGAGTAATTAACAGCATCTTCATAGTTTAGTCTTCTGTTCTTCAGATTCAAATATTCTCAGAAGATGTACTACATGGAGTTCTTCACTTCAAGAGCTTCCTCCTTCTTCCTTGAAGACTGTAGCAGTTACCGGCGTTCCCTGCTTAGAGTCTTCGTGTCTGTACTGGTCTAGGTATATATGTAAACACTAAAGGATGGATGATAACTAAAAGCACAAATCGAAAAACATGTCATTCAGAGCGGCATACCAGCGGTATGCTTCGGCATACCAGCGGTATACCGTTTTCGTGTCCAGAAAAGGTTCTGTGACAAAAAGCGGCATACCGACGGTATGCTTTGGCATACCGGCGGTATACCGTTTTTGGACTCTAGAAAGTTGCTGTCTCGAAATGTCGGCATACCGACGGCATGCTGCGGCATACCGGCGGCATACCATTTTTAGCAACACAAAAGTTGCTGTGATCAACTGTCGGCATACCGACGGTATGCTGCGGCATACCGACGGCATGCCGTTTCTAGCAGCTCTAAACTTTCTGTGACATTCTATCGGCATACCGACGGTATGCTCCGGCATACCGGCGGTATACCGAATTTCGAATACTTAGTTTTCGATTTGGTCTGACACGCATTAATGGCCGCATTTAATGCTCTTGAACGGTCATAATTATGACCGTTACTATTTGGCCGGCATACCGGCGGTATGCCGCGGCATACCGACGGCATGCCGGTCTGCCTGCATTTCAGAGCATTAAATGCCACCTACTCTTGGTTTTCTTATAAAAGGAAGCTCTCTCTCTCTTGAGCTTCCTCACCAACTCTTCCATAAATTTTCCAACAACCAAGAGCTCCACCATTAATACTCTTCAAAGCTTTTCATTGTCATCCTCTCCCAAAGTGCTAGAGTATTAAAGAGTTGTACATTTCGATCTTCACATGTTAGAAGATCAACAAGTTCTCATTCTCTTTTGTTTGAAGTTGGCGAGCCTTCGTAAGAAAACTCGTGTGTAGAAGTTGGCGAGTCTTCGGATCCAAACTCGTGTTGAAGTTGGCGAGTTCTTCGGATCCAAACTCGTGTGTACTATTTGGATAATAGTGGATTAAAGCCGGAGAGAGTTCCGGGACTGGATTGCCTCAAAAGAGGATACCAGGATACATCCTTGCGTTTGCGTTTGATCTTTCTACTCTTTACTTTCAATTATCTTTATTGCATCAATTGTTGTAGTTTATATTTTATTTCTCTATTCACCCCCCCTCTAGGGTTCTACAGTAGGTACCCATACATATCAATATTAACTAGATTATCATGCCAAACTATCTTAAATTGGTATCTTTTAAAGTATGGACAGAAATGGTATTTTTGATAAAGCAAAAATTATATATATATATTTTTTCATTTATATATTTAAAACGAATCTAATGTGGACATATATACTAAAGATGTATTCATAGGTAAATTTTGAATCTTAAACAAGTATAAGACTATGCCCAAAAGTGATACCAATTGTTAATTAAATATTCAAGATAATATAGCTCATGTGTTATGTCTATTATGATATATTTTTATACATATGTATAGATGTCCATATATGTATAAAGCTTATAGTTTGTGTCCATACATCTACGTATACTTATATACATATTCTCACAAAACATAAGTTGATGTGTCCATTATTTGTATTCTTCACATTTTGTCCGTGTCGTAATTTAAAGGTTGAGCATCCTAAATTGAACCAAGGTTTGCAAAGAGTATAATTTCTTGTTTCCGTGTCCAAACAATGTATCATAATATAAGTGAATATATTTATACTAGCATGTTGTAATACATATATTTACATTCACGTATATATATATCAAGGATCATTAATATATAACAAAAATAAATTTTAGAATGTCTATTCAAGATGTATTCAACACTTGTGTCCAAGCATAATGTGTCCACATGTTGTTGTGTCCAATTTTCATATTCATTTAAGTATTTTATTGGTGTTGTGTCCATAAGTAGGTTTCTTTCAAATTTTAAAAGTCTATATCCATATTACATCCTTACGAAGTTGGATTTGTCATGAATTTATTTAAATTCCAGAAATATAACTAACCCATATTAATTCAAGAAGAATTTAGAAAATTAATTTCGAGCAATTATCAAGAAGAAGAGGGAAAGAAAGAAGATGAGGACTTGCCTTGAGAAAAATTGATTTGAAATTGGAACTAGGGTTTGAGCCTTCTTCTTCTTCTTCCAATTTCTCCTTCTTCTTCCTCCAACAAATTCTTCTTCTCCTTCATCTTCTTCCTTCTTTCTTTCTTCCTTTTTTTTGAAGAAAGGGGTTAGGGCTTTGGTGATAGAGATGATGATGAGGATGAAGAGGATGATGGTGATGGTGATGGGGATGCGGCCACGAGGGGAGGCCGGCCGGCCAGGAGCAGCCGGCGGTGGGTGGCGTGGCCGACGGCGGCCGGCGGAGGCAGCTGCGGCGGGTAGCAACAGTAGCAGTAGCAGTAGTATGGGAGGAAGGGGAGAGAAGAGGAAGAGTGGGTTATATGTGTGTGGTTGTATAGAGGAAGGAAAGGAAGAAGAACTAATGAAGAAGAGGGAAGAGAGAGAGTGAGGTGGCAAGTTATGGAGTCATCTCTCCATGCATCCTAAACATATGTCATCACCCATGCCACCCATCTTCAAATAGTGACACCTAAACTTAGTGAGTTGGTGAATCAAATATGTAATTACAAAATTTTTCTATGGATCCAAATGTAAATATATGTGTATTTATATATATATATATAATATTTATTATTGTTATTGTGGTTATCAATTATTATTAATAATATTATATTTTTGAAAAATTTAGAGCATAACACTTTTTTTTTATTTTTTTTTTGAGAAATATACAATAAAAGTGGCTATTACATCAAGGTTCATGATTGTCAGGTCATTCCCCTCAATGATTGCGGTAGCTTTAGGACTCCAAGCTTTCGTCAGTCCTCTAAGAATTTTTCTGATCTTTTCATGAGCCGGATATTCCTTACCAAGAGAAGAGAGAGGATTAATAATATCACCAAAACGAGTAAACATGCAAGTAATAGATTCATCGTGCTTCATTTTAAAGGACTCATATTCTTGCGTGAGTCTACTAATCTTGGATTCCTTCACTTGTGAAGTACCCTCGTGTGTGACTTCAAGTAACTTCTAAATCTCATTGGAAGTCTTGCAAGTAGAGATTCGGTTGAATTCACTACTGTCGAGAGCACAATAAAGAGTGTTCATTGCCTTGGCATCTCGACTTGCAAGCTTCTTGGTGTTTTCAGTAAGTGTGTCCCTAAGGGTGTCAGAAGCAATATCCTCAATAACTCTGGAAGGAGTAGAAAGACCATTTATCACACAATCCCATAAATCAAAATCTATGGACTTCAGATAAATGCTAATCCTAATCTTCCAGTAGTTATAGTTGGTTCCATCAAATAGGAGAGGCCTATTTGTGGAGTGTCCTTCATTGTGGAAGGTGTTGATACTAGGGTTAGAGGCCATGGATCACTCAAAGGGTGTAAATCCAAATCAAGAGAACAAAGCTCTGATACCAATTGTAGAACCCTAGAGGGGGGGGGGGGTGAATAGGGAAATAAAAAATAACTAGTGCAACAGAAGTAATATATGACAAATAAAAGTAAAGAGTGAGAAGATCAAACACAAGATGTATCCTGGTATCCTCGCTTGAGGCAATCCAGTCCCGGAACTCTCTCCGGCTTAAATCCACTATTTAATCAAATAGTACACACGAGTTTGGATCCGAAGAACTCGCCAACTTCAACACGAGTTTGCATCCGAAGACTCGCCAGCTTCAACACACGAGTTTTCTTACGAAGGCTCGCCAACTTCAAACAAATGAGAAGAGAACTTGTTGATCTTCTAACACGTGAAGATCAAAAATTACAACTCTTAAATACTCTAGCACTTTGGGAGAGGATGACAATTAAAAGCTTGGTAGAGTATTAATGGTGGAGCTCTTGGTTGCTTGAAAAATTTATGGCAAGAGTTGGTGAAAGCCTCATGAGAGAGAGAGCTTTCATTTATAGAGAAACCAAGAGTGGGTGGCATTTAATGCTCTGGATACAGGCAGACCGGCATACCGTCGGTATGCAGCGACATACCGTCGGTATACCGACCAAATAGTAACAGTCATATTAATGACCGTTTGAGAGCATTAAATGCGGCCATTAATGCTAGTCAGAGAAATTTAAAAATCAAATATTTATAAACCGGTATACCGTCGGTATGCCGCGGCATACCATCGGTATACCGACGTTTTATCACAGAACGTTATCAGGTAAACAAAACGGTATACCGCCGGTATGCCGGAGCATACCGTCGGTATGCCGACGTTTTATCATAGAACGTTTTGTAGTCCACAAAACGGTATACCGTCGGTATGCCGTAGCATACCGTCGGTATGCTGACAATTTGTCACAGCAACTTTTGGGTCGATAAAGATGGTATACCGCCGGTATGCCGACAAATTGTCACAGCAACTTTGTGGACGATAAAAACGGTATACCGTCGGTATGCCGAAGCATGCCGCCGGCATGCCGAAGCATGCCGCCGGCATGCCGAAGCATGCCGCCGGTATGCCGCTCTGTATGTAATTGATTTTTGACTTGTTCTTTTACTTGTCATCCGTCCATAGGTGTTTACAGATATACCTAGACTTTGTACAGACACGAAGATTCTAAGCAGTAGGAAGCCGTCTTATGCAAGGAGCGCCTGGAAACTGCTTCAGTCTTCGATGCAAAGGAAGATTGTACTTGAACGAAAAGACTTTAGTAGTCGAGCTTCTGAGAAGATAAGAATCTGAAGACACAGAAAACTAAACTACGAAGATGCTGTTAATAATCAAATTAAAATGTGCCAACAATTTTAGGTGGCAAATTTGAACTTTTGTAGATACCCCAAATATTCTACTGATGATTGGTTGAAGAGGCTTCAATTTGAAGTATGAAGCTTGCTTGTATTACTTAATTTTTCTGCATTCCCCATCACACTATGATGGGTGAAGAGGTAACAAAGGTTGCTAGTTTGCCTACGATGAAAAGAATCCTAAATCTGAGTCAGTAATTTTGTAAAGTTAAATACAATTACTAAATTTTACATTTTATGTTTGTTTTCTGTTCATTAATAGTTTGTGCATTATGGACTTGATTTTTTTGTGCAAATTTCTGTCTGTTGTGTCTGAAAGTACCTTATTTTTTGGGGTGTACATTTAGTTTAAATGTTAGAAATCAGTTACTTTTACTTTGTATGCTCGAGTCCCTATTTAAATGTGTATTAAATCTACCTAATTTTTTTGGGTGTACATTTAGTTTACATGTTCGAGTTCAGCTACTTTTACTTTGTATACTCGAGACCCTGTTCAAGTTTGTATTAAATCTGACTCAATATTTTAGTAATTTTGTAAAGTTAAATACCATTACTATACTTTACATGTTATGTTCGTTTTCTGTTCATTAATAGTGTGTTTTTTATGGACTTGATTCTTTTCGTGCAAGTTTCTGTCTTTTACTTTTACTTTGTATGCTCGAGTTTCTGTTGAAATGTGTGTTAAATCTGACTCAATATTATATTAAATTTATGACTTTGGTACAATGTACCACTGCTTTCCCTTTGTAGGATGGATATATATGATCCTACGGTACTAGCTGCTGTTGCTAGTACTATGAGTGTGATTAATGTCGTTATATCTTTGTTGGTTGAGGAGAAGGATTATCGTCCCGGCATTGCTAGGGAGCCTTCCGAGATTAGACAACAATGGAGAGATGCGCACATGTATCGAATTTTGTGGGGAGGAAAAGACAAATGCGTATCCTATCTTAGGATGAGCACGGCTTCTTTCTATACGTTAGTGCGTATGCTAAGGGAAAATGGGTCGCTCCGAGATAGTCGTTGGGTTTGTGTCGAAGAACAGGTTACAATATTTCTTTACATGCTAGGGCACAAGTCAAAAAACAGAGTATGCAATGTTGACTTCGTGAGATTGGGTGAAACGATTTCAAGATACTTTCATCTTGTACTAGGGTCTATATTTACCCTACGTGGATTAGTTATGAAGCAACCTGGCCCTAAAACTTCAATTGAGATAAGGCAAAACTGTGAATGGTTTCCTTATTTTCAGGTAATTAATACCTAAAACAGTCTACTTTTAGTGCTTATTTTCTTAGTAATGTAAGTTAGTTAACTAACATACTTGAATCAACTGTAGGATTGTATCGGGTTGATAGATGGACCCATATCCAAGCCACACTGCCTTTATCAGAGGCCCCTCATTTTAGGGGTAGGAAGGATACACTAACACAAAATGTATTAGCTGCCGCTACCCCCAATAAGAAGTTTTCCTACGTGTTAGCGGGTTGGGAGGGGTCAGCTAATGATATGACTGTTTTGAAGGATGCCCTCTCTAAGCCTCCCCCAAATGGACTTAAAACTATTGAAGGTACTAAATAGTAAATAGTCTAAAAAATTTCTAGAGGCTCGTTACATAGAAACTTATTAGTGTTGTATATTGTTGTAGGCAAGTACTATCTAGTTGATGCTGGATATACAACTATGCTTGGGTTCATAGCCCCCTATCGGGATGTGAGATACCATCTATCCCAGACAAAGGGACGAGAACCTAGGAATGCAAAGGAGCTCTTCAATTGGAGGCATTCAAAATTGCGAAGCAAAATAGAATGTGCCTTTGGGACACTTAAGAATCGATTTCGCATCTTAGGATCCAAAAAATTTCACTCCTTCTCCACCCAAGTCGATCTTGTAATTGTTTGTTGTATTTTGCATAATTTTATACTTGGAGTCGATCCTAATGATGGGTTAGATGTTGAAGTTGACATGGATGGAACGACGACGTCCAAAAATGAGAGCGTTTATCACTTCGAACAATTCATGCAAAATAGTTCACAAGCTGAACAAAGAAGCGTTAAAAAAGCGTGGGAAGGATTTCGTGACAACATAGCTGCTGAAATATGGCAAGACTACTGCCAGGGAAAGGGTACCTAAACCTGTCCCTATACTTTTATTTTTGGGAAGTGTACATTAATTCATTTTGGTACACTTTAGGTCCTGCTGTTGGAGGGAACTCTTTTGCCAGGGACATGTAATTAGCATGGGATGTCTTTAATGACTTTTTTACTCTGTTATGTCTGCAAGTATTCAATATTTCAGTATGTTCTGTTTGCTGGTTTGCAAGTGCATTATTTTTTGTGCTATTTTCAGGTGAAATGGGAGATAATTTTGGAAAACATGGTAATAGCCCCTTTGCCCCTCCAAAGCTAAGGCGTGCTTCTTTTGGTAAAGAAACAATAAGCCTTCAACAGGGAACCACATCGATCTTTTCACCTAGTAATTCCCTACCAAATGTGAACTGGAGTCGATCGGTGGATCCTTTTTTGGATTCATATTCATATATCCAAAGTGAAGGATCTAATCCGGAAAAGGAATTTAAAGAGGTGGTTGCCACATCTCCTTCTAAGAAGAATAATTCCAAGAAGGGTAGTCAAATCAACAAATGTTGGCACCAATCTCATACCGATTTGCTTCTGAGTGTTCTTTGTGATCAGGCAAATAATTGTGGTAAGCCGGACAAAACCTTCAAAAAAGTTCTTTGGAAAGGGGGTCGGGTGTTGTGAATGAAAGGTTTGGTGAGAGTTACACGTGGATAAATGTCCAAAATCACCTTAGAGTGCAAAAGGGTAAATGGTTGGACATTTTGAAGGCGAAGGACATGTCAGGGACGGGATGGGATGAGGATAGCAAGACTATAACTTTGGATGAAGAAACCTATAACGATCTTGATAAGGTAATTGTGGCATGACTTGCTAGTACTATAGTTACTTTCACAACTTATGTGTATTTGGCTACTTGTAGCTTATACTAATGTGTATTTTCATTGTCTATATAGGCTAAATCAAGGTTGTGCCTATACATCAACAAATCCATACGAAACTATGATTTGTTGAGGGTGGTTTGTGGGAATGACCATGCAACTGGTAGTCAGTCTAGATCCTGTTATGACCAATATTGTGTTAATGAGAAGGATGTTGTTAATTTGGATGATGTGAATGAGGACCCTGTAGGTGAGAACAGGGAACCTAGCAAGTCTTCAATCCCAAGTAAGACAACAAGCAAATCAAAAAGCGCATAATCATCGGGTTTTAAGCGCCATAGAGATGCGGTGGAGGAGTACATGCCTAACTTGGTAAACTCTTTGACCATAATTGGTCAAGCTTTAGATTCTGCATTCGGGGGGGGGGGGGTCATGTTGAAAAAGTGGGTAGTAAAGTATGGGATCTAGTGGACTGTTATGAAGAAGATGTCCTCAACGCTGCTTACGATTTTCTTATTCAGAATCTGGGTGAGGCTAAAAGATTTGTAGGTTTGCCACTAGCACAACGCAGCAAGTGGTTGGAGGGTTTCAAATCCAGGAGGTTGTCCCCACAAAATCAGGACTAATTCCCCCAGCTAGCCAAATGATTGTCATGACCCGATCCCAATAATTTGGGCCTAGTCGGATCATGCCCAGCCTGCACCGTTGTTGAGACGGCGGCAGTAAGCTGTTCAGTAGCAGGTAACCATACAACACAACTATTTGTCACAACTCAATATCGAAAATAAACTTTATTAAACTCTAAAATTTAAATACAAAAGGAGATTGTTCTGAAATGAAATACAGAATTTGAAATAACAAAATGCAGAAAAGGAAATCTATCTATCAGCCGGATCATCGGACTCAGTCCCAACGTCCTCCTGTGGGGACTCTGGCAGCACAACCGGGTACAAAATAGGGTCGTAGTAGCTGTTGTAAAACCGATCTGTATCCTCAATATCCCCTAAAAATATATCTCCAGTCAGGAGGGAGCAAAGTACAATTCATGCTAATTTTTAAACAGTTAAATAAGTAATAGAATCATGCAGTTCTAAACAGTTTTAAACATGAACAGTTTGTTACAGTAAAAACAGTGATTTGAACAGGTAATAAAATATGACCGGCTTAGGTTTGTTACAGGAAGGATAAGGGGTTTTGTAACAGTATGGTCATAATCATTACGCTATTCCCCCAGTCCCCAGTAGTTACAGTACAGTACTCTCGGAGAGAGTTTCGTGTTTGCATCGTGGTTTAAAATTGCAGTAAAACGATTAAATAAATAACTGTAAACTAACATAAACTATACTTGCCTCAATAAAAATGACTGGAGAGGTAGAAGACTTCGAGACAGGAAGTTAGAGTCGTCCTCGAATTCCTACATTCGAGAAATTGACTCAGCTTTCAGGTTAACCAATCTAGCTACGCTAGTTGAAATCTCTATTTGCGTCCTAGTCCAATTTTAATTCTTTAATTAACCAAACACAGAAAACACGATTATTTGGTGCGTTGATTTAATACGAGGGAAAATGATCATTTTAACTTTGAATTCGAAAAATATCGTCGCTGCCAGATTATTTTAGGAAAACTTGGTAATTTTTATAAATATAAATATAAAGCTAATTTTCTTATTTAGTGAGAAATACGTGACTTTTTAATTATTAACAAACTTGTCAATTTTAGGTGAGAAAATATTAATTAATTTTATACGAAAAAAAAATACTTTTTAGTCAATTTAATCGTTAAATAATAAAAACTTGCAAAACCAGAAAAGACAAGAAAATCTAAGCTATTACAATCACAGACCACAGCCAGCTGGGCTTATGCCCATTATAATTTATTTACATAAATTGAAATAAGATAAACTGCCGTTAGTCCTAAACTGAAATATTAAATAAATATAAATAGAAATTAAATATAAAAATAAAGGTAAATTATAAGTCTCAGATATGGTCCGATCCTCATCTTGGCTAATTGCCTCAACGTCCGGGCGGGGCCGGTTTCTTTTGCACTTAGCCGGGTCCATTGACCGATACGGTCGTCATCCAAAATCAAATATCAAATAAAACTCCAAAATTATTTTAAATTCATTTTAAAAATAATCCAGGATTTACGGAAAAATCGGACAGCATCTCCTCTGTTTTTGGTCAACCCAAAAACTGGGAAATGGCGCCGATAATTTCCTGCAAATCCCAAACCAGGAAAAAACCCAAATTTATATATATAAGAAATCCACAACCAGTCTACAGAATAATCGGGACGACCCGAAATAATTTCGGAAGTCCGATTCCAATCCACATATCACAGAACGCTTCCGAAAAAATTCGGAAAGCTAAAACATACTAAAAATCCATTCCCGAAATATTTCGGAAATCCAAAATAATTCACAGGACCTTTCCGAAAGTCCCGAAAAATTACGACGCCGCTAAAACCGAGTTCCCAAAGGGAATCAGGGACCATTTCATCATCGACTAAAATAATAAAATGAGCGGGATAGGGGTTATACCTCGGATTGCTCGGCTAGAGCTCTCAGATGAATAATAGAAAGAATAGAGATCCAGCACAGCAAAAGTATTCCCGAAAATAGTGCTGAAATCAGCAGCGTCGTCGAAAATGCTGGAAAATGCCGAAGCTAGGACACGGCGGGAAACAGCAGGGAAAGCTCGCCCAAAGGGAACTGACCAGGGGCGCTGGCCAAAGGGGGATCGGCCAACGGGGTGTCAGCGGGTTCTGACCCAGAGGGGCGCGGGTCGGGGAAAGGCCGACGGGGTCGTCGGACTCGGCCGTGCAAGGGGGGCGCTCGCGGGGTGGTCGGCCGAGGAGGGTGGTCGGCCGAGGAGGATCCGCGGGGAGCGGGCGCCGAGCTTCGGGAAGAGGGTTGGGGGATGGAGGAGAAGAGGGTGAGAGAGGGATGAGGGTTAGAGTGAAGAATTTGTTCTCTGTTGAGGAGAAGAGTGAAAGAGAGAGTTAGAGAGGATGAGTAAATAGAGGGAGAGTGGGGCTCGTGGCTAAATAAGGGAGTTGGTTGCTGTTGTGTTCGTGGAAGGGAGTGAAGGAAGGGGTTGTAAGAATAGGAAGTGGGAGACTAAGTTGGGAGGGGTGCTGGTCCTACGGGACCAGCTGAATAATTATTATTTTTTTTTATAAACCAAGTCAAATCAGAATTAAGAAAGAGAGGGAAAAGAATTGGGTTTGGCTCAGGCCTGGGTCTGGGTTCTGACTCGGGTCTGGGTCTGAAATCCAAAAATTCAGGTTATTATTTTCGAAACCATTTGCACTCAAAAATATATAATAATAATAATAATAATAATAATATTAGAAATACTAATAATAAATACTAACACTAATATTAATTAATTACGAAAACATGGGTTTCACAATCTTCCCTCCTTAGAAAATTTCGTCCTCGAAATTAACAGGCAGGATAGGAGAATCAAACAGGTACGGGTACTACACTCGTAACTCAGGTCCAACAATAAGAATTTCGAAGACAGTCGTGGATGAGACGATTTATGATATCATCCATGTAGAAAAATACAAAAGCGAACCAAAGTACACGAGGTTGATCAGACCATCATGCACCGGTCCTGATTAGACAATATATTAGTGGGTGCACCCAATAAAATACTGTCATGATCAAGCTTGATAAAGAGATAGCTTGCAAAACTAGGCTGACTTAGCAGCATCAGTCAAGTTTAGAACGAAAAGATAAGAAGTAGGAGTTTAAGTGATGGCTCAAATTCTGATCTTCTTCTCACCTCTGACTACGCTTGCAACTGGTTTCTCTGGCACTGAAAGATTGAGTCCAATCTTCAGCTCTGAATTATCCAATATGGGACTCGGATCCGGAATGTAGCGTCTGAGCTGTGATACGTAGAAGACGTTGCACACTCTCAAGATTAGCTGGTAGAGCTAACCGGTAAGCTACTTCCAACTCGTCTTAAAACTTCAAATGGCCTGATGTACCTGGCCTCAATTCCCAGCTCCGTCAAATTGTTTGTTCCTCTGGTAGAAGAAACTTCACAGAAATGCTATCTCCTTCTTCCAACTTTACCGGTCGACTACTACTATCAAACCCAATGCTCTTGTCTGTCTTGGGCAATCCTGAACTTGCATTCACCTTCTCTACTGTGTCAGTTACCATCTCTGGACCCAGCAGTACTCTTTCTCCTACGTCGTCCCATGCAAGTGGTGTACGGCAACGACGTCCATAGAGAGCTTCAAATAGGATCATACTAATGCTGGCTTGGTAATTGTTGTTGTAAGAGAACTCTACCAAGTGCAAATGATCTTCCTAAGACCTTCTAAACTTCAAGACGCAAAATCTCGATATGTCTTTAGGCGTCTGGATTATCTTCTTTGATTGTCCGCCGGTTTGTACTCCATAAATCCGGTAGGGGTGCCTCTCGTACAATGCTGCCAACTTCTCGGTGAATAAACTAACCTTGAAGGGAATAAAGTGTGCTGACTTAGTCAGTCGGTCCACTATAATCCAATTGGTGCCCTTCCCTCCTTGGGAACAAGGCAATCCTTACTCAAAGTTCATTGTTATATGCTTCTACTTTCACTCCGAATTGTCCAGCGGCTGCAACAAACTTGTTGTTCTCTTACTAGATTCCTCATGTTGACAAATTCACATCTAATCCCATACCTGGAATTGTCCTACTTTATTCCATAGCACCAATCAATGGAGGCATATTCCGATACATCTTATTAGCTCCTGAATATATGGAATACTGCGACTGGTGCATTTCTTTCATCAACTCGTTCCTCCGTTTGTCAGTCGATACGCAAAGTCTCGTACCATTCTTCAGGGTTCCACTGCTGATCAATTTAGAAACCCTTAAGTGTTCCTGCCAACACTTGATCTCTAAGCCTGCAAAGTGCCTCGTTTTGAAACTACGTCCTCTTGATTTTGTCCATCAGCCTCGAACTTCATCAATACTGAATCAGCATCCAGCTCCGTCCTTCTATCTCCAGGTAGTATAACCTCCAGTCCAAGCTTCTCGACGTCTTCTAGTAGGTGCCACTCCTTGGTTAAGAACATCGCCACTGGGTATCGACTAAGTGTATCAGCGATCACATTAGCCCTATCCGGGTGGTATAGCGGGTCGATGTTGAAATCTTTCATCAGCTTCAGCCATCTTCTTTGTCTAACATTCAGCTCTTTCTGAGTAAAGACATATTTCAGACTTTTGCAGTCCGTATATATTTTCACTCCCTTTCCATAAAAATCATGCTTCCATAGCTTCAAAGTAAAGATAATTGCAGCAAATTCCAAATTAGGTGTGGGATAATTCTTCTCATGAGTCTGTAGTTGCCTAGATGTGTAAGCAATTACTTTCCTATGTTGTTGAAGAACGCAATCCAGTCCTTTTCCAGAGGCATTACTGTAAATTGAGAAACTACCGGTTCCTGCGGGTAGCGCAAGGATTGGTGTAGTTGTAAGTCTCTTCTTCAGCTCCTTAATGCCGCCTGACAATCTTTCGTCCAGATGAACTCTTCATTCTTCCAAGTGAGCTTCGTCATCGGCTCAGCAATCTTGGCGAAATCCTTCACGAACTTCTGATAGTAGCCAGCCAAGTTCAAGAAACTTTCGAATTTAAACTTGGGGTATACCACTTTTCAACAGCAGCTATCTTCCATCGAAATTTCTTCTCTTGACAACATGGCCAAAAATCCACCTCGTCAAAGAAAATCCACGTTCAGATAACTTACCATAAACTTCTTTTTCTTCAAAGTTTCCAGAACTTTCCTCAGATGTTCTTCATGCTCTTCTTCAGTCTTCGAATATATCAGAATGTTATCTATGGAGAAGATAAACTGATTCAAATACTCATGAAAAACTCTGTTCATGAGAGTCATGAACAGCAGGAGCATTTGTCAGTCCAACGTCATGACCAAAGAAAACTACCCATACTTGGTGTTTGAACGCCGTCTTGGAAATGTCCTCCTTCCTGACTTTGATTTGATGGTAGTCAGATCTTAAATCAAACTTCGAAACACCCTAACTCCACACAAACAGATCAAACAGATCCTCGATCCGGGCAGAGGGTACTTGTTCTTTAGTGTCTGGTAATGGATGCACATCCGTTGTTCCATCCTTCTTGGGCACAAACAAGATAGGCGTTCCCTAAGGTGAAGTTCCATCTTGGATAAATCCTAGAGTCTTCATTGATCTGGTCCTTCATCTTCTTGGCCTCCTTCGGGTTGACTCTGTAACATCCTTTAGAAATAGGGAAAGAGCCGGGGACTAGGTCAATGGTGAATCCTATGTCTAGATCTGGGATAGTCTGGGAAGACTATCAGGAAAAACATCTGCCATAAAGGTGTAACTAAGAATTTATTCATGTGGAGAATTACAGCAAAAAACTCTTATGATTGATCTAAGGACATCCTGTTACAACTTCCAAAATTAGATAATGCTATTCAGCAGTACTATTCTTTATGGTTCTGGCTCTTGCATGAGCAGTCTCCAACTGCTTCATCTTCTACGAACCTCGAGTATGCATCATGCCTTATTGTAGGAGGCAGGGTCTACTGGATAGGAAGAGAGTCCCTAGGTTGTGGCCTAACAGGTGTTGCTGGAATAGGTATTCTGGTATGATGGAAAGATAAGGGGCAATCTTTTACCCGATGTTCAGCAGATCCACATACCAAACATTTCCCCAATCACTTACGACAAATATTGGCTTGGTGACCAGGCCTTTTACAGTAGTCACAAACCAATAGCTTCTTACGATATAACTGCCGGATAGGGCTCAAAAGTCTTCTAGATTTCAGGGGTACCCCTCCTAGGGTGAGGTTCCGCTCTAACTTGGTTTAAGATAGCTAAGGCTACATCATTGACGTTCTTCATGTTTTCTCTCGTGATATTCATCTGTTCCTGCTGGGCTTCAACTTGAGCTTTCTGGAACTCCAGGATTTCTTGGAATAGGGCAACCATGGGAGGTGTTTGCTGGTACTGGTGGAGCAACAGGAATGGATACTCCACCAAGGAAATGCAACTCAATTTGAGAAGAGATAGGATTCGCCAGTGTAGTGAAAACTTCACTGGATGCATCATGGGGACGGTCAATCAGCCGCGAGGGAATAAACCCTGGACTTGGTTGAGGAGATGGGGCATCCGGAGATGATACCTCATCGCCAGCAAGATTGGTCTTATCCTTGGTTAGATTCTGGAAGGTTTAGGCTACAAACATAAGCAAGGTATCCTACCAGTCTATAATCAAACAAAAATATTTATGTTATATAATTCGGTCCTATGTCGTGACAAATCAATATTCTAGTGTTCTAATTGTTTCTAGGTATGTTTTCCTAAGTTGTTGTTCAGACCTGCATGGGCTACCACTAAAAACATGTCACGACCCGATCCCAATAATTTGGGTCTAGTCGGATCATGCCCAGCCTGCACCGTTGTTGAGACGGCGGCAGTAAGCTGTTCAGTAGCAGGTAACCATACAACACAACTATTTGTCACAACTCAATATCGAAAATAAACTTTATTAAACTTTGAAATTTAAATACAAAAGGAGATTGTTCTGAAATAAAACAGAATTTGAAATAACAAAATACAGAAAAGGAAATCTACCTATCAGCCGGATCATCGGCCTCAGTCCTAACGTCCTCCTGTGAGGACTCTGGCAGCACAACCGGGTACAAAACAGGGTCGTAGTAGCTGTTGTAAAACTGATCTGTATCCTCAATATCCCCTAAAAATATATCTCCAGTCAGGAGGGAGCAAAGTACAATTCATGCTAATTTTTAAACAGTTAAATAAGTAATAGAATCATGCAGTTCTAAACAGTTTTAAACATGAACAGTCTGTTACAGTAAAAACAGTGATTTGAACAGGTATAAAATATGACCGGCTTAGGTTTGTTACAGGAATGATAAGGGATTTTGTTACAGTATGGTCATAATCATTACGCTATTCCCCCAGTCCCCAGTAGTTACAGTACAGTACTCTCGGAGAGAGTTTTGTGTTTGCATCGTGGTTTAAAATTGTAGTAAAGCGATTAAATAAATAACTGTAAACTAACATAAATTATACTTGCCTCAATGAAAATAACTGGAGAGGTAGAAGACTTCGAGACAGGAAGTTAGAGTCGTCCTCGAATTCCTACAGTCGAGAAATTGACTCAGCTTTCAGGTTAACCAATCTAGCTACGCTAGTTGAAATCTCTATTTGCGTCCTAGTCCAATTTTAATTCTTTAATTAACCAAACACAGAAACACGATTATTTGGTGCGTTGATTTAATACGAGGGAAAATGATCATTTTAACTTTGAATTCGAAAAACATCGTCGCTGCCAGATTATTTTAGGAAAACTTGGTAATTTTTATAAATTAAATATAAAGCTAATTTTCTTATTTAGTGAGAAATACGTGACTTTTTAATTATTAACAAACTTGTCAATTTTAGGTGAGAAAATATTAATTAATTTTATACGAAAAAAATACTTTTTAGTCAATTTAATCGTTTAATAATAAAACTCGCAAAACCAGAAAAGACAAGAAAATCTAAGCTATTACAGTCACAGACCACAGCCAGCTGGGCTTATGCCCATTACAATTTATTTACATAAATTGAAATAAGATAAACTGCCGTTAGTCCTAAACTAAAATATTAAATAAATATAAATAGAAATTAAATATAAAAATAAAGGTAAATTATAAGTCTCAGATATGGTCCGATCCTCATCTTGGCTAATTGCCTCAACGTCCGGGCGGGGCCGGTTTCGTTTGCACTTAGCCGGGTCCATTGACCGATACGGTCGTCACCCAAAATCAAATATCAAATAAAACTTCAAAATCATTTTAAATTTTTTAAAAATAATCCAGGATTTACGGAAAAATCGGACAGCATCTCCTCTGTTTTTGGTCAACCCAAAAATTGGGAAATGGCGCCGATAATTTCCTGCAAATCCCAAACCAGGGAAAAACCCGAATTTATATATAAGAAATCCACAACCAGTCCACAGAATAATCCGGACGACCCGAAATAATTTCGGAAGTCCGATTCCAATCCACAAATCACAGAACGCTTCCAGAAAAATCCGGAAAGCTAAAACATACTAAAAATCCATTCCCGAAATATTCCGAGAATCCAAAATAATTCACAGGACCTTTCCAAAAGTCTCAAAAAATTACGACGTCGCTAAAACCGAGTTCCTAAAGGGAATCGGGGACCATTTCATCATCGACTAAAATAATAAAATGAGCGGGACAGGGGTTATACCTCGGATTGCTCGGCTAGAGCTCTCAGATGAATAATAGAAAGAATAGAGATCCAGCACAGCAAAAGTATTCCCGAAAATAGCGCTGAAATCAGCAGCGTCATCGAAAATGCTGGAAAATGTCGAAGCTAGGACACGGCGGGAAACAGTAGGGAAAGCTCGCCCAAAGGGAACTGACCAGGGGCGCTGGCCAAAGGGGGATCGGCCAACGGGTGTCAGCGGGTTCTGACCCAGAGGGGCGCGGGTCGGGGAAAGGCCGACGGGGTCGCCGGACTCGACCGCACAAGGGGGGCGCTCACGGGTGGTCGGCCGAGGAGGTGGTCGGCCAAGGAGGATCCGCGGGGAGCGGGCGCCGAGCTTCGGGAGGAGGGTTTGGGGGATGGAGGAGAAGAGGGTGAAAGAGAGAGAGATGAGGGTTAGAGTGAAGAATTTGTTCTCTGTTGAGGAGAAGAGTGAAAGAGAGAGTTAGAGAGGATGAGTAAATAGAGGGAGAGTGGGGCTCGTGGCTAAATAATGGAGTTGGTTGCTGTTGTGTTCGTGGAAGGGAGTGAAGGGAGGGGAGTAAGAATAGGAAGTGGGAGACTAAGTTGGAAGGGGTGCTGGTCCTACGGGACCAGCTGAATAATATAATAATAATTTTTTTTTTAAACCAAGTCAAAATCAGAATTAAAAAGAGAGGGAAAAGAATTGGGTTTGGCTCAGGCCTGGGTCTGGGTTCGGACTCGGGTCTGGGTCTGAAATCCAAAAATCCAGGTTATTTATTTTCGAAACCATTTGCACTCAAATATATAATAATAATAATAATAATTAGAAATACTAATAATAAATACTAACTAATATTAATTAATTACGAAAACATGGGTTTCACAATGATGGCTCATTTTGTTAATGCAGTTTAGTATTTCTGCAAATTTTTGTAACTATTTGTACTATCGACACGAAGACAGTTAAGAAAAGACCATTACGGCTGATCTTTGTAATTTTTTGATGCAAGAACACTTGCACTGTCTGTCCCTCTAAAAATGGGCAGCTAGTAGCCCGTGAAATGTGTAATACTTAGATATGTTGCAGCCATGTACAATACCATGGCTTACTATATTTCATATATTTCCCCTCTAACTGACATGTTTTTAAGGCGATTTTGTCCTGCTGAATACATGTTTTCGTAAGTTTTTCTTTTAAGTACTTCTGTTGTCTTGCTGTTGGGTTTGCCTTGCTGTTTTAGATCTTACTAAGTTATATTTTTTCTTCTTTTGTTGGCTTTGCCTTGCTGTAATCCTATTCTTTTATCTGCCCTATTTTACTATTTATGTTATTTCACCTTGCATTCCTGCTATACTTTTATTTGCTATGTCTGCCCTATTTTGCTTTGCAGCCTACCGGCAGACCATGTCTTACTACGTCGTTCTGAGGGGAAGAGTGCCTGGGGTTTATACCAATTGGCCTAAATGCTACAATCAAGTTCATGGTTTTAAGGGTGCTTGCTACTTCAAGTGTCAAGATCGGTCGGAGGCTTTTGGTTACTTCCAAAAGTCAGAACACTTGCATACCATAGCAAAGTCGTCCTCTGTCCATAATGTCCAGCTCTTCAGTATGCTTCATGTTTGCACTTTCTTCTTCGTGATTTTTCTAGTATTTGTGTTTTATATGTTTGTCTTCTAGAATCTTAACTATGGCACTCTCATGAGGGTGAACTAATCATATGGTGTACATATTTTCCTCCTTTCCTTGTCTTTTCTGTTTATGTATTATATTTGCAGACTGATGTGGGAACCAATATTATGCTTTTGGTATTTTTGCTCTTTTCTTTTTTTTCTTCCAATTTTCTGTCTTGAATATGTTTTTGTCTGTCTTCCTTCTGTCTTTCTTTCAATGTTTCAGTTTAGGGTTGGAGTTTCTTTGCAGTATACTATCCTGCCTTTCTTTCATATTCAGTTTTTGTTTTCTTTTCTAGGCTGTGATGACGGAGGAAATATGATGTTTTCGGTATTTTACCATACTTTTAGTGGGCATGGTAGCATTCCTCGTCGTGTGTGATGGGTTGAAGAGGTATCTCCTTAGTACTTTGTATGGGTCACTGCGATACTAAGGTATGATGCATTCCTCATTATGCTTCGATGGGTTGAAGAGGTAACCATTCTTGCTGGATGAAAACAAACTCCAATCTCTGAGCCTTTATTTTCACATATAATTTTGGCTGGTATTATGGATATTTTGCTGTATTGGCCTGCAGTCAACATATGTATGCCTGGACAATATGTGTGCCTGGACAATTTGTATGCCTGCAGTCAACATTTATGCTGTATTGGCCTGCAGTCAACATTTTGTACAGATTTTTCTTTACAGTCTGCACAAGGATTCATGTCCAATTTGGCTTGGACATTTTGCTCTTGCTACTACCTGGACAATATGTATGCCTGGACAATATGTATGTGCTTCAAGGATTCATGTCCAATATGTACGTCTTCAAACATATATCGGGCTACAGTTTGCCTGGACATTTTGCTCTTGCTATTGCCTGGACATTTTGCTCTCGGTTTTGCCTGGACGTTTTGCTTCATTACTGGACATTTTGATTCAACGTCCAATTTGGCTTGTGTCTTTTACATATTTGTCTTCAACTCTCAGTTGGACTTGCGTGATTCATTTATGAGCCTGTGATGAGGCTATATGCAGCCAAAATTGTCTATTTTGTTCCAGCAAAGCTGCCACAAACCAACTTTTCTATTTTGGCAGTGATTCGGTAGAAGCAGGAGATGATGTGTTTGGTAATAGCATTCTTGCTCATGTCCTTACGAGCCAAAATTTTATTCTTCGTATTCTTGTTGTATTTCTTTGTTTATTAGATTATTATTTGTGTATCAGGTTATCGTTTGTGTGTGTGTGTTGAAGTTCTTATTTTCAAACTTCATTCTCATGTATCAGGTTATTATTTGTGTATCAGGTTATGTATCAGGTTATGTATCAAGTTATTATTTGTGTATCATGTCCTTACTATACACTCTGTTTGATTCTCACTTTTCATTGATTTTAATTTTCTGAGTGGTTTGTGAATATTTGAAAATCACATTTGACGAAATATAGTTTGTGAAACTCTTTTGCTTGGCTATGGTACCATGTTTTATATGTGTACAAGCACAATTTTATTTCCAAGTAGGTGGTAAGATGACCAGTTTCAAGTATGGTGAGCCTAACCATTTTTTATCTTGGCTAGCCAAACAATGAATGTCTATGAAGTGTAAATCCTAACCATTATCCAACTTGGCTAGCCAAATAATGGATTTGGGTTTTAACCAAATCCAATGCTAAATTCCTACTTTACCAAACACTTTTTTTTGCATTTGGAAATGCAGGATTTGGAATGGAATCCAAATCTGGATTTCCAATTCCAAATCCAAATTCACTTCCACTTTACCAAACAGGCCCTAAGGGGTGTTAACTGATACTTATCGGTAGGGGTGTACATCGGTCGGTGGTCGACCTATTTGGTCACAATCGAAGTCGAACGGAAGTTAACCGGTTTGAAAATAAGCAAAATCGAACCAAATCAACCAACTAGTCGGTTCGATTTTGAAATCGACTGACTTGGTTCGGTTTGGATCGGTTCGACTTGGTCGGTTTTGATCACAAAAAAATGGACTGTCATTAATTTTTTGGGTACTGATACTTATTTGTTGGGTGAAACTTCAGTCATCACAGGAAAAAAATGAAATAATTGTCAATCAATGACAGAAAAAATTCATATACATTCAACCAACAACAGCACATCAATGATGGAACGTGAAAATATACATTTAACAAACAGCAGCTTCAGCATCAGCTTGCACTTTACAGCATTGCACAACAATTTATAATAAAAGGAGCCGCCATTCCTCTTTGAGATAGAGAGGCTCTTTCAAAGTGTGATGTCTATTGCTGAATGAACCAAACCAGTCCAATACCTAAGTAAGCTAGTAACCCAACCCTAATTATTTTAACACCCACATAGGATTTGGTTCGGTTCGATTTTAAATAATTTTTGGCATAACCAAACCGTGAACCGAACCGAACCGAACCGGTCGATTTTATAAAATTTGCAGCCGAACCAAACCGACCGAACCATCGGTTCTGTTTAAAACCAATCGGTTTGGTTTGGTTCGATTTGATCGGTTTGACTTAATTGTGCACAGTCCTACTTATCGGTACGGATAGGACAATATCCGTAACCTAACAAGACCACAGGAAATTCTATAAGTGGGAAAGGAAGTGGCGACCATAGAATGCAACTGCTCAAAGTTCTCTAAGACACCCAGACACTGGCATTTGTCCCATATGACTACACAATGTCACCCAACCAACATATTACCACTTTCGATTGTTAATTAGGGTCATAGCGATAAACGGCCTGATGACTTCATTGTTCACAGGCACCCTCAGGAACATTACTTTCAAGTGGGTTCCGAAGTATACCCACAGGATCTATCAAGAGTTGGAACGATATGGAAACTGTTTTCCTATCTCGCTTCTATGAGGGAGCCTGAAAAAAAATAAAATCATTAATGTTGAATATGTTTTACGGGAGCCTGCATATTGCCGAATTCAGATACTTGTTTTGCAAATCTGTTTTATGATTAGTCTATATTTATTTTAATAATTTATGCATACAATAAAATCTTGTAAATCTGGTCAAATCTTTGACCATAATTTGCCTAAAATTTTATTTAGGACTAGCTTTGCTAGGAATCTCTATTTAGGTTTAGGATTAGATTTCTTCTCTAAGTTTTGTAAAGCTTATATGGCTTCCTTATACTATTTTTAATTCAAAAATGCTATTTGGCTTCCAAAAAATTTGGATGATACCATCTCCCATTATGTGAAAGATGACATGGTTGCTGACATGGCAGCTAACACGGCAAAATTTAACAATAAAATTAATATTAAATTTAATTTAATAGTAAATTAATATGTTTTTTTGCACTAAAAGACCCCATGCTCTTAAAATTTCCAAAAGTATAAAATATGCTCATTTTGCCCCCAAATGACAATTTTATCCCTTCCCTCCTCCTTTCTTCGGCTGTTTGGGGTACGCTCGCCGACGAGGAGGAGGAGGGGGTGCGCTCGCCGGTGAGGGAGGCGGAGGGGGGGTCGGGGGGTCGCTCGCCGACGAGGAGGAGCAGAGGGGTCGTGGCCGGAGGGGAGCAGGGAGGGTCGGGGCCGGCAGGGCCGGCGTGGGAGCAGGGGGGTCGGGGCCGGCGGAGGAGGAGGGGGGGTCGGGGCCGGCGAGGGAGGAGGAGGGGGGTGGGTCGGGGGGCGCTCGCCGGTGAGGAGGGTGGGGCTGGAGGATCGCCGGCGAGGGGTGGTCGGGGGGACTGGGGGGGTCGGGGGGGACTGGGGGATCGCCGGCGGGGGGAAGGGTCGGGGAGCTGGGGGATCGCTGACGAGGGGGGATCGGAGGGGCTGGTGGCTCGCCGGCGCCGGAGAGGGGGGAGGGGTTAGAGGGGGACAGGGGTATTTTAGGTATAAAATTTTAAAAATTTGGCTGGAGGGGCCTAATCGAGCGGATTTGTAATCTAAGGAGGGATAAACTGCCAAAAATTCTAAAAGGTTTTTCTACGTAAAAGACGCATATTTAACGAGGGGTTTTAATCTCGGGTTTCGAAACTGAGTATTAGTAGGCCGAAGGAGGTAGCGAGCTCTTTCGACGAGCGCATCCCTCCGATTATAGCATCTTTCAGGAAAGGGAGCGCTGATGACGTCGCTTCTGTGGAGATTTCGGTGTCCCCAGATTATGTTGGAAGAGAGGCTGAAGATGTATTAGCGCCTCAGGTTGCTGAGGTCTCTCGGTCGGTCCATCAAGAGGGCGGCATGCAGCCTCGACCGGGAGTAGACCCGACTGTTAAGGGGGTACCTGAAAGCATCGGGGCCTCAAAGGAAGTTGTGGGAAAAGTCCTTCCAGACGAGGAGGAAGTATGGAGCTTGTCTTCTTCTGACGATGGCTCGCAAGAAGATGTTGATCAAGCTGCCAGAGAGATCGCGTCTAGTGGAGACGTCTCTGACAAGGATTTGTCGGCTGGGCTTCTTTCTGGTTGTGGTACCGAGGCGTTGGTCGCACATGAGGCCTCGTGGCCGAGCCCTACCCCTGCCAAGGAAGTGGGGGTTGATGTGGTAGGGTCGACGTCACAGCCGAGCCCTACACCCGTCCTTGTAGGGGGAGTTGATGCGGGTGATGAGATTCATTTTTCGAGCTCAGCTCCGAGGGAGGTTGAATTGTCAGGGGCGGATCCTGTCGCTTCGAACGAAAGGGAGAGCCGCCCTGCCCCGGACAGGGATAATATCATCAACCCGGATGTCGGAGGACCATCCGTCATTGGCTCTGATAAGGGCAAGGGCCCTGTTATGGAGGACACTCCTCCTGCTCCTTCCACTTGGAGGATAGTATCGACGCCCCATCCGGCTCCTTCCGTCTACTTGGCACCTCGGGCTAGTGACGAAGTACAAGTCCCTGACGAGAGAGGGTCCACTGAGGTTGAGGTTGCAGCCTCGCAGATTGAGGTCGGTGGGTCTTCTTCAGGTCCGCTGTCCAGAATAGCTCCTCCAACTCCTGCTATGACGCCTCAGGTATTGGCAGACGCGGATGAGTATGGGAAGTTTGTTGTTGAGGCAGTGTACAAGATGCTGCAGAGAGGTGTATCGACAGTGATGAATGCAAATAGGAGATTCACGACGGCGAAAGCCATGGCGCTCCTTTACATTGGTCTGATACGTTCTCATCAGGGCCACGATCCTATGGCCGAGATTCTGGAGGCGTTGGTGGCCGAGCTCGACCAGTTTCTTTCCGAGCTTCAGAGTATCCAGCAAAATAACTTTTCTGCTCTGATAGAAGCAGAAAAGGAGAGATTGGTAGCTGAAGTCGAGTCGTCGTATCAGGCAACGGTGGCTGTCTGGGACGCGAGGTGGCCGAAGCTGAGGCTACGGTGGAGAGGTCATCTCAATCCATACAGGAAAAGGTGGAGTTGTAGGCCTCGTTGGAAGCTAGCATAGCTGAGGTCACTGCCAAGATCCGCCTCCTTGAAGACCAGCGAGCCCAACTCTTGTTAGATGCTGAGCGAGTCCAGGCTGAACATGTAGCATCTAAGGAGGAGGAAGCAGCTTTTACCCACCAAATTCTTTTCCTGACCCACCAGCGGCAACAGCTAGACGAGAAGTATGAGAATGATACTGCCCCTGAAGCTGTAGATATGATGCGTCAAGAAGCTGAACGCCGGGTCTTGACGACCGCAGAGACTCGGGCGAAAGACTTGAAGCATCGGATTGAAGAGCTTTCTGCCAATCCCAGTGATGCTTAGGGATTGTAGTCTCTTTTTTTTGTTATTTTGTATTTTGTAACTTTTGCTGGGGATGTAATCCTTTATTTTTAAATAAAAATATAGAATTTTATAGTGTGTTCATTTTTGCTGTCATGAACTAGTGATTTGTGTGGACCTATTATCGTTTGTGCATCTTGGTTTTTAGGCACAGATAATAAGTTTTGAGAGAACCAACATGTTTGCTCAAAGGTAATGTGGACATGGCAAATACGGGGTTCCAATGACAGAATCTTCTACTCAGAGGTGTTATGGACGTGGTAGGAGTGACTCTGGAGGGATACGCGGAACTACTCAGAGGTAATATGGACATAAAAGATCTGCGATCGATGTACGGCAACGCAGGGGTCATTCGTACGGGATGTTTACTCAGAGGTAATGTGGACGTGGTAAATATGATAAGCAGCACAATTACACGTGGTGTAAGATTACGCTTTGCAGGGCGTAGAGAAGCAACTTAGAGGTAATGTGGACGTGGTTGTTCTTCTACTGAGGATAGAATGCCACGGAACAACTGGGTTCCGAAAGCATAGGATTTTGTAAAAGGAAGGTGTAGGTGAGCTCTAATGATCAGGTCCACTGATTCCCCTGCTGGGTAGAGATGAAAGTACATATCTGAAAGATGTCAAGAGTAGTACTTCTTTAGGAACTTGCCGTTGATGGGCATCATGAACAAGTCTCCGTTTGGTCGAGCGAGGTGGTAAGCACCGTTTGAGTATACCGTCTCTATGATGAAAGGTCCCTCCCACTTGGGCTCGAACTTTCCTGGTGTTTTGTGAGTCATCACCATCGGCCTCCTGACTGCCAGGACCAGGTCGCCTATTTGAAAAGTCCTCTGCTTGACCTTTTTGTTGAAAGCCTGTGTCACGACCCACACCCATTTTTTTTTAAAACGGATACGAGACGTGTCCAAGCCAGCCTACGCCGCAGTGTCGGCGGTAGAACGCTGTCACGGCCATATAGATCAAAATCACAAGTAATCCTCATTCACATAATTAATTTAACTTACAATATTCACAAGTTTAACATTTGCAGAAAAATATAAACTTGTACAAATATTTGAATGACTACAAGTCCACTATCTAGCTAGTCTTTAGACTTTTGTCTGCAAGTACCCCCGTATCTTCCATGCAAAGTGAATCCACGGCTAACCTAAAAAATTGGTTTTCAGTCAGGAATGGAACGAGCACAATTCACTGAATGCAATTTTAATAAATAAAAATGACTATACAACAGAGGTTAGACATCAATTACATATTTTTGAAAATAAACAGGAAATACGAAAAACCAATAGCAAATAAATAGACACAAAATACTTTTCCCAACTGTTAGAAGTACCTTTGATATGTGATCGATCTCGGGACAATTACACGATACTGTCTACACTGTCTAAAGTTACACTGTCTACACTGTCTAAAGTTACACTGTCTACGTTGTATAAAGTTACACTGTCTACATCAAATAATGTAATAAAGAAACATGGTCTACTTTACAATAATAAATTACTGTTTACACTGTCTACTTTACAATAACAAATCACTGTTTACACTGTCTAATTGCAATAATAAATCACTATCTAACCTGTCTACTTTGCAATAATAAATCACTGTCTACACTGTCTACACTGTCTAAGGTCAGATCACACATCGTTGGTACTTCACATTCCCGACTCAACAATTTATAATAGATATAAAAATCACATAATCAATGACCAATCAATGAAATATAGTGAAGATCAATATCAAAATGTAGACAATAAACTGTACTCGCCTGTGGTCCTGTACTGGTGAAACCGACAATCTAAACCAATCAGTGTGCCCCAATAGTCAAAACTCGTACAACAGTCCCCGAAAGCTGAAATAAATATTACCAATGTTCTCAGAATTGTCAAATTAGCTTGGATTGCACGTCCTTAAGTCGAATTTTGGATACAGGAGCAAAACGATAATTTTTGGACCAAAACGGTGTCCGCCGTTGGACTCGCTTTGCACCGAAAAGCG